>CM074512.1:67619972-68229735 GCA_037379345.1 Perna viridis | reverse complement strand
GAAACTTTTCATTTTGCCATGGCTTCATCTTAAGGCTAAAAACCACTAATTCCACTTCCCATAGGCTTCTATGCTAATTTCACAATATTCAATGGCTTCTCTGGACTTTACCTTAACTTTAACCTGCAGATGACTATATATCAGCATGATTCTACATATGTCAGCTCACAATCCTCAGAATGGCATGTGGGGTTAGCAGACTTGCAGTGCAGTACTGGTCACCGGAAGTGAAGGGTCTATAAATAGCATGGGAAATCCCAGTGTTTTCACAAGATAGGGGTATATTTAAAAATCATTATGGAGATTAGGCTTCACATCACAAGAAGCAAAATGCACCTATAAAATGTACAGAAATGTTTTTCCTTTCAGAAACTCTTTAAATTTTTAAAATAAGATGAGAACTTTTTTCACAGCACTAAGAGGAACAGGGGTAATTTCTGCGTAGGACTATTTTTGCGTACGTTCCAAATGCTCATTGGTTGAATTGGTGGTCTGTAACCTAAATAGTCACTTTTTGTCTTAGAAAAAATAAATAACTATACAGGTATCTTCCTACACACATACTGAATGCATTTGCAAAGTTTCAGTGAAATGTGACTAGCACTTTTTTAAATATTTGATTTTTAAATATAGGGTAACCAAGTTGTGCGAGCAAAAAAGTGAAAATATTCTACCATACTGAAATGCATTAAATATTTGCAAAGAACTTTTTCTGACTTTTCAAATAAAAAATATCAATCACAACTTGTTTTTTAACAATATTAATGAAGAAATAGTTTTAAAAGTAATCATTTTCTGAGAAATTGGTCTATTTTTAAAAATTTATTTCTGACATGCCTCCCCCTTTTTCTTGATCACATGTCAAAAATCCTAAATCTTTAAATTTTCACAAAAGGTGATATATTTGGCATTAAATTTGTAAATACAGTGTTTTCACATTAAAACATGACCAGTAAATGGCACCTAAAGCAAAAAAAGTGCTCAATAATGGATTTTCCATGTTGCCATAGGGGAATGCTTATATGGCCTTAACCGCAGTAATGAAAGTGAGTTTTTCCTCATTTCTAACCTAATTTTTGCTCAAATCTACACAAAACTTGATTTCAAGTGCTTATTACTAACATATTTAGGTAAATATAGCCCTCAAAGTTTAATATTTGATATTTTTACTAAATTTTCTACACTTTTTACAAGATAGGACATAAAAATCAGCCAAAAAGACCAATTTTCCATAATTTGGACCTATAACTTAAAAAAATGCATATTTTGAAGGATTTTTGTAGTGTATTCCTCTCATGGCAAAGTTAACAAGATCTTCAAGTAGTTTAAAGCTATTTCAAGAAACTTTTCATTTTGCCATGGCTTCATCTTAAGGCTAAAAACCACTAATTCCACTTCCCATAGGCTTCTATGCTAATTTCACAATATTCAATGGCTTCTCTGGACTTTACCTTAACTTTAACCTGCAGATGACTATATATCAGCATGATTCTACATATGTCAGCTCACAATCCTCAGAATGGCATGTGGGGTTAGCAGACTTGCAGTGCAGTACTGGTCACCGGAAGTGAAGGGTCTATAAATAGCATGGGAAATCCCAGTGTTTTCACAAGATAGGGGTATATTTAAAAATCATTATGGAGATTAGGCTTCACATCACAAGAAGCAAAATGCACCTATAAAATGTACAGAAATGTTTTTCCTTTCAGAAACTCTTTAAATTTTTAAAATAAGATGAGAACTTTTTTCACAGCACTAAGAGGAACAGGGGTAATTTCTGCGTAGGACTATTTTTGCGTACGTTCCAAATGCTCATTGGTTGAATTGGTGGTCTGTAACCTAAATAGTCACTTTTTGTCTTAGAAAAAATAAATAACTATACAGGTATCTTCCTACACACATACTGAATGCATTTGCAAAGTTTCAGTGAAATGTGACTAGCACTTTTTTAAATATTTGATTTTTAAATATAGGGTAACCAAGTTGTGCGAGCAAAAAAGTGAAAATATTCTACCATACTGAAATGCATTAAATATTTGCAAAGAACTTTTTCTGACTTTTCAAATAAAAAATATCAATCACAACTTGTTTTTTAACAATATTAATGAAGAAATAGTTTTAAAAGTAATCATTTTCTGAGAAATTGGTCTATTTTTAAAAATTTATTTCTGACATGCCTCCCCCTTTTTCTTGATCACATGTCAAAAATCCTAAATCTTTAAATTTTCACAAAAGGTGATATATTTGGCATTAAATTTGTAAATACAGTGTTTTCACATTAAAACATGACCAGTAAATGGCACCTAAAGCAAAAAAAGTGCTCAATAATGGATTTTCCATGTTGCCATAGGGGAATGCTTATATGGCCTTAACCGCAGTAATGAAAGTGAGTTTTTCCTCATTTCTAACCTAATTTTTGCTCAAATCTACACAAAACTTGATTTCAAGTGCTTATTACTAACATATTTAGGTAAATATAGCCCTCAAAGTTTAATATTTGATATTTTTACTAAATTTTCTACACTTTTTACAAGATAGGACATAAAAATCAGCCAAAAAGACCAATTTTCCATAATTTGGACCTATAACTTAAAAAAATGCATATTTTGAAGGATTTTTGTAGTGTATTCCTCTCATGGCAAAGTTAACAAGATCTTCAAGTAGTTTAAAGCTATTTCAAGAAACTTTTCATTTTGCCATGGCTTCATCTTAAGGCTAAAAACCACTAATTCCACTTCCCATAGGCTTCTATGCTAATTTCACAATATTCAATGGCTTCTCTGGACTTTACCTTAACTTTAACCTGCAGATGACTATATATCAGCATGATTCTACATATGTCAGCTCACAATCCTCAGAATGGCATGTGGGGTTAGCAGACTTGCAGTGCAGTACTGGTCACCGGAAGTGAAGGGTCTATAAATAGCATGGGAAATCCCAGTGTTTTCACAAGATAGGGGTATATTTAAAAATCATTATGGAGATTAGGCTTCACATCACAAGAAGCAAAATGCACCTATAAAATGTACAGAAATGTTTTTCCTTTCAGAAACTCTTTAAATTTTTAAAATAAGATGAGAACTTTTTTCACAGCACTAAGAGGAACAGGGGTAATTTCTGCGTAGGACTATTTTTGCGTACGTTCCAAATGCTCATTGGTTGAATTGGTGGTCTGTAACCTACAGCTGTTGTAATTCTCACCACAAGTTGACGTCAATATAAACTTATAACACAATATTGCAACTACGTACGCACCGAGGGTTTAATTTGTTTACATGTGGGAACGTACAATTCCGGTTCACCCATGTTCACATTCCAGAGGATATCTGGATGATTCGACTCAAATCCAATTCGTACCACATGTAGTCGTTTTATATACGGTCGAGTGGTGTTGCGCTTGTATGAGGTGATAGAAAAGTATTTTTATCCAATCAAAAAGCGTATTACTTCTGAAAATGTAGCTTCGGAAATATAAAAGTACAAAATAAATTTTAACCACTTATAATTATTTCGACCATGGAATCCCCGTGTGTTGTGAGTAACAGTAAACTGCTCCCTCTTTTGCGACTTGCGTAATTGAGGAATAAATATATTCCAGGTTATTACGAATACATTCTAAACCCGTCTTCTATCAATATGCAGGGCTTATTGTCCATTTGTAATCATTGTTTGTATATATAATCTTACTTTCTTTATTTTTGACGCACGTAAGAAATTGAAACACGTACTTGACTTAAATTTCTATAACACGCTAAAATTGACGAAGACCACAACTCGTGTGTTGCGATTATATAAATCGTTTTTTAGAATATTTATGTAATTTCATTGAATTTGCTCTGACGATCTTTTCAAAGACTTGCCCATTTTTTCCCAAAATAATAAAAGTTTTGATATCCCAAAGTTCATCATCACCACAAATAAGAAAAATGACTATTTTTTTTTTTCAAATACGAATTGCATTCAAAATAGGTTTGTCTTTTTTTCGGGTAGAGATTTGGTTTTCTTGCGATTACTTTCTACTATAAAAATCCTTGTTATATGTGACACTTACGGTGGTAGACCTAGGGTAAGGGGCATAACTCTTGAAATCAGGGATACAAAATGTATGCTTGTATCAAATTAAATTTCACCAAACTCTGTCAAGCTTTCATCTGAAGCAGAATGAAATCAGTCCAAGTTACGTTGTTGCTTACATGAAACACTGTGATGTAAAATGCTTAATACAGACGTTCCAATGATTTGTAAGAGTAGTGTCCCGTACCCAAGGTCTACTTCCTTTAGCAGAAGAGGACTTATTGTTTTGTAAACTGTTAACATTGTTTGTTAAGTCCAGGCCTCCCGGCGCTGAGTTTCCAATGGTACTCTACGCTAGAGCATTCCATCGACTTCTTTGACTTGACCATGCAACAAATCATTCCAAGAACCGACAGTAGTAAACGAAAGTACGTACCATCGTAGATGACAGCACTATATCCAATGATCTGTCGAACAACTAGCAGTCACAAACTAATTCCAAATAACACAGAAAAGGGCAAAAACGAGCAAAGTGACAAAGAACCAAACATCGCCAAATAATGCAAGACTAGGAAATCTCAGACATTCTTTGTTCCCTAAGTCGCCAGAGCGTCGTTACAGAGAATTCGAAGTCTTACCCTCAGTGATTTCTCTGTTTTACACATACAGCGGTGTTAGATTCTTAATGTTCATTGTCCCTTTATATGATTCATAATTTGCATCCATGACCCTAGCTCCCAATTGACTTTGGATGAAAATTATGACAGAGGTTTGAATCATTTAGATCTGAAAGTCCAACGGTATAACTCCAACTGCTTATACATGTAGGTACATGATTGTTATTACATGTTAAAAGATTGATTGTCTCATTTTAAGGGACTCGTCATTTTTTACCGTCAGGGGGTGGTTCCTCAATGAAAACAGAAAAATATGAATCACCCTTTAAGACAAAATCATCTGGTCTTTCTGGAAAAATGACAACTCATATTTTGGTGTAGATATTCTTTACATGAGATAAACTCTTCTTGTTTAAATACCCTGTATTGTTTTTTTAAATATTTATATAAAACGTTTCCAGCTCCCTGTTTTCCAAGAAAATAAATCCACATACATGCACGATTGTCTATAGATAATATCATAATACTATTTTATTTGCCTTTTATGATAATACAACTAGAAGTACATGTGTAAACATTACATATGGCGTAGTTTTAACTCTTGATATTTATTTATTTTGCGCCAAGTTTAATTTAAACTTTATCTTACTCAAACAGCCAAACTTCCATTTAATGCAAAGAAAGATAACTCTGATTTTCAACTTTTCCTTCTGGAGATATATTACATGGATTAAAAACTTCTCAAAACTTTTAGTTATATTCGGTTTAGAACAAAACACGATTGTGAATAGATAAAATGAATAATTCTAGCCTCAAAATTGAAAGTTAGGAAAGATCTCAAATTTATATGTTATTACTATAATAACCTGATAATAACCTAATCCTCTAAAGGCCGGTTGGTAAAAAAATTCAATATATTTTGTGTCATGAGTATGTATGAATGTGATGTTACGTTTATATATGCCAAGCTGCACATCTAAAACATCTATCTAAAAATTTCTAATAAACATTTCTTAGGGGTAAATACACAATCGTATGATAAAGGTCACCTTTTAATTACATATACCAACAAAAAATTGACTCCCTATTTCGCAATTTTCTTTTTTAAACAATAACGCCTCTTTTTTAATTTCTACATTAAAAAATAGACCCCCTTTAAGAGCTACTTGAAAAAAATGACCCCCCAGAAATGAGGAGACAAGTCCCTAAGGGATGATCATTTGATGACAGTTGTACTTGCACGAGTGTGCCAAAAATTGAATTTTTTACTGTATTATACACGCTGTATATACAGACGGGTTTAAATCTTATAATTTTAGGGATTTTACATGAGTTCCATTACATATTCCTGGGGTTCAATAAGTACAGGGAAATCCATTAAGAGTTTGTGTTAGATGCCCCTGGTAAGTGTGAAAGCAGAATATTTAAAAACAATACGAACAGTCCGTTGAATACAAGGTTATTGAAATTTTATTATGAATGAACCTTTATATAAAAAGATTCAAGGTTGAACTTTGAAACTTCCATCTTCAATGTATATGTATACTCGGTATCTTGCAAGCTGAAATTCTGATATATTATGATTTTAGACTACAAAAAGTCTAATATTCTAATTTTTTTAAACAAAATAGTACATGTAGTCAGAATGCCTGGGAAATGACACATGTGTAGCATCTTGAGTATCATTGGGAATTTAAATCACCATTAAACGCACCCAACAACGAAACTAATATCCCAAAATCAATATATTTTCACAGTAGAAAATTGAAATCTGTCTTAACTTAAATTAACTTAACATAATCCTTAAGGTGCATGTCTAAACCAGCCGTCTTCTGAAAGCCAATCATTTCAGTTTCTCAGCATTTTAAATTGAACCTTTAAAAACTGGTCACCTACTTAAACCAACCAAGCTTATCTTTAAGTCCAACAACTTTGGTCACATTGATTTTTCTTTAAATACAATGCCTAACTTTGACTATTAAACAAAACGTTTCCAGGAGGAGCCTTATAATATTTTCACTTTTAAAATATTTTCAATTGAATTCTTTGTATAGAAAGAGAACATACATGTAAGAGGCGTGCTCCAAAACATATAGGTTGGGCAATATAACAGAGTATAGAACCTTCACACCACAAGTTCAATTCAATGGATCTGATATTGATGGAATCTTGATTTCTTTTTAAACAAATTAAAATTTGCCCATTAATCAGGACTGTAAATGCACATTTAGGGAACCCTGGCGTAAAGGCTTTGTAAAACAGACAAGCTACATCCATTATAACTTTCTTCTGATAAAAGAAACGATTCGACCTTAGTCCTCAAATAAAAAGTGAATTCATTTAAAGAAGTTGTCCTGCTGTGAAATTCGTCGTCATCCTGAGGTAAAAGAATCCCATATGATCATTGCTATGCGTATTTACCTTGAGGAATCGGCCGTTGTAAAAGACCAGCTTGTTCTTCACGAGTTA
This sequence comes from Perna viridis, assembly GCA_037379345.1. NCBI lineage: Eukaryota > Metazoa > Mollusca > Bivalvia > Mytilida > Mytilidae > Perna > Perna viridis. The sequence continues at coordinate 68,222,635 of CM074512.1, read as the reverse complement.
TGAATGTTTATGAACCCACGTCGCACTGTCGAGCTAGAAAATGGTCGCGTGAACAGATATATAATACACTGTATCTAACCCCTACAGCAGGTTTTACGTTTACGCCGGATTCACGGTTTTTCTAATCCCGGTGTTTGTTATATTACGGTCATTTCCTGAGAAAATAAGTGGGTAGCCTTAGTAAATTGCTTTGATATGCAATATGTGCATGCGTTGCTACAATGATCAGGCTTAAAGCGGTTGCTTGTATTCAGATATAAAAGTGTATCGCTTTCTCAGTAATTATCCAATTTTTAGCTTTTGCACATCGAAACGGTCTGTCGTGACCCACAAATGCATATCGGGCACCCCTTTTGTCATCATTAAGTCTGCTGAATATTTCTGCATTTTCGCAAAAACAAGGGATATTAATTTAACGCCGGCTTTAACAGTTTTGCATTCTTGCAGCAGTATCATTTTGATACCAAAATTATGTATAATAGAAAAATTTAAACAATCCTAGATTGGGGACTTTTGAACAACGCATTTGAGATCAAGGACACAACAAACGCTATGACTTGACCTACTCTTTAGAGATCAATATAAAGGTAAAACTTGCTTTTGTTCCTTTGTACGTGTTATTTTTGTTATTTCATGTTCTTTGTTTTGTGTGTCTATTTTCTCTGTCTAGTCGTTACCCATGGACTATATCCTTTTGATTATCGTTCGAAAAAACGCTGAAATTTATGTATTTGAATTTTGACATGTAAAATGAATCCAACCCTTATAAATCACAAATAACATACTGAGTACTCTATATAGCTAACTTGCTTGCAAATACAAAATTACCAATCTTAAATAAATATTGTAAATTCTTGATATCCTAAACTCGCGCTCAAGGATTAACCTTTCATCAGCAGCATTGTTAAGCGATTTAAAATCATATCCAGCTCAACGAATCATTTGTCTGTCCGTCCGTCATTCCGTCCTTCTTAATTTCGTCGCAATTATTTTAGCTCCAAATGATGAGTTGATTTGTAATTTGGTATGTGGCTTTATGTAGATATGTCTTATGGTGTAAGCAACTTTGTATGATGTCCGATATCTAGCAAGACAACGCGTGCAAATTCATATTAGTGTTGTTCGCATTTTCTGTTTAGTTTTGTCTTATTAATTCCTCTTGATCATCTTAAAGGGTTCCATCTTAGAATCCCAAATGATAAAGAATTATGGAAGATATGGCATCTAAAGTACATTGTATAAACACCACTACAAAGAAGCATTTAATACATCTTGGGAATTTTCCCTCTAAAAATATTTAAAGCTGTTGTAAAATTTCTTTCAAAATTGCTTCCGAAATAATTGACCCAAAACATCCTCGTCTTATTACCGGCACTCACTGCCTAAATTTTGTAAAGAATGATGTTTGATGAAAACAAAACTATCAGAGGCATTTATTTCTCTAGGTATCTATGCGGTCATTACCTGTCTTCATTTGATCTTTGCCCAGAACAGTTCGACTTATTACCCCTGACAATATAATGTTGTAAATGTTGTAACTTCCATTATGTTCTCCCTGCAGAATTGGAAATCAAAGACTGTAATAATTGAACACGATGGGTATTTTGAGTGAAAAGGTACGTGACTTTATTAATTGTTGAATATAAAACATACATTGAATTTATAAACTGTACATGCATTTTGTTACATACTATTGCAATCTCTGTTAAAATTTCTCTTTCTGAATTGTGAAAATTCCTGTACATGGTGGTTCCAATTATCGTAAATATAAAACATTTATTACACAAAAGAAAATTGCAATACATGTACCAGTATCAATTAAAGGTTGTTTTTGTCTGCAAAAATATATGTCTACCCCTGTACCGCTAACTGTTCTGAGCATTTTTGGTTCAATAGTTTCAGAGGAGTTGCGCTGACAAGCTAATTCATGAGGATTGTTGGCAAATTTCTAAGTTCAAAGGGGCATAACTCCTACAAAAATTAGGGGATAAAAATTTTCTGGTGATATGCAACACTAAATATGATATTCTTGCTACGTACCACATTTCGTAAAATTTTGTTCAATAGTTTAAGAGGAGTTGCACTGAAAAGGTAATTAATTAGGATTTTTGGCAACTTTCTAAGTTCAAAGGGGCATGACTCCTACAAAAATTAGGGGATCCAAATTCCCTGGTTATATGCAAAACTACATATGATGTTCTTGCTATATACCTAGTTTCGTAAAATTCGGTTCAGTAGTTTGAGAGGAGTTGCGCTGACAAACTTTGTGACGGACATACTGAGCAAGGCCCCGGTAGCAATCAGCAAGGCCCGGTATCATTTAGCAAGGCTCCAGTATCAATCAATGAGGGAGGTATCGGTATCATTTAGCGAGGTGCCGGTATCATTTATTGATGGTTATGTATAATTCAGTGAGATGCATGTATCATTGAGTGAGGCCTAGTATCATTCCATGATGTCCCGTTATCACTCATTAGGGGTCAGTGAGGTCCCGATATCATTCATTAGGTCCAAGTATCGTCAGGCGCGTAGCTGAGGCCAAATTGAAGTGTAGGCAAAATTACGGCAGGGGGTCTGGCCCCCAGAAGGTCCAGGGCGGAGCCTTCCCCCCCCCCGAAGCTCCGCGGAGATAGCGTTTAAGAGCATCATTTATGCATCTCCTGGATGTATTTTATCTCCAAAAAAAATTGCCAAAATTAAGTGCAGGCAAAAAGCTTTTGCCTGCTACGCGCCTGATCGTTCAATGAGGTCACGATATCATTCATTAGGGTCCAATTATCATTCAATGAGGTCCTAGCTTCATTCATTGAGATCCTTATTTTATTCAGTGAGGTCCCAGTATTATTGAGTTGAATGCCCCGGTATTATTCAGTGATGCCCGCTATCATTTAACGATGCTCCAGTGTCACTCATTGAGGTCATTCACGTTCTGGTTAAATTCTGAGTTTACAGTAACCAGAACGTGAATTATTGCGGCTTTGTTACAGTTATGTGGGAAAATCCACATCAGTTATCTTGAATATTTCAAAATGCGAGTTTTGATTAATAGTTTAAGTCAGTCTCATTTCTGTCGTAATAAACGTGCATGTAGCAATAGTTTCTGAAGTGGAATTATGATCAGACACATAATTCTAACTATTTTGCTATTTGAACTTAGGATTATAGTTTATAAGGTATATGTTTACAATTCTTTAAAACATTTCCATTAAAGACGTCGAGAAAATAAGTGAATAATGCGGCCTCTATTTAGATAATCAATGCTTGAAACCATGGCAAGATGTAATAAAACTTATGGTTTTCCCTTTTCAAACAGAAAAGTTTAATATTCCAGAAAAAAAATATGTTAATTTTTATTTGAGAGTTATGGGACTGATAGGGATGTCAGTGATTAAGATTAAGTGATTAAAAGGGCAATCAAAATTTCGATTGGTCTCACTTAAAAGTTCTCTGTAAAAAATGAGGTTCTAATGGGATATTTTAGCTGGTATCGCACTTGGCTCCTTTCTAATCCCAATCACTGTGACCGTATTATTGTATTGTATTTATATATTGTCATTATATTCCAATCATGTTCTTTTCTTCTTTGATGTAAAGCTCTTCTGGGCTCCTTGTGAACTCCTGATTTGAAAATTAAAGATATGTTATGTTATGTTATGTTATGCTCTCATTAAGGATATACCATACAATGCATTTTTTTTTTCTATTTTCTTTCTTTAATTTGTGTTCAGGGCCGGATCCAGACACTTTTGAAAATGAGGGGTGCCAGCCGAGGTTCCTCAGAAAAAAAGGGGGTACTAGTACATTTTTCGCCATTTCTTTTATCAATTTTACAGTTGAAAATGACCAATTTTCCAATGAAAAAGGGGGAAACCCTCCTCCCCGTACCCCCTCCCCTGGATCCGCCACTGCTATTGCATCTCTTTACAGAGACTTCAACATTAATTTAAAATTTTAAGGCCAATTTAGATCTTATTGGCCCTTCTTCAATAGAACTTGTTTGTTGTCTTATGTTGTTATTGGTATATTATAAGGTGACAATCCATTGTACGGGTTAACGGCACTTTTTTGAATGGAGATCAACGTAGGGTCTTTAAATAAGTTGGGTATTTAATTTAACATCTCTAATCAACCAATTTATAAGTACCCGGTACAAACACATGATGATTGGGCATAAATGATGGGATTATTTTGATATATATGTGTTGTTGATCGAATCTGTGATGGTCTTTGACCTTTCATTTGAGTTCTTCTGTTAGGTTGACCTCTCTATTGAGAATTGCTGTATGCAAGTAATTTAATAATCGTGGACTATATTCATCATTGAAGTAATTAGACATTCTGTACATATTTTTTTTTCAAATTAGTGTGTGAGGTCATCTAGGGCTGACATGGAAAGTAAATATCATACATGAAGGTAAGACAATGTTACGCTTTCTTTTTTTTTGGGGGGGGGTGGGGGTGGGGGGTGGTTGACTGATTGTTTTTACTATAGCATTATTGTCAGTTGCGGATCCACTGGATCCTGGTTTGGAACTGCTTTTTTGTTGATTTTGTGCATATGTTGGGCAAATCTTGGAAAATATATGCCTGAAACTCCTTTTTTTCATGGAACCCGTATTGGCATGACTCGGGATTGTTTTCTGTAATATAAAAATATTGTTCTGATATGACTTATATATACTTTTGGGGATTTTCATTACTTAACTTTTGGTACTATATGTGTCTTCGTGGTTTAATTTATTGAATCTATTTATTTTAGTTCCATTTTCTGATTTTTTCCCTAAAATTCAGAGTTTTGGGACTTTGCACTGTATTTTCGCTGGCTAATGTAATGAAGTCAAACTTTTTGATCTCTAGTGGTATACCTATCAAAAAGACACAATACTAATGCAATGAAGGACAGTTGCATCTATGGTTAAGCTGTCCGTTTTTCTTGAAATAGGTAATGTGATCTGAGACTTTGAGGGTTTTTTGTTGGGGGGGGTTGTTTTTTTAGGGGGCGGGGGATAAATTTGTGACATAAAAAATACAAATACTGAATAAATGTAGATATATCAACATGCAAACTTTTTAATTTTCTAACAAATTGTCTTCCTAAGGACAATGCCAGTCAAATACATTAGTATAGTTTTCCCTTAAAACAGCTATGTGCAGTCCGTTGTTAAAGTACCAATCCATAAAAATTCCGAGACTGCCTATGGTAGAGGTGATTCACGGTGCATGTACTTTCTTCATTCAGATCTGTATTTTTTAGCAACCGTACATTCATCTCTCAGTGTATAAAATCAACCAAATTATACCGAAGCAAGAAATATAACTGTGGCAAAGTGTCAATTTCAGACAATCTCAAACAAATGACAAACTAAGCCTTGTTATGAGGTCTGTACACGTAGTTGTGTTTGAATTAGAAATAAAACTCAATTGGGCGGGTTTTGACAAGCATGAATCTCCTCCTGTCTGATAATAAAACTCAATTCGGCGGGTTTTGACAAGCATGAATCGCCTCCTGTCTGATGTTTTATTAAGACTGCTACTTAATATTTTCCCTCAATATAGAAACTGGTGAATGGGATTACAAAAGTCAAATGAGTATAACCCTATCTATTTGGAGTAATTAATTCTGATGACAGTTTCCTTACTTACGTATTCTGTAGCGTTGATCAAGTTGTATTTTTGTATTACATCATTACATCATCGACGATGAGGAAATTCCTGAGACCTATCAGGACGTATCTATAGCATTGATGCCAAGAAAATTTGTGGATATAATGATTTGTCGGTAGAGGACTTTAGGTTATAGTATTCAATGTCAGTCTGTCTATTCTGATCATCTGCTGAAGAGTGCATCAACAAAACCTTTTTTGAATGAAGCACTCTTCAAAATACTTACATCTGTTATCATTTGGACTTCCCGCTTTGATTGTCCTTGGAAATCGTTTTTTACGTTTCTGGCTTTGTTTGTTTTGTTTTTTGCTTTTGTTTTTTGTTTTTGTTTTTGTATTTTGATTTCGTTTTTTTTTTGTATTTGTTTTTTGTTTTTGTATTTTGATTTCGTTTTTTTTGTATTTGTTTTTGTTTTGTGTGTGTGTGTGTGTGTGTGTGTGTGTGTGTGTTTTGGTGGTTATTATCATTCCTGTTTTTCTCATGTGTACATACGCTACATTGCTTCTAGTTAAAGGATGAGTTTAAAGAAATTGAGTTTATAAGACCCACTTTGTGCCAATAACTAGAACACAGTATACATGTAGACTTTATTATTATTATTATTATTATTATTATGCATTTATGTCCAATAGTGAAAGCTTTAGCATTTAATCTTCGCTTCCAACAGCGAATATATTTTGTAATGAAAGCAATCATATTCATCATTTAGTGTGATCTCGATAAAACCACAATATTGAAGGCTTTGCCTTCAATTACATGTAAAGCGAAAATGCAGAGTTGCGATTCAAACGAAATATTTGTATGAAACAGCGGTATCATTCTGTATATGACAAGTTTACTGGTACCGTAATTGTACCTGAATTTAAGTACTTTTTCCTAGCTAGCTTGTTTTGGTAGAATCAATGTGACGTTGACTCGGTGAATGCATGCGGGCTGTATTGATGTGTTATCGACGATTCGTCTGATTTCTTTATTGGGAAACAGAGTGGCGATTTCGAAGATATTCATTGTTTCATCATAATTAACAACTAATCTTCATCTTTTATTGTCACAGAAATTTCTTATTTTTGTGGATTCCATGCTCTTTCTACGTAAGTATTTTTTCATTCATTTTTAAGTCATTTGATCATACGTATTGTAAGTTTTATTTTACCCTTTTAAATATAATATCTGTATTCTATAATTCATAATATTAAAATTAAAATCTGTCTCGTTTAGTAAAAAATCGTGTTTTCTACACTTTGGTTTTCTTCTGAATATAACGACAAGTCTTTTTTTTTTTCACTTAAAAATATTTGGTTTATGAGAAAATATTTTTCTCTCTAATCACATTTGTGAATTGATCAGAGATATTTCACTATTCCAATGCTGGGTAATAAAACATGTCGTGGAGCAAAGTAACATCTTCAGAGGAATATGTTCGCATCGAAAATATGAACTGCTGATTTTAACAATACTGTGATTACGTGATTAATCGATCAGGTGATTACATTTGCTACGCATTTTAATATACAATGATTAAGTGATTTTGTACATAGATCATTTCAAAAATAGTTTGTTCTCTAATTACATTGGTAATATTTCGTGTAACTAGACAATGCTTCTTTTAATTACGCCTTCGAAGTTTGACCTTGAACTTGACTAAAGGGTAAATGATTGAGATTGTATCTCGAACATCAACAGGAATTGATGATTATTGATTGGAATTAATTGGCAAGGTAAGAATTCTTTCAGTATTGCAATACATTGTTAGTGTTACAAACAAATTCAAGCTATTATTTAATAATTAAAAAAACCAGTTTGCTGATGTTACTTAACAGAGGAGGTTCAGAAATGCATGTAAAGAGGGAATGAAACTTATGACAGAGAGGAGGGGTAGGGGTCCATGCTATTATTTGCTCATTTTCTTTTGCCCTAGATTAATTCATTTTTTACGCAAAATTAACAAACTAATCTTACTTAATGGGGATTGAATCCCCTGGAATCTTCTCCAATTGATCTGTCACTGTATTTAAGGCTAGTGTTATGAAATTTAAACCAGGATGATTTAAAGATTTTTTTTATATATGTAAGACTCTGGTTTTGTTATATTTCAAATTCAGATTTATAGGGTGTAGGTCTAAATCAAAGGACATGTGCACCAGGCATACACCCCCATAGAAACGTTTTTTTTTCTTATTTCGCATGAAATCTTGATTATTCACAAATTCTACTTCCAAAATATTTTTTACTCACTTCTCTCGGTATTTTTTAACTTGTAATGCCCCCCCCCCCCCAAATAAAAACCTTGAAATCCTGGAACTGCTTCTACGGTAGAAGGAAATGCAGGCATTATCATTATGTGTTGGATGTTTTTTTTTGTATCATCAATACTGTATACACAATTTTCAATTTTGAACAATAATTAAGCTCAATTGTGTGGTCCTTAAACATGTAAAAACTACATGTACTTGTAATACAGCCATTCTCTGAGATTTAAATACAAATATTTTTGGCTTTTGTGTATGGTCTACAAGTTTCTTTCCTTGATAGCTAATAAGGTTAATTTACAAAAGAAAAGCTTCTTAATTATTTCATGTAGATATTTAAAGGTCATAGGTCATATGTCTGCCCTTCAGGCTTTATATTCTTGTATTAAAGAATTGGATTTGTCTAAGGGATACTTATAATATATTTAAATGATTTTATTGGGAAATTATACCAAACACTGGTTTTATATATTTGCTTATTATACATGTATACACTTTAATTTTTATTTGGTGGTTAAAAATTAAAAATCATTCTACAGGAAAATTTGAGTGGGGGTCCACTACATTTATGCTTCAAATTTAAATCAATTACTGCTAAAAGCAAGATTCAGAACACAAATAACTACTGTTGAACCTTTAATTTCAGGCAACGAAAAAATATTTCTGTTAAAGGTTACACTACCTATCCTGTTTTTTTCTGCCTACCCTAACATACTTATTTATGACATACCCCTAAACTATCAGTTTTTAAATAAACTCTGTTAAGGAGGTAGACCTTGAGTAAGGGACACAACTGTTACAAATCATTCAAATTTGTATTCAACATTATACATCAATCTCGTGTAATCGTCAAAGTAATTTGGATTGATTCCATTCTGTTTAAAATGAAAGCTTGATAGACGTTGGTGAAATTGAATATGATACAAACGTATCATCGATATCAAGAATTATGTCCCATACCCTAGACCTACCTCCTTAAAGTCACGATGTCTATATAAAATGATTTTAAACAATACAGTGATTTTACCTACATGCCTACCCTACCTTAAACCAATATGTTTTTTTTTGTCATTAGACATACTATACAAGTTATACAAGTAAGCATGTATACAAGTGAGCATGTACTGTACATGTATTCCTAATTCTTTTAAATCCAGACATCATGCTGTGTTCTGCCAGTTCTAAACTTGTTATTCTGGTATTCAGTGTTTCTTGACCTATATATTCCAGTAATCAGATATCTTACATCTATTTTTTGTGGTAAAACTGTGTCTCTGATAAGACAGATTTCACTGTAGATTATGCACTGTGACACTAAATACATGTAATGTGTCTTCACTTTATGTTGCTAAAATGACCCTATGACCCCAAATTTAAACCCTAGAGAGAAACACTGCATTGAACAATGTTATTAAATTATTGTCTACAATCCAGGAATACCAAGCCTTTTCTTAATTAAGGGTCTTTTAATCTTCTCTTTGAGATTGTTCCTTTGTGACCTTGTTAACTATTTTCTTGAGAAGCCTAAGTAATATTACATTATGATTTAAATTTACTGATTTTTAGAGTTGTCTCCCATTGCTATAATTTATCTGCATTTAATTTTGGCTAGCCGTCTTTGTTTTAATTTTAGTTTTACACTGACCAAGGTTTTGAAGTTAAATATGAATTGTCTGTCTGTCTGTTGGTATAGTTGGATGCCAAAATCCCCCTAAACTGTTGAATGGATTTTGATGAAATTGTACATGAATATTGGATATCATTTACACTTGCAGGGTAGATATGCATTTATTGTCTAAATTAGATTGATAGGGACAATTCTCCAGACTGAGGAGTGGTGTTTCATGTAAGCCTGCTTGTAGATTATATTTTTTGGTTTAAGAATTACACAATTTACTGCCACTTACACTAGCATGAGTTAAAATCATTTCAAAACCAATTATCATGGCTCTTAAGATACTCTTTATCCTTTTCCATACAATTTAAATGCATTATATTCCAATTAAGATACAATATAACATAACAGTTGTCTACATCTCTACCTTAATTATTGCTGGTAATTAATACATTAGATAGGGAATGTAGGATGTATGATACTGTAGGAGGTCGATATATAGGTAATGACATTTCTAGAGTACATTTTATTATTTTCTAGAGGTTGTTCTATCAGTAGGGCGAAAGTTGGTTTACCCTAAATTAAGTCATGCGGCTAAGAGTTTGCTTCTCCTTTTCAATAGTGCTTAACAGTTGTTTTTAGGTATGGTGGAAATAAAGCGAAGAAGTAATTTAAACCTCTATTTTCTGTGTTGCAATACCTGTTGAGAAGTAGGCAAATGTTGGCCAATATCAGCAGGCGAGAGTTGTACAATATAAGTAGGCAAAATTGGGCAAAACAAGTGGGCAAATATTAACCAATACCAGTAGGCAAGAGTTGTGCAATATAGGTAGGCAAATATTTGGCAGTGCAGGTGGGCATGTGTTGGCCAATGCAAGTAGACAAAGATTGGGCAACACATGTGGGCAAATTTAGTACTATATAAGCAAGCTAAATTGGGGCAATACAAGTGGGCAAGTGTTTTACATTATAGTAAGTAGATGAATGTTGACCAATGCAAGTAGGCAAGAGTTTTACAATAAAAGTAGGCAAAAATTGGGTAATACATGTAGGCAAATGTAGTGCAGTATAAGTGTGCTTAAATTGGGCAATACAAGTGGGCAAGTGTTGTACATTATAAGTAGGTGAATATTGACCAATACATGTAAATTACAAAGGCATTTTCCAACAGTTAATTTTAGTTCTGAATAATAATCCGTTCAGGAATCATGGATTTATTATTGCTTGTATAGCTGCTTGGTTCTGTGGCTCTAGATTTCAGATTGATATTTGTAGATAGTGAAAATAAAGTAATTAAACCATCTTTGGTATAACTCCAGGATAAATGACTTTATTTAAAATTACTGTAGTTTATCTATTGTTGTTGTTTAAGATGTTATTATTATACATGTATGTACTTTACACCTGTCTGGTATACTTTACACCTGTCTGGGTATACTTTACACCTGTCTGGGTATAATTTACACCTGTCTGGTATACTTTACACCTGTCTGGGTATACTTTACACCTGTCTGGTATACTTTACACCTGTCTGGGTATACTTTACATCTGTCTGGTATACTTTATACCTGTCTGGTATACTTTATACCTGTCTGGTATACTTTACACCTGTCTGGGTATAATTTACACCTGTCTGGTATACTTTACACCTGTCTGGGTATACTTTACACCTGTCTGTGTATACTTTACACCTGTCTAGTATACTTTAGACCTGTCTGTGTATACTTCACACCTGTCTGTGTATACTTTACACCTGTCTGGTATACTTTACACCTGTCTGGGTATACTTTACACCTGTCTGGTATACTTTACACCTGTCTGGTATACTTTACACCTGTCTGGGTATAATTTACACCTGTCTAGTATACTTTACACCTGTCTGTGTATACTTCACACCTGTCTGGGTATACTTTACACCTGTCTGGTATACTTTACACCTGTCTGGGTATACTTTACACCTGTCTGTGTATAATTTACACCTGTCTGGGTATACTTTACACCTGTCTGGGTATACTTTACACCTATCTGGGTATACTTTGCACCTGTCTGTGTATAATTTACACCTGTCTGGTATACTTTACACCTGTCTGGGTATACTTTACACCTGTCTGGTATACTTTACACCTGTCTGGGTATACTTTACACCTATCTGGGTATACTTTACACCTGTCTGGGTATAATTTACACCTGTCTGGTATACTTTACACCTGTCTAGTATACTTTACACCTATCTGGGTATACTTTACACCTGTCTGGGTATACTTTACACCTGTCTGGGTATAATTTACACCTGTCTGGTATACTTTACACCTATCTGGGTATACTTTACACCTGTCTGGTATACTTTACACCTGTCTGGGTGTACTTGAACTGTCTAAAGGAAAGGGAAATGGCCTCTGATGTTTTGCCAAAATAATATAAAACTAGAAAAACAGTGATGAATCCAGAAATTTTATTTTTACTACATAATCAACCAGATTTCTCTGTCATAAAGTGGGTTTGTCCTGTTTCCTGTGTCCGTTGTATTTTGTAGAAAAAAGGATCTAGTTCAAAGGCATGTAGCACATCACAAAAGATTTCACTAATTCTAGAGTTCACAGATGTTTAGGAATAGGATTTTGAAAAGAAGTGCTAATGAAGGCAAAAAACATCGGTACTTAATCAATATGTCTAATTCTCAATGGCCTTATCATGTTGGGTCAGCGGATTCATGTCTTCATGTTTTATTATTTACTCTTTTATTCCCTGAGCATGGTCATTATAGCCATACTATTATTTAGATTAATGCTATTGAAAAGGGTAACTTGGCCAATATACATTATATTGATTGGTTTAAATATATGAAAAATCATGTTTATTTCTTTTTATTTCTATGCCCTGTAAGAGTAGTTGAGAGTAAGCAAGTCTGTTTGTCCGTTTTGTCAGTTGGTCGGTTGGTCGGTCCATCAGTCCGTCCGTCCATCCATCCGTCCATCCTAATTGCTGTGGCAGATCCAAGTGGAGGGGATTCAGGGTGTTGGCACATTTTAGAGGGCCTTTAAGAGCTTGCTTAAAGGTTTTTTTCACCTGTCAAGGACTTTTTGGTGATCTTTGAAGGGACTTACTTTATACACAGATGCATTCATTGGGTTTTCACCATATCCTTCCTTTTCATTGTTAATATTTTAAGCAAGTTTGACATGTAATTAACCTCCTTTTCTGTAGTATCTTTTGTTACCTATTTCCTATGGAGATGTTTGTGGTTTGGGCTGACATAGTTAAGGCCAAGTAAACTTAAATAGTAGATTTTCTTCCATATAGGGCAGCTGGGGGATTTTATTTTTTTATTCCTTACTAGATATTTGTTAGCTTAATTTTAGCTATTTGAAGTATAGATATGTTCTGAATCCATAGCCAGAGAAAAAACATCATTTTAGTCACCAAGAAATGAAAGATACCTCAATTCTAGAAGATGATGTGAAAAAATTCCTGATTTTGAAATTTTCATCCCAAGTTGTGTTTTGTTTTGTAAATATTTTAGGGGTACGAGGGGATGAGAATTATTTTTATTAGGATTAACACGGTATCTGATTCTTATATTCACTATTTTTCAAACTTAGTTTTATTCATCAAAGCAGATTTGATTTACTCTCCAATCGAATGAAAAGTGAAATGTCACAACCTGTGCAAAAAATCTTCTTATAGTGTTGACTTTTTTTATTCATAACTTCATAAGAGGAACTGTAACCTTAGTAATTGAAGTAACCCTACTTGCATATTGACATTTTTTTTATAAAAATTTGGGTAAGTATTGTGACAAACGCCGCTGCATAAACTACGATGAAATTTTTTTAAAGTGAACCACTTGTGAACTATAGTATGTTTGGTTAAGACAACTGAGTGATTAATGCAGGTTTAACATAGTTTTGATATTGAACAGTTATGGTAGCTCAACAGAAGCATACCCGTTAACTCTTCCACAATAAGTAGGGGGGTGCTCACAAAATTTATGAAAGGTTAAGTATCTCCCATATAAAAAAGTTATATAACTGACTATATTTTCTGTGAAAAAAAATTATAAATACAATGTAATTGAATTCTTACCTAAAAAATTTTGCTTTTTTGTAAATATCTCCTACATGAGACAGTGGCAATTGGGGAGAATCTCCCACATAAATTGTTCCAACAGATATGCAGAAGATAACTTTTTAAGACAGGTTTCCAATTTTTTAGGCATGGTGTATATGTGTTTCATTGTATTTTACAGTGGAAACTGACTTACTTTGTACAGCATGGGACTAAACCATTTATATTAGATAAGGCAAGTTGCTGATATTAAGTTTCAAATACACTGACAGTTATGATTGGCAAAGTCACCAACAGAAAAGTGTTATTTATACAGGAATACTAAAGTGATGTCGAATAAAGTGGTATATTAGACAGGTTCTGTTGTATATATACAGTGGATATGGTGATGTGCTCTCTTTTTTATACACCCCCCTTTTTTGTTGACATATGGTATTCAGTGAAATCTGTGTAAATCAAACCCTGAATAGACCAATACCCCGTCTTAACCAGACACTTTGAAATCCTTCATATCTGTTTTAATGTATTTTAAACCTTGGTAAACCAAACACCTGTCTAAACCAAACCAATTTTAAAGTGTGAAATGTGTTTGGTTTAGACAAGTTTCACTGTATCACTGTTTTCCCTTCTGTCCATACCATAGGCTTTGAGCATTTTCATGAATTTTAACATACAAACTTTGATCTGATTGAAAGAAGTTCTTGTTAGGGGGTTTTAATTATGATAAAAAATTGTGGCTCATGTTTGAAAAGTGTGTAAAAAAGCATCTTGGGCATGAAATATGATGCCATGCAGTACAAGTTTTATTACATCCAGTAATCATACTAGCTGTACTATCTTCAGCAAGTTAGAGGAACATGTTAGAGGAATCATGAATCAAGATTGATCACTTAACTTGCAGCTCAGTGCACATTATTAGAAAGCTTCATCTAAATGTTAATCTGTAATCCAGGTATGTAAATGCACATTTGTTACTGATCTAAAACACCTGTCTTGTTTTCCTTATTATCAGGTGCTAAACACAGAAATCTATTATCACATTATCATGCATAATAATCAGAGTTGAAAAAATACTGTAGAACTTTGTTTCATCAATGTATGGATAGATACGTGTACTTTCTAATGTCTACAGGGGTTCTGAATGAAATGAGTATGGTTTAAGAACTGTCCATGAATGAATTGAGTAATTTATAAATGTTTCCTGTATGTTGATTTTTTAATTATCCTTATTCTGTCTCAATGAAGATCTGGCACAGGGGCAGATCCAGAAATTTTTAAAAAGGAGTTGGAATTCTGATCCAGAAATTTATTTTAGGGGAGTTCAAGACCATCATTTGCTCATTTTTGTCCAAATTAGGCACAAAATCAACAAGTTGTTTCTACAAAAGGTTGAGTGGATTAACTACCACATTAAACCAGACTCCCTGGATCCTCAAGAATCTTAACCAGAACTTTGACAGTCAAGAAAATATGAATTCTTGAAATATAAATTGTAACAATGGTTTCTGTTGAAATGGTGACACTGCATACATATTGCCCATAGAAGTATTTTTGTAGACTCCTTTCGAAATGTCCAAGTGTCATCTGCTTTCAGGAGATTTATGATTGATTTTGTGTTGAATGTTTGCCTTGATGTAAAAAAGCAAGTTCCATTTTGTCCTTTTTTAGCTCACCTTGCTGAAGGTCATGTGAGATATTGCCATCACTTGGTGTCTGTCATCGTCATCGTCATCGTCATCATCATCGTCATCGTCATCCGTTAACAATATTTCAAAAATCTTCTCCTCTGAAACTACTGAGTAGAATTATATGAAGCTTTGCACAGATGTTTCTTGTGTTATTTTGCACATAAGTTATGTTTAGATTTTTGATCCGTCAAAAAATATGGCTGCCATTACTAAAAATAGAACATAGGGGTCAGACAGTAGTTTTTTGCATTTATCTCCAAAACCGTTTATCCTAATTCTGACTTAGGGAATAGTGTTCAGCATGATGAGATTTATCTGTGGTCAAATTTCAATTTTAGTCATATTGGAGTTATTGCCCCTTTTCAACCTTTTTTTTCTATTTTTAATGTTATTTCTTTCAAAAATCTTCTCCTTTGACATTAATTGCCCAATTGGAACCAAATTTGGTTTGAATGTTCCTTGGGATATCTTGCACAAACGTTATATTTATATTTTTGATCTGTCAAAAAACATGGCTGCCATTACTAAAAATAGAACATAGGGATCAGACAGTATTTTTTTTTTTTGCATATTATATCTCCAAAACTGTTTGGTTTAGCCAAATTCTTTCAGCTGTTGCAATGATCCTTATTATAAGGCCTACAAAAGGCTCAAGGAATCAGAGTTGTCAGGCAACTCTTGTTAGAGTTATTGCCCTTGAAAGATGAAAAATGACCAATTTTCTTTTTCTTTTTTTTTACAGTTTTCAGCCAATGTCTTGAAAACTATAATAGATAGAAGGAAATTTTCAATTGCTGAAATGATCTTTATGATAAATCCTACCAAAGTCTTCATCAGTCAAAATTGTTAGACAACTTCTTGTTGAATTTATTGCCATTAGAAGACAAAATTTAACCAGGTGAGCAATTCAGGCTCTTGGGAGCCTCTTGTTTTTTATGGTTTTTCCAACTTATCAATTAAGAGTTAGGGATTTTAAAAACAGAATAGGGGAGAAGGACATACCATGTTTTTCAGCCAAGCTGTTATAGGTAATGCCTTGTACCATGTGTGAAAGTTTAAAAAAAAATATTGCATTTGAGCTATTTTCCTGAGCAGGCCCTTCTGCAACTGGTAAATGCAACACTTTCCCATAAACGTGCAAACTGTTCATCCTAAATGTTTTGGGAAAAATATTGCTCTTTTTCTATTGTTTGCCTGTTATTAATGAAGAGTTCAAGATTTAAAAAATAGAATAGGTGTGATGGACGTTACATGTTCTTCAGCAAAGCTGCATTTTAAAACTCTACTGAGTGCTGACTAAGGCTGCTTAGAAGTTAACATGCGAGAATCTTTTTCTATTTATTAATTATGTCCTTAGGAACCAGTCATTCTGTCTTCCGTCATGCAGGTGTTTATGTACCGGTAAACATCATTAAGGTCGAAATATGCTATTACTGGTTAACATCCGCAGGAAACTTTCTCCTTTGTCGATAAATTGATGATTCGATTCCATGTCAACGTGCCCACAAATCATTTTATGATCGATGACTTGTTAAAAGCTATAGAATATAGTTTGTAACAATCAACCAATAACAAAGATGTTGGAATAGATTTGTACATCAATTCGCTTTCTTTTGCTAATGCTGTTTTATTGTTTATTAATGCCTCACAGAAGAATCATTGAAATTTTCTTTTCAGATCAGTGGAATGTTTCTTCCTTTTTGAAAACCAAAACTCTGGCAAATACAATTTTGGATGGATTAGTCTGTCTGTCTGTTTACTTTCACCACTGCATTTTTGTATATGTATCTTTGGTTATGCCAATACATAGTTTTCTTCTTTTTTTTGTTATTTTGGGCCTAATTTTATTCTCTTAATATTTTACTGGCCAAATTAAAAGGAGGAGATGAGAGGTTTCTACTGCTAAGATTTTTATGAAACTTTGCTCAGTTATTTATATCATGATTCACAATTAAATGTTAAAAGTTATATGTTGTTAATGTTTGAAAGTGTTATATAATGCTATTTATTTATTTTTAAAGTTTGAATCAAGCCCTTTAATCCTCATCTAAATTTTGAAGAGAATTAGATCATTCCAGTTGGGTCACCACCACCCACCATGGTCACCACTACCTGCAATGGAATCAACCTGTCAATTCAAACTCAACTTTAGACCATTAAACAAGGTCAAACATGACAAATTTCTGTGTGAGACAGTTTTTTTTATAGAAATATGTGTGTCATTAAAAGATAATAAATTTCCACCCATGACACTTTTTGTTTTGCACCAATTAAAAATTCAATTTAGTTTTTATTCTCCCTAAGGTCAGATGGCTTTTCTCATCTGGTGAAGACAGTTTGGTTCCTTTCTCCTCTCATCTGCATGTGGTGTCATCCCCCCCCCCCCCTGATGAAAATTGTAAGGCCAAAAAATTCAGCCATTTATTCTTTAACACTTTTTGTTTGTATTTTTTTGTCTCAAGTTTTCATTTTTTAAATGTGGCTGTTTTATAATTTTTTATTATTCCATTTAAAAAAAGATATACTGCACTGTATTTTTCTTTAAAAAGGAAGAATCATTCACATCCCTTTTACTGAGTATTAAAGCAAATAATTCAACTTTAATGTTTTACTCTCAATAAATTAATTAAATACTTCACATATAAACAACTGTTATTTTTAGAGTTCGAAGTGTACATTACTATAGGCTTGTTTTGAATTAAAACATCATTCAAATATTTCAAACAAAATCATTGGATATTTGAAGATATATATGTAAGGGTCTTTAAACTGTGTCCTGTTAGAGTATGTGGATCCGTTCTTGTTAAGGTATGTTGAACAGATTTTCTTTCATAGGTTCTTTAGGGTTCATTAGTATTGGTACATGTAAACGTCTGGCAAGTTTCTAATTTCATCACAGCACTATTATAAACATTTTTTAAAAAAATACTTATGTTTTGTTTGATGCAATATCTTAGTTGAATGTGCCATCATCATCAGCTTTGAAAATATTACCTCAAATTTCTTCTGTAGATATTATTGCTAATTTAAACCTTTATTTAACTTTTTATTTGAATTATGTGTACATATACATGTAATTGGAGCTCAGAGCTTGGAAAATTGGTGTGGGCTAGAAAAAATTCATCCACTTCACAGGCCACATTATTTTCATATGATTGATAAAAGAACATTTATCCAGAATATTACGCCAACACCCAAGAAACAAAGTTACATTTCTACATATGATAAACTATGTAATAATGAATGTGTTCACTAATTACGCAGTTGTTTCTTGTGTGTGGACAGCATTACTTTGCCAGAAATACGACCAAAAAGTGACCAAAAATTACATATTGAACAGAATATGTTTGGATTTCGGTAAATTTCAAGCCATTCTTTTGTCATTCTAATGCAAGAATTCTCAGAAGTCCAGATGTTCTCTTAGTTTTTATGTATGAAACCTCAGACCTTACAGTAACCACTTTTAACACTGGATGATTAATTTTCATTTGTATTTTAGGCCAATAAGAGCCTATTATGCTCCGTCTCCTTTGGTGTGTGGCTTTATAAATATATATATGAGGCACATGTTGTAGGCAATTTTGGGTGCTGTCTGATATCAACTGCCTGTATGAGTGGAGGTTACTTAGCATGATGACAAGTGTAACTTTAAGCTATTAGTATTGTTCTAAGCATGATTTATTCAGTTTAGTAAAAGTTATTGTACTGCATTGAGTGATATATCTGCCATAGGACATTAAACTGAAAATCAATCAAGCAATCAATACAAATTTTTATTGTGTCTAAAGTATAACATGTTCAAGAGATTATCCTTAGATTAAAAAAAAAAAAAGGATTAAAATTGTTTTCTATTTCTATTTTATTTTCTGGACTTGAGAAAAAGAACAAATATGGTGAAATGCAACAAATGCACCAGGGAATAATCTAAATATAAAATACTGGGAACAAAAACTAGTTTCATATTTCAGTACATTCAAGCATGTAGTTTTATAGACATTTTTTTTAATTGTTGCTTCATGAAAACTGTATAATGACATAGAAAGGTAGTCAAAAGTTTCAAATTTCTCCTAGATCCTTCAGTATTACATTGCTAGCAGAACTGAAGAGGAAGAAAAATGTAAAATAGTCATAACTTCTGATCATTTCCTGTTAGAAATAGAGTCATAAATGACCACTATTTCCTTTGGAATCATAAGAAAATCACGATTTCCTATCAGTCGTTTATGTGAGTCCATTGGAAGCATGAAAGATTGAGATTCCTAAGTGGTTTTTATGTTGAGAGAAATCGTCAAAAAGTCATGATTTCCAATTATTTCATAGTGATTTGGCACACAATAATTGAAGCTCATTTGTGGTTTTGGGTTTTATTGATGTATCAAGTTAATTTTATCATGGACAAAAGGAAGAAAATTTCACTATTTATTAACAGTGTAAGTCTATGGTTGATTTGTTTTATCAGCTTTAGAATTAGCTTTAATGATATGAGTTTATGTCCTTTGATAAGTGTTATTTACATCTACATCTGTCAATAGATACACTTTCATTTCTGTTATCAATTTCTTAGTCTCTTCAGTGTAAAAGAGCAATCAAGGGAACCAAGGTTATAGCAGCAATCAAAAGAATGTAATCCAGGGACAAAGACCAGACATGGAAAACAGACCCACATAAAAAAGAACATAAAGCAACCAAAATCATACATACAAAGTAACAAAAGCAAATGAGTAACTGGGGCTCCACATTGTTCTTCCATACAAGGAAAAGTGTGACATGAACTTGTTTTGCAGATGTTTTTCATATGGTTTGAAAATCGCTTAAAGTATATGTTTCTCATATGTTTTTCATATGTACATA
This sequence comes from Perna viridis, assembly GCA_037379345.1. Classification (NCBI taxonomy): domain Eukaryota; kingdom Metazoa; phylum Mollusca; class Bivalvia; order Mytilida; family Mytilidae; genus Perna; species Perna viridis. The sequence goes on along the minus strand of CM074512.1, from coordinate 68,202,503 downwards.
GGACCGCCATGAAAAACATGTTTAGGACTAACAAATTAACTCATGGAAAAAGGTAAATAAACTTCAAATGGTAATTATATGTCTTCCATAGGACTTTATCTATGGTTTTCATGTAGTTTACCGAAACATTTTTGTCCATGTGATTGTCAAGTAAAAAGAAAAAAGACAGATTAAATGTATGTGGCTTCTATAACTAGAAGGAATACTCTTGACTTCATGGAGAACTTGTAAGTACAACATTCTTTGGCCAAATTAGGTTTATTTCTATAGGTATATTATGACCACCCCTCTTTTTAAAACTGATATATCGTTGTATTGGTTTAAAGATTGTTTTGTGACCAAATGCCGCCGAAACAATAACCCTGTTTCCTATGCAGTCGGTAATTTTAACTTTTTACTCCTTGACCTTGAAGACACTCTTCCATTGAAACACAAGTCATCTGTTCTGTTTTTGGATTGGCCAAATACTGATAAATGTAAGTGAATTTTCCAAAAAAAACTGTTTTGAAAATTGAAAGTTTTACTGCGTTGACTATCATTTTTTTTTGAAGATAGTACATTTAAATCTTCTACACAAAACTTCATCACTTAGAAACCTGTTTTTTTATACTGACAAACAAGTTAGCTACATAGTATATTGACTTATTACTCCAGTGACTTATACAATAGAATAGGCTATGTTATTATAAGAGAATTTAATCAGATTATATACAGGAAAACTTGTCATAACCAGACACTTTTTTCAAGTCTCTTGCTATCTGTTTAAATTATTTTGATCCTTGTAAACCAGACTCCTGTCTAATCCAAACCACTTGTGAAATTTAAAAGTGGTTTGGGTTAGACAGGTTTCACTTTATGTTGTACTTTATTATAATGGAAATATGTTTTTTAGATGTAGAAAAAAAAATGATTTTACAATTAGAAATATTGATTGTACCGTTTTGTTATTATAATGAAAGTAATTGTATAAAAAGAATTGTCTGACAAAATGTTCGGTTGCTGAGCAGTAACAATGAACTGGGACAAAATCAATGTGTTGATTGGATTCGACTTGGTAATGTCACCCGTGCTATTAAGCCGTTAAAGTTTCTGATCGGATAGCTCAGTCACAGTTTTACAGTTATATGAATTGGCAAGAAAGTCTGTACTATTATATCTGTTGAAAACCTTTTTCCAACATGGTTTTGAAATTAATGGAATGTCACTATCTTCTGAGTTTTTTTCTTACAGGAAATAAAGTGAAATTGCAATTTGATTACACTTTTTAAGACCTTTTGAAAGTAAAATTTATGTGAATTTGACTAGGCTTTGTTAACACAAGTTCTAAAATCAAAGATGGACCTAGGCCTGTTTTTCAAAAAAGAATTGGTTAAATTGGAAAAAAAAATCACTGAAGTGTGACAGTGGAAATGTCACATGTTAGTGATTCCCTAGTGATTTCGTTGTTTTTATGCAGGTGTTTAATTTATGCAGGTTCAAAGTGCTTAAAATTGATATGGGCTTAAGAAGACAGATTTTTCATACCTGTTAGATTAAAACTATTGTTTTACCATCCTTAAACGAAAAAACATGTATGTTTATGGGTGCATGGCCTTGAGCTGACATTTTTCATCCTGGTGGGGTTGTATTCTCCTTGACATACTCACCATAACCTTTCTTTATATATTAACCATTCTTAAACAAAAAAACACATGTATGTTTTACCAAAATGTAGCAAATTTTAGATAATGTAGTACCTTCAGACCAATCAAAAACTATTCCCTTTTGATGCATGTACGTGTACCTGCTAACCTTTGGAACAGTTCATGTGGGCAATACTACCCCACTGTCACTGTAAATGTGGGAAATATATACATGAAAGCATTTTTTTATGTTAAAGAGTAAAAATTCAAATATTTAGTATTTTTCACAGAAAATATAGTAACTTTAATGAAAAATCTAATGTAAATATTTATCTTTTTATATAAGGGAAATTCTAAATTTTTCATTGATTTTGTTGTGGTCTTCCCCACCCCCCTCTAATGTGTGAGGGTTAAAAGGTATGGGTTCATTTAAGACTTATTTCAATGTACATATATGAACTGCGTAGTGGAATAAAAAATTGTTGTGGGTTTTTTAAATTCCTCAATATCATAATACATGTGTCAAATAATCAATGCTTAGTAGCTGGTTAAAGACTGGTTAAATCCAGTCACAAAAACAAATCATTCCACAAACAACCCATTCTTTAAAATAGACTGTATTCATGATTTTGAATTAATAGTACACTGAAGTTTTATTGATTTGAAATTAATTTCCATTATAAAAGAAGTTGGCTTGTTGGTAGTATATAAGCAGAGTCAGTTAATAAGTAGGTAATTCGTACTTGACAGTGATGATATATAAATGACTTGTTACATGAGATGATGAATTAATAGATATCTGGAAATCGGTCAGAGTATTTATGAAGCTGCTATTATATACTCTTAAATAAGAATTCATTGTTTGTTGAGGCGGAGTAACCATTTGATGAAGAATATCTGGAATTTTGAGTGTGTTTGAAGCAAGGTGATAGTGTCAGTATTTTGATTATTTTCTAACTTAAAAGAAAACTCTTTCTAGCTTGTTTGGATTTATTTTTAGAATCACTAGAAGGTGTACTTGACTTGTTTAAAGATTACCTGACTGTTACAATATGTGTTTTATATAATTTTTATGGAAACTCGACTGATTTAGGATAATCATTAGTTGTTCATGTTTTTTGAGGTTTTAGTTTCTGGTAAATAAATCAAATCACAAATTTTCATGGTTCAGTCTAATGAAATAACAAGTACTATCTTTAAAAAAAGATAGCCGACACATTTTCTTCCATTGTTCATTCCAAATATGATTTAGATTTTATTTGATTATCTGTTTGTTCTTTGTGCTATGCTTCGTATTTCGTAATTGGTTAAACAAGTAAGTTATTTTCAATTATTCTATATATTTAAGACTATTCATAATTTAAATATATAATTGTGATCAAAAATATTCCGGACACCAGTACCCCAAATGAAGCCTTGAACTTCACGGTTACTATCACTTTTGTCCAATGAAATGTGAGGTTGTAAGCTCCATTGGTTATGTTGCCATGGTTAAGCATTATGGATGTCACGTGATGTCAAAGCGAACTTAATATCAACTGCATCGGGATAAAAGAAAATCTCAAGGGAAATGTGGAATATTGACAATATGTATGAGTAATCAAGGGAACTAAGGTTATAGCGGTAATCAAAAGAATGTAATCCAGGGACAAAGACCAGACATGGAAAACAGACATGCACAACAAAGAACATGGAGTAACTAAAATCATACATACAAAGTAACAAAAGCAAATGAGCAATTCAAACTCCACTAAAAACTGGGAGCATGGACCTGGTGCACCGACAGGGTAAGCGTCTTCTGCTTTTCTAGAAGTACCCACTGAGTTGCTCATAAAAAGTCAAGTGTGGGGTAGAAGAAAAAGGAAAGAAAAACTATGACATGCTGAACAAATCAGTTTTCATGGTGCAGATGGATACACCATAACGATCCATAAGTTCATGATGACGACCATGAAACTTTTGTATTGATGACTTCAATCTTGTAACATCATAACCCTGTTTCAGGAGCATATTTGTTAGAACTCTAGCGCAATACAAAAAGTCTGCGTAGTTTCGGCAAGCTCTGGCATAACGTATGAGTTGTGATATGAACACTCCATACACAGGTGCTGAAGGGATGTTGCCACAGATGAAAGGAAAGTTGACAATTCTGAATGAAAAGTCATCACGTTTTTCATAAAATTTGGTCAATAGTTTTCCTTTACCATTTTTCTAAGTGTACAATGTAGGTCAAGATATAAAGCTGACTTCACAGTGTCTGTAGTATCCTTTATCTCAGGTTCTTTGGGATAGATGCGATGTATCAAATCCCCAAAATTAGGATTGTTTAAAGATAATACGTCATCTAGATAGTGGAAACCGAGATTAAAGGATCTAGCTAAATGATATTCTTTCTTTTGGATCGGACCAGCTATGAAGTCAGCCTCATTAGAGTGAAGGAATAGGTCAGCAAGTAGAGGAGCACAATTTTTTCCATTGGAATGCCAACCGTTTGTTGAAAAAGGCGTCCACCACACTGGACAAATATGTTGTCGATTAAAAATTCCAGCATTTTGTAAACATCTTCTGTATATTTGGAAGATGATTTTGAATTATACTATACAAAGTATGAGGAATCTCTACCAAGAATTATATATTTGTATCTAGGTCTACCATTTTTTTTGGAAAAACAATGATGTATAATGATTTTAAGTCTGGATTTTAACTGAGTATGGGGAATAGAAGTATACAGTGTTGAAAAATCATAGGTTTTAATGCTATTATATTTTGGTTATATTCTTGAACTGATTGTTTCAATAAGATCTTTTGAAATTTTCAAGATCCACATTGAATTAATACCACTACGGATGTAACAAGTGTTGTGGTAGGACTGCAGACCCTCTTAGACAGCTGTGAGTATGAAAGTTAAAAGTTTTGAAAGAGGTTTGGTGGTACATTTGCAGATCCAGCTATGTAACGTTTGTATGGATTCTTGTGGAGTTTAGGAATCCAGTACATAGACGGTAAGTTACAGTCATCGTCCTTGGTAGAGAAATCAAAAGAAGATAGCAATCTCTTCTTTGGAGAGTGTGGTAGCAGTATAGGTCTTATCACTGCTATTATTTTCTGTCTACCTCTGATAATAAATATTGGATGTAAAACGTTCAGCAGACAAAAACAGTGTTGTTTTTGGCTTTGTCTGCTGTATAAAATGAAGAAGAATGTAATGTCATCAACAAACTACTGAAGTTTGAACAAATATCATGAATATTGTCTATTGTATTTATTTCATGCATACAGTTCTGCTATTTTTTGTTTTTGTTGCCATAAATGGCAAATAATCAGAAATATTACTTCTTTAATGTTAATTGATTTGACATATTACTTCATTATTTTAGGTTTCTCCTTAATGAAAGATAGAAATAACATTGAAATCAGCTATTGGCAAATATACAGTGAGAACTGCCTTAACAGAAACATTTTTGAACATAAGAAATTGAATGGTTTAAACTGGTGTTTACTAAGGTTCAAAACGTTGAATTGATAAAAAAAGACGAACCTGAATAATTCAGTTGTTGTATTCCATTATCTCGATCGCTACATTCTTGTGAGTCTGAGAGAATCGATGACAGTGAGGGTTTGAATTATTCAAGTTAAAAGAGACCTTTAAATTAGATTCTGGTTTAGACAGGTTTTTGAATAATTCAGTGTTTGATTTAGCCAGGTTTCATTGTATTACAGAATTATTCCTGGAGTTTCAACCCACATCATGTAAGGTTATTAGATATTTGAGTAGTACCATGTGCTTGTTATGGAAAATAGAAGTCTGAAAATTAATTTGTAAAATATTATTAACAGTTGGTAACGATGCAGGAAACTTTATAGGGCATTCGTGCACAGCATGGTATGATATAACAGAAAGAGTTATTAAATGGTATTATATTATGAGTGTTTATGATCAGGAAGACCAAAGAAACAGATGAGCTATTTGACATTTTCAAATATTGCTGATTAGAGCAGTTTTTCTATTTGATTTATATAAAGGTGTCGTCTTTAAAGTTTCTATATTTTCTTTCCATTAAAAATCAGTCTTGTTTAAGTAAGGAAAATCAGTGTTGAAACTGCTTATTTCACATTTTATAACTGACAAAGCTATGTAAAAATTAGTCTGGCAAGTTTGGACTATTGGCTGTTGAATTGGTTTCATTTTTTTCATATTTTCTGCAATAATTGTTTGGATTTTCAGATATATGTCTGAAAAAACTTTTTAGTTGCATATTCATTCTGAAGCAGATCATAATTGATTCAACATAAAGGTAAAATTTCTTTAGTTTTAGAAAAAGGTTCAATAGTAAAACCTGTTCAAACCAAATTTCATTTGGAATTGAAAGGTTTGTTTGGTTAACACAGGTTTTAAGTAGCACTCCAGCTAAGAATCATGCAAATTCTGTAAAATGTGATACACCTAAAAAAGACTACACATTTTTATTTTTATTATTAAGTTGCTTGATAGGTCTATATGATGAAATGTATAACTATTCATTCCGGTCTGTCTGCTCTTAGGAGATAATCAACATGGAAAATCCAATCTATTGTATTTTAGTGTCATTTATATGAAGGCTGTGAAATGTTTGCAACATATTAAATTTCGCCAAAGCCTATCAAGCTTTCATTTGAAATAGAATGAAATCAATTTAAGTTACTTTGATCCTTAGATTAGAATGATGAAAAGTGCTTTACACAAACGTTCCAATGATGTGTAAGAGTTATGCCCCTTACCCTAGGTCTACCTACTTAATAGATGCATTCTACATTAAAAGCATGGTATTTGTTGTATGATAAATGTTCTGTTGTATCACCTAACTAAAACACATTCTTTGAAATGAAAATTGCAGTATTTTAATACACTAATTAACTACTTCTCGATTCCTTAATCTAACCTTTTCAATTATTTACTTTCCAGAGAATATTACATTGAACGCTAGTCTCTCATGGGACACAGCAGAAATATGGGAAATCTTTACCAACATCCTACAAAAAAGTAGTAACTTAATATGATAATTATTGTTGTGGTAAAATATGATGACCACTACTTGATGCTTGACAGATCCAGTTGCCAAGTGTACAATTTGAGGCTTAATTATCAGGAAATCTTCCCTGAGAGTGACAGACAGATAGCATTGGTATTCAGCGATAGTCAGAGAGCAAGTGTTTTTTTTGCTGATGAGATTAGAATTGATGGTAAATGGTCGTGAATAATACATGTAACAAACCTTCCTAATTCCTTGATCTATAGCCAAGAGAATGTCATAAAACTTTACCAAGTGGTGGTACTACCTAGAGGGGAATGTCCTAGAGTTTAACCATGAAGGTCTTCTACTTGGGAATTATATTAGTGGGAATATGTGGTGTTCTTGGATCTGTCGTTCATACCAAAAAGACAACAAGTCACAATGTTCCAGCCAATAACACCAGCAATGACACCAGCAACCATACCTCCAACGATTCGACACACCATGATGACCACGAGAGTCATGGTATACATCTTGCCAGTCTTCGTTACGATTATGTAGCTCAGCCCTTGCTCATTTCTGTGTTCCTGTTTGCAGCAGGAATTTCCAAATTAGGTAAGCCTTTGCAGTTTTAATTCTTTTTTTCAGGTTTTTTAGGGCTTAAACTACTCAGCAGGGAAGATAAATAGGTCATTTATGGTTAGGACATTTGATCAGATTTTTAAATCTATCCTTAAAACTCCTATTTTTTTTTTACATATGCCTTATGTTAAACCTGTACTGGTCTGTCAGTCTGTCCACTTCTTGCAAGATGTACAAGCATTTTTAGGGATTCTAGTATTTTTCGTTATATAAATGTTTGTCATCATGGAAGGAATAACCCTTCATTGGGGGGGGGGAGGGGGTTATACCTTTTAACATGTGTCCCTCATTTAGTCATTTTGTCATTCTGTCATATCCGTAACACACTATTTTGGGTGAGAAAATTATCAGTTTCTGTAAATCACAGGCAGATGGGAATGCTGAATCATGGGTAATGTGTTTTGTTCTCATATGACAACTTCTTGTTTGCCAAAAAGATTTGAATTTTCCTTATATATTTTTATCAATTTTTTTTTGCTACTATTAATCACAAGTTCTTGATATATCATATTAAGCTTTTTACAGGCATGTTGTGTGGTGGGATGTGTTTTTGACTGACATGACTTCAACTTCCTCTTTCCTGAAAAAAAACTTGAATTTACCTTACATCCATTGTCCACAGATTTCTAGTTTGTCATTCATTCCTGATTTTCTGTTTCAATGAGTCTTTAAACTCTAGAAATAGGGGTGGGGCATGTTGTACATGTATGTTCATGTGCTGCTGTATTCTTTATGTGTATATGTATGAGTAAGGGTTTTAAGTGACAGTCCCTGTAAGAATCAGGCAAAATATGGTATGAAAAAACACATCATTTTAATAGTGTAATTTGACTATTTGCACCATCAGAATCAATAACAGACAAGATTTTCCTTATCATGCTGGACCACTGAGTTACAATTTCATTGAAATGCACTGAAAATACATTTAAAGGGCATATAACTGTCAAAAACCTAAGATTCTTACATTGTTAGGGGTATTTTCTCTATATATCAAAGCCACACTTTGTTATGTACATAAAAAATACTAGACAAATTATAATAAACAAGTACTATCTTTAAAAAAAAGATAACGGACACAGTAAAATATGTTCTTTTAATTTTCTGCATTTCATACAGGAAATAACACATATGGCACGCAATTTCAATTTTTCGATACAGTTTTTCGAACACAACTAAGTTATCCATATTTGGCCAATTGGGAAGCAGACTTCTGATCAGGTCACTTGCATTTCCAATGGAGGAGGGTCTTTAAGGTCAAAGGGTAAAAAGCGAAACTATACCGACTGTGTCGGGAAAAAAGCACATTAACAGTGTTTCATAACTCCTAACAATTTAAAAAAATCCATTTGGCAGTTGATGCTGAAAGATTTTTATTGGATAGAATGTTTTCTAAGAATCTATAACAGCTTTATTTCCTGGAGGACTTCATTCTCTTCTAAACTATAAATCATCTGACAATTTTTGAAGATTATATTTCTTTCTGCTATAGAATTTAATTTGCTTTAAATTAAAATGACTGCCATGTCATTAAAGTGGTGTAGTATCATGAAAGGGCTTCTTTTAGAGTCTATATTTATTGGTTTTACGAAGAATTTGATGAAACACAAAATTGGTTTTGTAACTGAGCATCTTTCAATTTTCAGTATGCATTTAGAGTATGATAAGCGCTGATGTGTGTGAATCAAGGAGGTAAAAAGTGGCAAAAAATAAGCATTTCATAGAATTTAAGTATAAAACTCCAATTGTTAAGAATGCATATGGATGTTTATGATTATTGTTCCACAAAATTCTAGACCACAAATATCAATCTTGGATTGATTTGAGCTGTTTAGGAATGAAGGGCCAAATAGGGACCAGAAACAAGCATTGTCCTGATATCTACATAATTAATTGGATCTTTCTATATTTGTACCACAAAGTAAAGTGCCATACAATCAAAGGAAGGGTTAAATTCATTTGGGGCTATGACTTGAATCAATTAGAGGCCAAAAAAGGGTTAGAAAGAATCATTTCCTGATATCCAGGTAATAACTTGTGTAAATGTGATTTGATCACTTTTTCATTGTACTGCATGGTGCTATACTTCTGAAAGGGATTGATTTTTCGGGTTGTGATGTGTACCAATGAATAATTAAGGGCCACAGTTCGGCCAGAAATTAGATTTTTTATTCTGATTTCTTGATGATAGATAAAAGGGAATGAATCTATGAAATTCTACCACAAATTTTAAAGTATCATACCTCCAAAAGAAGGTTAAGATTGATTTTGAAGGATGTGAGAGGAATCATTTAAGAATTAGAGGCCAAAAAAGTTCAACTGTCTTCAGAAAGTTAAAAATCGAAGGTGTATCAAGTTTGAATGGTATACCTATACTTGCCTCAACTGTTCAGGTTTATTTTATTTCAAAGGAAGGGGTTTCAGGATGCCCCACTCCCCCCTGCCACTGAAGTGTACCCATATATATTTGAAAATTTAGTTTTTGTCAACATGTAAACAATGAAAAATAGGGCAGTAGTTGTATCATGTGGTTAAACAAAGCTGTTTCTGTGTCCCCACAATAAAAAATGGGGGTGTATTGTTCAACTATCATCATTATGCAGTGTAAGATATCAATCTACACTGTGGTGAGGTGGAAATCACACAATCCACCATGCTGTAGTGTATATGGACAATTTTCCTCCAACAAAAGGATAATTACAAAGCTGATTTAACACCTGATGGAAACTGAATTGAATTCTGTCTATTGCTTCTGTATGGAATGTATTCTAATCATTCCAATAAAGTAATCATCAGAGACTCAATAAATATAACTCGTTAATTACTGTAAATTAGATATTATTGTCTTGCATGTAATATTGTGAATATTGTCTTTGGAGGTAGTATGAACATTAATTACAATAACCATAGATAGTATTAATATGAGCGTAATATTGCATAGACTGCAATTTTGAGGTAATTTGATTGGAAGTAGGGTAGCTCTGGAATATTTATTAATTGAAATAGCTCCCTGATTACATATAAGGAAGTAATATAAATGTGGGTTACAAAGATACGGCTAATTGGTCTATACTTAACAATGAAATAATGAGAAAAATTATTAAACATCACTCAGAGTTGAATGTCATCGACACTGACAATTTTTTTTTTAAATGAGACAGATGTTAGGAAACCAACTCATTCCATCAAACAGACAGAAAACTTATTAAAAATTCAGGGAAAACTTTATTAGTACATATGTACTCTCATAGGTGGATCAGGGATGGGGGAGTTAGAAATATTTAGTTGATATGGGAATTCACTGAGCCATGACAGAGTCCGGGTCCCTCTTTTAAGAAACTGGATCCACCTCTGGTCATTCTAGTTCCATTTTGGAACAAAGCTCATTAGAAGTCATATATACATATATGGCAGACAGATAATTAAACACCAAGTTCTGTCTCTGTGTCTGTTAAGACTTAGTCTATCAACAGAGTGTGTGATAACTATATCTTTTGAAGGAACTTGATGCCCTGAAGGAAGCGAGGCAGCTCCATTTTGTATTTTATTTTTGTTATTTCAATTTTTATACCCCCTGCAAACAATGTCTAGGGGATATATATGAATCTGTCTGTCTATTGGCCAGTTGGGAATTTGATGAAATTTTATTGGGAAGTTGGGCATCATAATGTGAAGTACATAAAGAAATATTATTCTTGCCTGATTGCTGTAATTTAGGGTTTTTACATGTATGCAAACTCCTAAACTGAAGGAATATGATTGTAGTCCAATGCCTGCTTAAGGGTTTTATATGTTAAATCTTGGTTTAACAACACGTTACCATTCAAAGAATTTTGATGAAATTTAACAGGAAGGCTAGGCATCATTTTTGATGTTGATGAAATAAAATCATTATTGTCAGATTCCTAAAAAGGGAGATAATGATTAAGTTCACCACAAGTTAACACATACAAATTTTATATAGGTCGACTTTTTGTCTTGCAAGACAATATATGTATTGACGCCTATATCATGTTTCAGTCTCTAGTAAATGGTATTTCTTTCAAAAATCTTCTCCTCTGAAATTACCAGACCAATTAGAACTAAACTTGGTATGAATATTCCTTAGGGTATTCGTCATAGATCTGTAGTGGGGATTATTGTTTCATCCAAGAAACTGGCTGCTGTTACTAAAATTAGAACAAAGGGGTCAGTCCGAAGTTTTTTCTCATATATCTAAAATTTAAATCTATTTGAAACAAAGGTTTCCATTTTGTTGGTGATGCTTCTATTCTAGTATTTTGTATAGGGTTGCCTGAAAATTATGGATAGGAATATCTTCGTATTTTCATTTTCAAAGAAGTGAGAATAGTTAAAGGAATGCATGTTTGCTGGAAGTACCAAAAGCATTTGGTAACAAGGAGTTGTTAGCACTAAAGGATTTGAAGTGGTGAAGTGCATTTTTAAATATTGGCATAGCTTTTGATGAAACAGGTAAAAAAATGGCAAAAGTATTTCACAAATCAATTCTAGTAACAAATGTAAACAATCCATCCTTTCATTTATAAGGGCAAATAGTCAAAAATAGTTCTTAAAAATTTTACCCTTGCTCTTCCCATTTACCTACCTGTGCCCCATGTAACTTCAAATCCTGGAGATGTTTCTGTTAGTGCATTGGGTGAATCATGAAGCTTATCACAAAAAATGATGTTTTTGATTTTTAAACTATTTGTTACTCTGCACACAAAAATTATAGTGAACAAACATAGGCCTTCCAGCCATTATTTGCTCGTTTTGCCCAAATTTTCCTGGAATTAACAAAATTGTCCAACCCCAAAACCCCCTCTATCTGCCATGGTACTTAATTTAACTTTGTAATCTAAACCATAAAACTTTGTATACATTTACTTACATGAACTGATAAAGAAAAACAATTTTCAAAACAAGGAAATCCATTTTTACCTATGAATAAAAACACTTCACAGAGAAATAAAATTAAACAGGAATGTTCAAAAATATCACAATACTACCCTTTGGCCTTGCTTGCAGATGAAGTTCTGATCAATGCTATCATCAAAGCAATTATTGATGCCTTCTTCCATGATTATTTGCTAAGTATGCATATAGCAGACAACTGGTGTCTTTCTGCTTTATCTTTCACAAGGTTGGAAACTTTTACAATTTGTATTTCTAATGTCTTGATGCTTTTGGTATATCATCTGAAAGCCACATACCAACTTATTTTCACAGGTGCTTATATTTGCAATGTTTTATTTTCCTATTTTTTTGTTCCTCCTGAAATTAGTGTGGAAAATGTTTCCTGATAAAAAATTTCTATGGAATTTAGTGTGAAGCTTAAGCATGATCAGTTGTGCTGTATACTTAATGTTTTAATTCATAATTCCTATTTATCAATGATAGAGGTGGCGGTGGGTTTTGTGTAATATTGGTATGTTTCTCCTTGCGTGAGCACTACAAACTTTAAAAATACTGAAGTTAAAGACATATAATTCGTAACTTCCATGATAACTCCAATCAAAGTTGTCACAACAATTGAGAATTTTCTCAGACTTGACTAATTTTTCAATTTTTGTGGCGCTGGGGCCTTGTGTTACATGTTTCCCCAACTCCTCTGAAAGGAATTCCCCTTTTCCTGCTCTAATAGTTTTTTATCAATAAAATTTAAAGATCTGGTCTGATTTGTTGTATTATGCTTAAAAGGCATGATTTTTTTTTATGACCTGTACTATTTTAATTCTACTTCTAGTAAGACATGCTTCAAAGGCTGTGGTAAAACTGCAATAAACATATAACCAACATCACTGCAACATGATGGTCTTATTTTCTACCCAATTTTACCAACGTCACAGAAGAATATTACTCCACATTATAGTTGCCATTATGTGCAAGATATAGACTGTGTCTTTTCATGAACATGAAGAAACTAGATCCATTAGAATCAAGAACAATTCACAGAGACTCAATTTATCTATTGTTTATCCGCAGACTGGCCATTTATGTTGTCTAATTTTACCCGAAGTAACAATCGTGTACTGTTGTTGTATATATTTAGGTTTATACACTTTATTCAATTATATTTCAGGTTTTCATCATGCTGACTTTCTGTCGTCAAGGGTCCCAGAATCATGGTAAGTGCTTAGATATAAGCCTCTCTACTCTAAACATGCTCCGAGGACCTGAATCAGTTAACACTTAATCCAGCAGAACTGTAGATTAGTATTCAGTTATTGTCTCACTTGCCACTAAAATGGAGAACATATAAATAAATGTTGCATACCCATTTAATGTACCCCCACCCCCAACCTCCAACCAAAAAAAAACCCCTTTACTGGACATTTATTTTGGCATGTGTATTTACTCAACAATGTGTAATCTCTGTCGAAACTGAGCAAACATCTTCAGTTAGTTTTCATGTGGTTTTCTTGTGAATTTCACATGACAGTTTTTTATTTAAATCTGGCAATGAATTTTGAACCCAGTCAAGGGTTACACTTGAGACGAAAGGAGATTAGGGAAGTGGACTATATTCCATTGTGTGTCTAGAAGACGTATATAATGTAGCTTCCATATGAAGTTTAGTTGAAAATCATGCAAGTTTCATGTGAATTTTATGTGTGAGTAGATTCAAATTTATTTTTTATGAAAGGTTTTTTTGCGTATTTAAAGGGGTAGTATATAAATGAAAATTTACCTTAATAATGTTTCCATTTTTGAAAAATAATTTGCAAATTTTTGTCTGAATGTCCATCTTGACATCTTAGAACCCCTCCATAGGAGTGGCGAGTCTTTAAGTTTTCCATCTTTTTGCAAAAATAATGAAGGTATACATTGGGCGATAGAAAAAAGTCTCTCCATGTTTCATATATACCAACGGTTCACACTGTGGTCATAAAGATTTTGTAAAGTCATTTTCTATAATGACCATGACCCTAAAATGCCCATATAATAGTACAGTTTTTAAAATCCATGTATTACAGGTATTATACAGTTGGCAGCTATTCAGATTACCATACCTGATTGAATTGAGAAACTTCTCCATCAGAAAATTGTAGTACACTAATGGTGAATCCAGAGTGATGATAACACGGTTAATACCCTCTTTTTTTTGGAAAATGTTGTTTTTGTGTGACATTTTAGCTAACATGAGCAAAAATAGCTGGGAATCCCTCCTTTTTCCAAATCTCTGGATCTGCCACTGTACTCTATACTGCTTTTCTTGTCTTATGGCACTGTGCTTGTCTCCATACATGCAAGACTGAAGAGGTTGCTAGTACTTGAAATTCAGGCCAATTCAATATACCAAAGACTCGAAATTTGCTGCTTTTCCCCAAAAACACACAGAATGAATAGTTTGACATGCCTTCCCATGGACTGTTGCTGTTTTCCTGGGTCATCTTTGCTCCAAAGAAAAGGAATCCTATTTTACCTCCCCTATTCTTTAGAATCAAATATTTTTCTCCCATTTGATGTGATATGATAGCCCTGTTTGGCTAGTACTATCTGGGTTTTGATTGTTCATATTTTTTCCTTGAGTATCTGCCGTTAGACCTTAAATTGACCACACTTAAGTACCATTCCGTTTACGAATAGTGCAATGGGTGGCACTTCATTTTTCTCAATTTGGTCTTTTTTTTTCCTTAAATATATTCAATACATTAAGAAAACAACCAAAAACTATCTAAATTTTGTTTAAGCATGTGTGACATTTTTTACTACTTATAAAGAGAATGGATGAGTATGTCATAGTGACAACAACCCCACCAGGATGAAAATTGTCAGCTTTATATACGGAAAAAGTGCTGGAAAATTTTCCTGTCATTTTTCCATAGTGCATTACAACTAAATTTTACCTATAATATCTTAAAAAGGCAAACTGGTTATTTCTGGAGGTTATGAGATATAAATATTAGGATAATGCAATGAAATCTCTGGGTATATTTCTTCATGTACTACATTTGCCTGATTGTTAGACAGAGAAGTACTTAATAAACAATGGTAGATTCTTGTCTCCAGACAAATCATGTTGTGTTTATCTTGTATATCTCTCAATCTGTCTGTCTGTCTGTCTGTCTATCAATAAGTTCATGCCCCCATGTTCTTCCATGGTACTTTGATATTAGATTGGAATGATCTCTCAGTTTTTCTGTTGGACTATATTTAATGCTACAAGTCCATCTCTTTGCTAACCCTCCCACATTTGGAGGAGAAGACTCCCACAAAATCAATGAAAAATATAGAATCCTCAATATAAAAATGTAAGATTTGTGGGAAGATTTTGTTTAAAATTACATTATTTTCTTTGAAAAAAATACTAAATAAATTTACATAAAAAATTTGCTTTTACATAAAAATCTCCTAAATGAGACATTGTCAATGGAGTAAAATTTCCCTCATGAACTGTTCCTAAGGTTTATGCTCTTCATATTTATGAATAATGAAGAAAATTAATCACATGTATGTATCCCACTGATAGCATATCTACTAACTTTTTATGGATGATAGCTGACATCAGTCAGCATTCATGAGCTAAATTACATAGAAATATCAGTTTCATATATAGTAGGAGACTTTGAGCAAGTCAATAATGGTAGTACACAGGCAATTGTTCTTCACGTGAAATTCATAATAATCGAGCTTCACTTGAAATTCATGTGAACTTCACATGATATTATCTTGATTTTCATGTAAAATTCAATTAACATGATTTTCACATGAATTTTACGTGAAGGCTAAATTTACCAGAATTTCATGTGAACTCTCTCACAGAGTTTAATTGCTCAGTTCAGGTGAAAATCATGTGAAATTTGTGTGAAAATCATTTTAAATAATTTTGCCTGCGTATGATTTTTACTTCTCATGCAGATCACCAACTACTTGTTGTTTGTCCATTTGACAAACATATTTATGGTTCAAGACTATTTTCTTCACACAGTTCAAATCACATTGAAATAATTTTTTTTGTTTATCAATGTCTTCTATTCTTTTTTATTTCTTTATATTTTTTTAGTTGAGAGATTGTCCATATTATGTGATTTAGTTCAGTTGTTTATTCCACACCAAGAAACTAGGGTCATATGTATTGATCAAAAACAAATTTTCTACTGAAAAGTTACTGTCCTCTGTTCAGTGCAAAAATGGCTTTGGTTCTTAAATTACCAAACAATTTGTTTAATGACAAATGGTTCAAACAATTCCTATAAATAATTCAAGTTGGGATTTGATGAGAACTTTTCTTATGTTACAATAAGCTTTGATAAATAATGGCTGGAAAATTATGATTTATTAAAGGTCTCTGTTACTGATTCAATACACATCACTCAATTTCCCATGGTGCATTTCACCAAAGGGGGAAAAGAGCAGTCACTGATCTTATAACTGATGATAATGTCGATGTAATTATGACCCTTGCAGAAGATGAATTACCGCTAGATGGAGAAATTATTACCGGAAAAAAATTTAATTTCACAAAAGCCATGGATCTTTTATCTGCTATAATGAGTTCTTTTATATTTTTACAATTTGTGGAAATTTGAATTTGATTTCGGTGTTTAGACTTGTAAAAGCAATTTATCTTGGATATACAAGAAACTGCAAGAAGCACAAATTGTTTTAATGAAATATTAATACAGTGTGTAATAGCAGTCATTTGAATTTCCATATTGTAAGTTACCAGTAGAAATAATACAATACTTCAAAGATGACATGAAGATAGCTGTCTGACAGAAAATATTGGTGAATAACAAGTTATTAGGCTGTACATGTATACTTAATGATACACACAGTACAGGGAAAATGATTTGTGGCTAGACTGATTACTTATAAAGGACTTCTGATAATGAAAGCTTATTTTAAATTTAGAAATAATTTAACATGTTTTAATCGGACAGAGTGTAAAGTCTCTGTAACTATAACTCACATTTACAACTTTTTCTATACGAAATTAAAGTTGAACTTCTTGTTATGGGAAAACACTTTAATTATATTTTAAACACATTTTTGGGAAATCAGTTTTGAATTTAGAAAATAAGAAAAAAATGTTATTAAACTAACCCGTACTTACAAGGTATATGATTAAGGCATGCACTTAAAATATAATACTTACTTTGATCCTAAGTAATTCCAGAGTAAAATAACACCATGTTTTTAGTTTTTAATAATACTTACAAAAACAAATTCATGCAATACTATCTTAATTTACAGTAACCATACCTTTTTTTTTTACAATACATTCAGTTTTTATTAAGATGAGTAAGTTCATCTTGTTGGGAATTCCTACATGTACATTTTTTAAAAACTTATAATATAAATGTTCTAGTTCATTGTGAATATTCTTTGATTTTTGCTAAACCATAGATACTTATTTTCGCATTTCAGGATACCACTTTTTATTTTCACAACTAACACAGTCATAGACTATCACTTATTCTTAGCTGTTTATTTTCCCTGTATTTTATTTGCAAAATAAGGAAAGGAAATATATAAATATAGATACAGTGAAGCTCATTGTTAGTTTACATCCAGAAAATTTTATGCTATAATAATCTGGTTTTTAAGACACACCTGAGTATATTTGTATCGCGCTAGAACTCTTAACAAATAGGCTTCTGGAACAGGGTTATGTTGCTACAAGATTGAAGTCATCACTACAGAAGTTTTATGGTCGTCATCATGAACTCGTGGATCGTTATGGTGTATCCATCAGCACCATGAAAACTGATTTATTCAACGGGTCATGGTTTTCCTTTCCTCGTTTGTCTACCTTGGACTTGACTTTTTATGAGCAACTCGGTGGGTGTTTCTAGAAAAGCAGAGGATGCTTATCATACCGGTGCACCTGGTCCATGCTCCCAGTTTTTAGTGGAGTCCGAGTTGCTCATTTACTTTTGTTACTTTGTATGTATGGTTCCCTTGATTACTCCTTAATGTTATCTAAGAAAACTTGAGTATACGTTTATGGTATCTAAGAACATCTGAGTATAAAATAATGTTATCCAAGAAAACCTGAGTATAAAATTATGTTACCGAAGAACATCTGAGTATAAAATTATGTTATCCAAGAAAACCTGAGTATTAGTAAATATTATCTATGTTATCTACACCTGAGTATAAGTTAGTGTATTTAACAAAAAAGATCTGAAGACATTTCCTACGAATTTGTCTGTCTGGCTGTCTGTTTGCCTACGGGACTCCTCCTAAACAATTCATCTGATTTATATGAACTTTCATATGAATGTCATTCATTGCATATATAGGAAATATGTGTATTATATTACCCAATGTTTATCAGAGTGCTCAGTCTTAATCCTGATATGGAACAATCATGATTTATTTAACACTTCAGACTGACATGATATTCAAGATCTCACAGTACATTCTAAAGTAAGGGCAGTTTTTAAGTACAGATCCACTACTTCAGTTCGAACTGGCTTTAGAAAATAGAAATGATGAGATACCCTTTATGGTATAATTACACTATATAGCAAAATTGTATGAAATGGTTTTTTTTTTAATTTTAGGGTGGCTAAAGCTGCCCTCATTCCCTTTTATCAACTGGAATATCACTCAGCATTTTTCTGGGAAATAGGCTGAGCGCTGTTCTGATTGCAACTTTTATATTAGTACATATATAACAAATGAAAACTATGTTCCACTGTATAAGGATGTTAAGCTGTAGAATTACCTCATCTACTCCTTATGAACAGTCTACAATTAAATGATTAAGAATTTCTTTTCTTTCCAGCCTATTGATCATCTTAGGAATTATTGTTGGGGCCATTTTAAGGTAAGGTTATTTGAAGGTCAACCATTCCAAAGATGGTAATTAGTATTTATAATTCCCTGTAAAGTTGTCAGCTTAGGAAATACATTTGATGGACAGTCATGCTACTTACAATTACATGATTTATAGAAATATTTCTTATTGTATGTTATTGTTCTATGTAATTTTTACTGGTACATTTTGTAATGCAGTTGTAGAACAACTAATAAGTTTTGACAAGTGTTTTTAAACTTCCATTAGTGCAAGATTTGGTCACGGAAATAGGCTGTAATGTTATAAATTTAGTTGGAGTTCTTTATGTTCTTCATCTTTAAAACACTAAATACTTTATTTGCACAAACTCATTAACAATAAATGGTTATGGCCAAATACAGGCAATTGTTGTACATGTATAATGAATATTGATAAGCAGAGTTTTAAGTGTATATTTCTGATGTAAATACTGATATTATTGGGCACAAGCAACCTGAACCTGAAGTTTCCATTGTATTCAGTATCTGAAGCCTCCATTGTTTTCAGTACCTGAAGCTTTCATTGTATTCAGTACCTGAAGCTTCCATTGTATTCAGTACCTGAAGCTTCCATTGTATTCAGTACCTGAAGCCTCCATTGTATTCAGTATCTGAAGCCTCCATTGTATTCAGTACCTGAAGCCTCCATTGTATTCAGTACCTGAAGCTTCCATTGTATTCAGTATCTGAAGCCTCCATTGTATTCAGTACCTGAAGCCTCCATTGTATTCAGTATCTGAAGCTTCCATTGTATTCAGTACCTGAAGCCTCCATTGTATTCAGTATCTGAAGCTTCCATTGTATTCAGTCACATTTGTTATGTTTATTTAGTTTCTGTTTTGTTGTTGTTTTTTAGGAGGTGTTTATTTGTCACCAAAGAGAAAGACAAATGAACTAAGCCTTTAATTGGGTACCATGTTGTTTAGGGATAATTACATGTATATCACCCTATTGTTTAAACTTGAAGTGAACAATTTACTAAAGAAGTGTTATTTCCCTGTTCACTATGTTTTGACATGGCTGTTTTTAATGGACCTTTTCTGGTATACTGCTGTCTGTCTGTCTGTCTGTCTGTCTGTCTGTCCACAAACTTGTATAATAACTAAATGAAAACATTAGTTGTCTTCATAGGAGAAAGCCTTCTTTGTTTTTTTTTTTAAAATATTTTCTGATTTATCATTTCAGAGTTATTGGACTTTAAACACAAAAAGGGGGCCTCTGTTGTACCAATTGCTTAAGCATAGCTGTTTATTTTTTCACTGATTTTCTGTGATATCAGATTTTCTCATCATTTTTATATTGATTTGTATAGATTTTAAGTTAATCCATTACACCATTACACCCATTACAATTTTTATCAAAATACAGTGGTTTATAGAAATACTGTCTCCATCTTTTTACACAGTGTTCAACCAAATTAGGCCTATTAATGTATATGGGAAAATATTTTTTACCAAAATGCAAAATAAAAACCATATGCATAGTTTGCATTCCCAAAAACATGAAAAAAAATCAATAATTGAATTTTTGGCAGTTGAACAAAAATCACACGTTTTGCCTGGTTTTCTCTGGCAAGACCTCTTAAAACATTGACAAATATACAATAGGTAATAGCTTTGTTTGTACTTTTACTAAAATGGGGCACCAAACTGCAAAACACAAAAGAACAAAAACATACACACAAAAACCTATCAGCACAAGAGGATGAAAAACCATCAGCACAAGAGGATGAACTCACGTGCTCTGATGGGGTAACAACGGTGTCCATGTACAAAAAACAATTGTCTACAGTATAGCTTTGTATATTACAGGTTTACAATCCATGACATGAAGTTGATGCCTGGAATGAACTCTGAACTTTTCTTCTTGTATCTCCTTCCTCCGTAAGTATTTTTGGGATTGACCTTTGAACTTTTCCTTTTGATACTTTATTTAGTAGGTACCTTAAAAGTAGGAGGAATATCGGCTAAAAATACCAAAGCATCAAAACATTAAGACAGTTTTAAGGGATCAAAATTCAAGAACATCACCAAAACAATAAATCAAGAAACAGACGATTTACATGTAGCCTACCGTCTTCAACTGCCAATATTTAAGGATGTAGACCTAGGGTAAGGGACATAACTCTTGTAATCAGTGATATGTTTGTATCATATTCAATTTCGCAAAAGCCTATCAAGCTTTCATTTGAAACAGATTGAAATCAGTTCCAGTTACTTTAATGCTTACATAAGATCGATGTAAAATGCTTAATACAAACGGTCCAATGATTTGTAAGAGTTGTGTCCCTTACCCTGGGTCTACCCCCTTAAAACAAAATAGTCATAGCTTGGTAGCACTGAGAGCTTGATTTCAGTCTGTCACATCTTTTGGAGCTTAATTCCCATAGAAAGTTTGATATTTTCATATCTTCTTTACTAAAAAGCATTGATTGTACAGTCGTCAATAATTATTTAAATTCAGGGACTTTTTTTTTATTTTTGACATGCCATGAAAGTAGGCCATTTGGCTTTAGCCAGAAAGTCTGAAGTATGTACACTAAGTAATACCAGTCTCTATGTTAGTGGCAAGGAGTATCAAGAAGCATCTAGAAGTGACCAGAACCATCAAGTTGTATAGAACAGGCAACAAAAAGAAAAAATAGTGACAAAAAGACTTTGAAATATAATAATTATCTGTTATAGTCAACTTCATCCTCTTAAGGTTACATTTGCCTCATATTAGTACATATAAAAGATAATAATTTTTTTTCAGTCTGTCTGTCTGTTTTGCTTCTACATATAAATGTGACTCTCATTCCCTATTGAATTACAAAATTTTTGTGAATTGAATTTAAATTAAAAATCTGTTGTTGTCAATGAGAAAGTTAGATTTCTATTATTTTTTATGAACAACTGAGCAGAAATAATTATCATTACAAATTTCATGACAAATCATCATAGAATAAATATCATCACATTGCACAGTGTGTCACTTGTGACTGATTTATTGTCAAATTCAATTAGAATCAGAATATTTAATTTATTTGTCAGTAATATAAATAACAAAGTTTTAGTGTTTTTAATCATCAAAGTTCAAAATTGGGTCCAAAGCAATTTAAAAGCTGAGTTTTCTATTCATCTTACCAAAATTGTGAAGCAATAAATATCTTTCTGGAAGGTTTTAAGTTTCTAATAAAATTTTATCAACCTGGTTTAAATGTGTAAAACAAAATTACTGGATACTTAACAGATGTACTAAAATAGAAATAGCTGTTTTAAGCTGGACTGAAAATACAAATACATTTGCATTAGTTTTAAAAATTTCAAGTGGCAAGTGTCCATCTTTGAAATATCAAGATTTTTTTCCAGAATTGGCTTATAGTATGGTGAATGGGGGCAGGTGGGGCAAATACTTTTTTAAAATTATTCTCAGCAACTATAAATCACAGCCACTAAATATTTGGTCCACAACTTCTGTATGGGGTTCCATATAAAGGGCTGTGCCACTTCTACTCCTGTTGACCGACTTAATGGCAATATGGCCATTTCTGTCTTTGACCCATTTTCGTATAATTGTATCAGTAGACAATTGACATGTGGAAATTGTACTGTAGTGTACGATACGGAAGTGTTGTATTTTTTATACAGTGAAATCTGTCTAAACCAAACACTTAATGATTTTGATACCTGTCTAAACAAGGCACCTTTTAAGTAGCTGTCTTTATAAAAATCAGGCAGGTGATTCATGCATGTCAAAAACCCACCAAATTCACTTTTATTTCTTATTCAGAATCAGTTACAGACCACATAACCAGTCATAGTTTTTCATTTGGGTGTTGCACTTTTGCAATAAAATTTATACAGACTGTACATGAAATTAGCACTTTGCAAGAGTTGTCGTTCTTAATTTTGTTCGATGAGGTTGATTTTTCTCAGAAGTACAGATCTGACTATGGAAAGGACTTCTGTTACGTAAAAATATACCATATATAGATTGTAAAGACATGAATCACTTTAATATGGACAGTGTCTGAATTTTATATGGACTGGTACTTAAAGTCTCTTCATATCACTTTAAATGTATTTTGAACCAGTTTGAAAGTCCAAAAGTTGTTCCATTTAAACAAATTTTCACTGTATATATATGTATACCCTACCTCACATAGGGACAAGGTGATTTTGTGATAGCCTCCCATCAAATGACATGTAATTTCCGAATTTTGCTGTTTTGAACATTTTTGTAATTTCCTAATGATAAAAGAAGAGATAGAAGGAGCTTTTTTTCAAATTCATCACAAGTGTTTAGTACAGATCAGGTTTGATCAAATTTCCATTTTATACCCCTGCAACTCGGAATGTGATACCCTCTGAAAAGTTGTGTGTCTTTCCCCCAACAGTTTCCAGATGATAATTTGAGAATTATTTTAAACTGTACAGTTGTTAAATAGCATGAAACAGGTTATGGTTTAATTTTCAGCAAAATGCAAAATGTAGTTTTTGCCACCCCCTTTTTTTCCCATTACTTGGCAGGGTATCCATTATTGCCCTATTTTTCAGTTATTTATTATGCAGTTTTAAACTTTTGTCATCCCCTTTTTATTGTTTAATTTTTCATGCATTAAGCAGGTAACAATAAATGTCCAATAAATTCCCTTTAATCATCAGTATCAATTTTCACTGTTTGATAAAAAAATATTGTTTTGATTGTGTATTTGATATAGAAAACTTGAGTAGTAGTCTTTATAAGAATCATGCAATTTCTCTAATATGTGATACATCCCCTCAAAAAGGCTACACATTTTTATTTTTGTTATTAAGTTGCTTTATAGGTGTATATGATGAAATATATAATTATTCATTCAAATCTATCTGCTCTTCGGAG
This sequence comes from Perna viridis, assembly GCA_037379345.1. Taxonomy (NCBI): domain Eukaryota; kingdom Metazoa; phylum Mollusca; class Bivalvia; order Mytilida; family Mytilidae; genus Perna; species Perna viridis. The sequence continues at coordinate 68,178,598 of CM074512.1, read as the reverse complement.
ATAATCCACATTGAAAATTCAACAGTTTCTATTGTAATAAAGTGTCATTTACAGAGTTATCTCCCTTAATTTTGATTTCTACAGTACATTTTATATAATGTTTATTTCTTAGAGAAAATCTAAGCTACTGATTGGACATCACTCTAAATTGCCATTGAAACCATTTTGGGAAAGACATTTTGCATTTTATGGTCATCTGTGTCATGACCTTGGCAGGGGACCTCCATAAAAGATTTACTTTTTGTTTCACTTGATCTACTGATAATATATGGCCGTCAGATTTCAGGTGATGAATGTAGGCTACTTCGAGCCCCTATTGGTAGTTAACTTTGACTTTATTGACCAGTGACAGTCGAAACATTGGCATAAATATAATTTCTCCTTCAGTCATGAATGAGTGGTTAAAATTTGTTCTCCATGCGAAATGGTAAAATTAAGATTTCCAATATACAATCTTTAGCTAGCATGTTAAAATTTCTATTCTACCATAAAGTGCGTTGAAATGATGTAAATGAAGATAAGGCTTAATAAGAATTTGTTTCTTTCTTGAAATCTGTAAAAACCTTAAAAAATGAAAAATGGCAGGAAAACTCTTACAGAAATTTAATCACTGTCAACTGGATAAAAGTCAAATGCATATTTAATCACTGGCTTAGAATGGAAGAAAATGTGTCAACACCATCATTCATCTTAAACATTATTTTCATACTTTCAGGATTATTTTGGAAGCAGCATGGAGTTTACATGACAGGACTTTTTTCGACAACATCGGTACAGTTCTTGTTTATGCCGTTATAGTGAGTATGTCATCACTCTAGAGTTCTATTTGGTGTTGTGACTTTGTCATGGCTTACCAGTTTTCCCGGTGCTGTCAAGTTTGCTGCATCCATGGTCCTGCATGACAACCTAAGATTTTTTTTAAAATTCCACCTAAATCTTTAATTTCCATTTAAAACCTGCATTGTTCTAATGAAATCCATGAACTCATGTTGTTTTAACAAATTTAAAAAAATTTATATCCACAAGTAAAATTGGTTTCCGTTATAGGCTAAAAACCACTAATTCCACTTCCCATAGGCTTCTATGCTAATTTGACAATATTCAATGGCTTCTCTGGACTTTACCTTAACTTTAACCTGCAGAGGACTATATATCAGCATGATTCTACATATGTCAGCTCACAATCCTCAGAATGGCATGTGGGGTTAGCAGACTTGCAGTGCAGTACTGGTCACCGGAAGTGAAGGGTCTATAAATAGCATGGGAAATCCCAGTGTTTTCGCAAGATAGGGGTATATTTAAAAATCATTATGGAGATTAGGCTTCACATCACAAGAAGCAAAATGCACCTATAAAATGTACAGAAATGTTTTTCCTTTCAGAAACTGTTTCAATTTTTTAAATAAGATGAGAACTTTTTTCACAGCACTATGAGGAACAGGGGTAATTTCTGCGTAGGACTATTTTTGCGTACGTTCCAAATGCTCATTGGTTGAATTGGTGGTCTGTAACCTATACTACTAGTACATGCTTTATGAGTAAAAGGGGATCAGGACAAAAGACCCCTGGACAAAAGCCTCCTATGAGAAATTATTTTATCAATTATGAGTAATATTTCTATTAGTACTGAAAGTGTAAAATTTGAAATTTAATTTCTAAATTGTTAACATTTTTACTTTTTGTTTCTTTTTAAGACAATATTTTATCAATAAAATGATAACAGTTGTCAAATATACACTCTTCAAAACGGAAATATATCTAAAAACAGTCATTTTGTTTTCTTTTTAAAAAGTGTATTACTGGCAGCTTTTTTATTTCATTGATGAAATATCAAATGATTCTGGCAATAAGAAATACAATATCAAATATAGGTATACCCTTAAAAAAAATACACAGAAATTGAACCATTTTAATACAAACAAAAACTTCCTAAATAAACTGAACAGAATTAAAAATTACACACAAAAAAAAAAGACAAACATTAATAGAATGCAATGCCAGTATAAAAAGAACAGTCAGAACAAAAGAAAAAGAAAAAAAGGAAAAAAATACACAAAAAAATCAAACAAACAAAAATAAAAATAAATATATATTTACATTAACATTGAGCTTATTATAAGGTGGGCGGCTTTTGTCCTTGGGGGGCTTTTGTCCTAGTCCCGAGTAAAGGAACCAATTTAGTAATTCAGATTCTTATAGTACATCAATTACTGTCAACCTATTAATTTTCATGATTGCTAATTTCACTGGTTTTGTACAATGAACATATTCTCGGTTATAAATTTTTGGTGGTTTAAACAAATGATTAATGTTATATAGTGTTAAGAAACAATTTCATGGGTATTTTTTTTCATGCCTTTCAGTCCACTGTGAAAATTGATACGTTGACAGTATATTCAGGGGATACAGTTTGTTTTCCCAGACCTGCTTTAGATAGTTTTCAATGAGATTCAAATTTTTTCAATTTCATATGTATTGATTTATTTGGTAAAACATTTTAATCCCCCTCTAAATTGTCTAGCTACCTAGAGCAGTTCATCAGGTTATTGTCATATGATCAAGGGAAGACCAACTCTACTGAACATCACCATTGTATTAGCTATACAGTACTTGAACCGATCCATGTAAATATGATTGTGATCTATCATTAATCAGTTTCAGGTCAGTCAACAATCCATTTCAGATCAGTTATTGATCCATTTCAGATCAGTGATTAATCCATATCATTTCGGTGATTGACCAATTTCAGATCAGTCACTGATTCGTCGAATAGATCTGTAAGATCAATTCCTTTTGGTATTACTCCACATGCTCTCTGATCTGTTCATATATTTTATAGAATGGTTGTTTCCTTAATTCTCCACCTCACATAAATTTATTACATTATACATTTAGATTTATATATTTATATTTATAGATTTATACCCTTCTTCTTAGTTACTCTTCTTTAACATGATTCTTCTATTGCCTGTTTCTTACAAGGAATAGCACACGTAAATTTCCATGATAAAAAAAGATGTTTCTCAAACTCAGGAATAAAGTGTGAAATCATGGAACATTATATGCTCTATCACTCGGAATTTGACAAGCCACAATGTGTGAAGAAATCATAACAGATTTACTCTGTGTGATATTCATCTTAATTGTTGTGTAAATAAAATACAATTTGTATTGTAATATTTTGGAAAATACAAAAATGATTTGCAGCATTATATTATTTGGTTATAATCACATTAGCAGACAAAAAGCAAAAAAAAACAAAGTTAATTAAGATTTTACTGATATGGAATGAAATGATTGCTCCAATTTTCTGTTAAAACATTTTTTTTTCTAGTCATCTCTGCAATGCCTTGACAGTAAAGAGTCTCTTTAATGTTAAATATTTTCTGCCTTATTGGTTTCGTTATAGTCTGTTTCATGGCTTAATTAATGCTATAATTTCACACATTTTCAGTCTGGAATTAGAACTTTTCTATTTTTTTACAAATTCCTTGTGGTACAAAATGTCTCTTTAATTTTACAGAATTATAGTGCATACAAATATTTCAGAGGAAACAGTTGGTTTTCCCTTGATCTAATAACAATCACTTGATGAACTAGATACCTGGATGAATGAGAAGGGTATTTTATAATCTTTTTATTTTTAATTCAAATAAATCTATGACAGATAAAGTAAAATCTCATTCTCAATGATTAAGTTAAATAATAGGAGATAGAATGTCATTTTTTCTAGGGAAGACCAACATTGAACATAAAACATTGAAATGTTAGCCAAGGGTGTCTGAGATTTCCTGGTCTTGCTTTTTCTGGGTGTGTTTGACTTTGTTTATCATTTTGAAAATTTATTTTATGATTAGTACACCAATTAAGAATGCCCGACTTGCAAAAATTGGTTTGTATGTACTAGATTTCATTCTTGATGTTTGGACCCCAAACTTAGTTTGTTTTGTTTTACCTGTGAAAATATGACATGACTAAACATAAGGATATAATTCTTGTCTCAAAATGTGGCACTTCAATACTGTTTTTTTTTTTTTTTTTCAGGGAACTGTGTTAAATTGCTTTCTGATTGGTAAGATTTATTTATTCTTTCTTTCTTTTTGATCATCAAACTACCAATGAGATGTTCAGTGAATAGAAAAGAAAACTTCAGTTATTGTAATTTTAGGTTTCATAATGAGTGAATGTTGAATATTTCAAAATATTAACTCAAGTTATTTAATTTTAGCATCATCACAAACAAGCCTTGGCGAGATTTTTATAATGTTGAATTTTAGCATCATCACAAACAAGCCTTGGCGAGATTTTTATAATGTTGAAATTAAATAACTTGAGTTGATATTTTGCAATATTAAAATTTTACAATTTGTAAAACCTTTTTCTCAGTGACTGGCACCTTGACTTTTGTCATTAAATTATTTTTGTGCTTTTTCAAAAATAAGTTTTAACTCAACAATAAATCGCAGGCCACTCTCAATAATAGATTAACTTTTAGCCCAAAGTAAAAACAATATCCTAGGTTCTCATCCCTTCCAGACCCAATTCCCCCCAACCCCCCCATAAAAAAATTCCTTTCAAATTAACAGCATTTTTCACTTAAATTGATAAAAAAAGATAATAAACCAAATTTGCCCACTTGCCCCTATTCTTGAAAAAGTAATCAAGGGAACCAAGATTCTAGCAGAAATCAGTTGATGTACTCCAGGGACAAAGACCTAATCCACTGATATATCACTTTTTATTTTTCAATTATTCATTACAAACTTTATCCACTTGATCTCTTTAACTTTTATTACTGGATTCAAGCTGTTATGTAATAGTGTGGTTGATTAAAAAATGGTTTTTAAAACATTTTGAAATCATTTCTTGAATTGTACAGAGACATTTATTTTGTATACACAAATATAACTCAATGTTACAAAAAATTTCTTTGAATACTTAAAGGTCCTACCCTCTTCGGACTGTCCATCAGTGGAGCCATGGGTTCAATTAATGTTCGCTTGATAGACTGTCTTGTGTTCAGTGCCATTATTGTTGCTGTAGATCCAGTTGCAGTAAGTATCCCTGTTTAATGTGATTTGTAATCATATGGTTGAAAAATAGTTTCCTCAGATGTGTTCTGAAGATATTTGTCTTGAAGTTGTAATTGCAGAGACGGAGCATCAACAAATATGTAGATGCTTTGATGCATGAATGGCTCAAATTGGTTTTGTTCCAACTTACATATTTCTGAAATAAAGTACACATTCACAAAGTGATTGTTTGTACTTTTAATACAGAGGCACCACATATTTTATAGGAAGTATCGTCGTTGGTCGAGACATTCTGCAATATAACAACATAGCTGTGCAGTTATCGATGAATTCAAATGCCATTTGACTTCAGATAGCTTTGGGATGTCTCAAATTGAGATTTCCCTCAAGTCCTTCCTCAACTCAAATTTCGACAAAACAAATCCCTTGAAATTAAAGATTTGAGGAACGGCAAATCTCAATTTAAAATACTTTTATGAAACAGGACTCTGAAAGCCTAAAATCATATTGAAACATGTTAAATCACTTAAGAAGATCATAAAATTACTAAAATTATGGTTAAGCAGTGGCTGCATGTTGACAAAGATTCACTTAAATTAGCCACAAAAGGAGGTTTTTATAAGAATTTAAGGAGGTAGACATAGGGTATGGGAAATAACTCTTTAAATCAGTGATATGTTTGTATTATATTCAGTTTCACGAAAGCCTATCAAGCTTTCATTTGAAACAGAATGAAATCAGTACAAATTACTTTGATACTTACATGAGATTGATGTCAAATGCTGTATACAAATATTTCAGTGATTTGTAAGAGTTGTGTCCCTTACCTTAGGTCTACCTCCTTAAACTTCAGAATATAGATTCATGTGTATCAGGAAAACATTTTTGAAGTAAATTAAGTTTAAAAGGAAATAAACGTATGAAACAGAATCAAAAGTTGATAGTTTCCAGTTAAAATATTACTCTAGATAGCAGGAGCTCAGTTGACTACCTTCATGATGTATTTCATAAAATGCATGCACAAAACAATTAGATCTTGTTTTCCTATTTTACTTTATTTTTTGTACCGTTACAACTGAACTCTATGAAATACCATTAAACTACAGAACATGGTATCGTCTTTCTATTTTGTCAGCCTCTATCCTTGCATATAAAAAAAAAGTTAATTTAGATTTTACTGATATGAAATCAATTGATCGCTTCAAATTTCTATCAAGTTAGAACATTTGCCTGCTCATCTGCAAAGCCTTGACGGTAAAGAATCTATTTGATGTTAATTTTTTTCTACATTTTTGGTTTTGTAATAGTCTGTTTCATGGTTTATCTACATTTTACTGCCAGTTCAGTTCTGCCACTGTACTTGTATATAAAAAAAAACTTGTCATCTCCTTCCTATGTTGTCTGCCTCTATACCTGCATAGCAAAAAAAAAATTCTTAGTTCATTTAGATTTTACTGATATGAAATCAAATGATTGCTCTAATTTTCTGTCCAGTTCAAACGTTTTCCTGTGCAACAATTCTTATCATCTTTATAATACCCATAGAGCTATAAAAAGCTTTTTCCTGAATTATTGTTAGTATTAATCGTGGTTTTCTCTTGAAATCCAGTGGTTCTCCCAGACATATATATAATATGCAATGTTCTGCTCTATCTTTCCGTAAAAAAATTTTTTGATGATGGACAAATAGTATTGTCATGACAACACATGACATAACATTTGATGTCTATAGACACAAAACATCACATCAAAACATTCATTATTACTACAGGATAGAGATCGAATTTCATCTTGTCTGTCAATACAGGAAACAGTTAATTTTCCTTTTCTAAGATGATTTGCAATTATTTAAAGGCTTTGTGTATTGTTCTGCAATTTCCGTCATTAAAAGTAGAAATGCTTGTCTTTGCAGTAAATGTCAAAGTAGCATGACTTTTGTGTTACATAAAGAAATAGATAAGTTGTTATTCTGTACGCAGTAATTATATTGTTTAGATAATAATGATTTGTGCAAAACTTTTAATAAAATCTGAATCAAAGGCTATTGATTACCTTTAAGATGAATGATCTTAAGTGTCAGTCTCTGTAAGAATCAGGCAATGGGTGAAATATGGTATGAAAAAAAAAAACACCATTTTGAAAGTTTGATTAGACTATTTGCACCATCAGATTCAAAGAAGGACCAGATTTTTCATATCATTTTTGTTAATTGAGTTATAATTTTATTGAAATGCACTTCAAATGAATATTTCAAGGGTATATGAGGTATATAATTCTGTTCAAAAAACCTCATTTTTTTAACATCAGCAAAGCCAATAATCAGAAAGTCGTCTTTTCAAATAGAAAAATCATCCTCGATTGAAATTATATTGTCTGACCGGTAGGTTTTTGACATGCATGTTTCTGATTTTTCCCGATTTGCATAATTCTTACAAACACTTACACTTACGTTTAAAGACCTGGCAAATAACAACAAAATATGTCAATAGGGTATGTAAGTCTCATCAGGTGACTCTGCGGTTTCATGACAATGGGTCCTCGTCTACCATTCAAATGCATGGAGATTCGTCATTTACATATCATTGGGTTCAATATTTAAAAGAAAAATATCTTTTTGTGTAAAACTATTGATAAAAATTTACAAATATCTAGTTCTACAGGTTAAAAATGTTAACAAAAGCATAAAATAGAAGATTTTGCATTGTGATGCAGCATTTTGATTTCCCGGAAGTAAACAATAAAATGCAGATCAGTCTTCGGTTTTCAATACGTTTTACATTGGAAATTAAGGAAGGGAAACTGAAACAAGAGTGAGACTTGCAAACCCTATAGCTACAACAATTTAAAAGGGAACAATGACCTTAATTTTATTAAAAATCAAAGTCATGTGACAAAAAACGTAAACAAGATAACACAACAAAAAACAACATAAAGCATTCAGCAAATACCAGTTTCAATCCAACACATTCATAAATCCTCTAATATTTGAGACTATAAATTGATTGATTTACTAATATTTTGTAGGTTCTTGCCATATTCCAGGAAATTGGAGTTAACAATGTGCTTTATTTCCTTGTATTTGGAGAGTCACTGCTCAATGGTAAGTATTAAGTAAGAAACTACAAGTCTTTGAAAGAATTAGGCTAAATTTGTTAAATTTGACAAAATTGGATGTCAATATCCTTTTCCTTTTTTTCTAAACATGTACCAATCTCTGCCTGATTGTTGGAGGGACTTAACATTTTAAATGTCAGACAACTGTATTTTAAATGATCAATTTATAGAGATCTAGATTAGTGGAAAAATTTCAGGAGTTTAGGGTTTACACAGTTTACATGTATTCAAACTTGTAGCAAGGGACTTTAGAAGATAGTTGGTTTAGACAGATTTGCAGTTTGTTCAGGGTTCTATTTATACAGGATTCACAATATATTACACTGACTGTCCAATACTATAAAGCCTCAGTGTGGGAGGCTTAATTTTAGTCAGGGCCATTTTTACCAGTTAGTGTAACACAGCCTTTTCAGAATTGCCTGAATTTTAGGTATACTGATACTGTTAAAAAAATAAAATGGCACTATTTGAAAAATATGCATCTAATTGACACATTTTATGGTGTAAATAATGCATGATTAGATATTCAGTACGAAACCTAAAGAGAATTTGGCTTCAAATGCCAACAAATTAATGCTAATTTACCTTTTCTTAAAAGACAATTACAAATATTGCCTTTAAAATTTCCATCAATCTTTATTTATTTTACATTAAAATTCTCTGCTTAAGATTCAACTTGTGTTAAATATTAATTTAATTCCTGTAAATAGTGTTGCTTGTCAATAATGAATGTGATTTCTGAAAAAACCTAGCTTTAACGGTAGAAAACTAATTCTATTGTGGTGAATATGAGACTAAATGTTTTAATTTATGTCACTTAATTTTGCTCCAGATTTTGTTTTTCTTGATTCGTTCATGATGGGGTTTTTTTAATGCAGATGATTTAAAGAACTTTCTATTAATGTCAATCAAAAGAAGATTTAATTAAAATTAAGCTATGAAATTTTGTTTCGTTGAATACTTTCATTTTTTTTTTTTATCTTTCATGTCCTTGACATCAAAATATTGAATCATGTGTAGATCTGTACAAAGCAAGATAATTTTGCTTGCCGCTTTGAATGGGAGATATTAATACTTAAGGATTTAGGCCAAATAAAGTTGGTAGATTCCCATCCCCTCCCATCCCTAAAATATTGCCAAAAATAAGAAACAAATGGGGTGGAAGAGTAATCAAGGGAAACAAGATTCTAGTGGAAATCAAAATAATGTAATCCAGGGAAAAAGACCAGACATGGAAAACAGAACACATTTTTCGAAATCAGGATGTTTTTCGCATCAGTTTCTAGTATTGAGATACTTCATGTGTATAACCCTCAAGTCTTTCGTTACATGGTGACTAAAATGATGTTTTTTTCTGATACTGATGTGACTATGGATTTAAAACATATTTATACTTCACATAGCTCAAATTAGGCTAGCAAATTAAAAATAAACTCCTCACACCTGCGCCATATTTTTTTTATGAAAGTTGGACCAGAATCTACCATTCATATTTATTTGACCTTAAGAGGAAGGATTAACTTGAAATAACAAGATCAGCATTTTTATACAAATTAATATCTCTTAAAATATTCTGACAATTATTAACTAACATTTTGAATATTAGCCTAAATATGATCAAAACTACAAGTACAATACAATAGTATTATTATGTAAAGTTTTCCATATTGGCTTAGTTATTGGTCCAAGGCTAGCTATATTGGACTGAGGCGTAATATTCAAATGTAAGTCAATAAAAAATAATAAAGTCAGCTGTCAAATATGGCTTTTACCCATCCAATACATCATATTGTCTTGGTTAAAATCCAATTATTGGACTGTATTGGACCAGTTAGTCAATAAAGGTATAATTGTGTAAGGTTTTGGATATTGACTGTGTTATTGGTACTGGGCTAGCCATATTTGAATGAGGCATACACAGTAATACTTTAATATTTATACCCCCACTCAATGAGTGGGTGGTATATTTAATGGAATCTCCTTCTCCATCCTTCATTTCATCTTTCATACAGTCTAAACTTCGTTGCAGTTATCTCGACTCCCAATGAATGGACTAGTTTAAAATTTGGTATATGGCTTTATATATGTAAGCCATTTTGGTTGCTGTCTAATATCAACTTCCTGTTTAATGGAATTTAGTCATTTTTAACTTTTAAATGCTATATGGCTTATACAATAATCAAGGGAACCATGGTTATAGCAGTAATCAAAAGAATGTAATCCAGGGACAGATATCAACTTCCTTTTAGTTAGAAGATAAGTTCTTAAAGAAATAAAGAAATATCTTCTCAGAAAAGAGATAAATACTTGTCCATTGGCTAAAAGAAAGAAATTTAAATCTGAGAGAAATCTTAGCACAATATGATAGAGGTAACAGATATTTCAAAAATGTCAAGCCTATGTTTCCTCTGTGCTTCCATTTGATGCCTGACTATCCACATGTCATGAACTCGTAGCTGAACTCAGTCTTTTCAACAAGAAAATCATTTTTTACATATAAAGAATTGTCAATTTTCCGATTTTTGTCTAGTTTGATCAGTTACTACCCTACTGAGTTTTTTAATGCTAATCCAATAGGTCATATCAGTCATGTTGAGAATTTATGATGTTTCCTGCAGGAATTATGGTTTAACTTACAATAGTTGACATAAAATCATTGGTTTCTACAGAGTTACTTCTTGTTAAGGTTTCATTTCAATACTGATTAAGGATGTTGAAATTTTTATACTCTATTTTTATGGGTTCTTTGACTACATTGAAACAATGATTTCTGGGTAAGATCTGGTTTCTAAAAAGTGTTTCCTTATTTTAATTCTCTTTAAAAAGATTAGGGGGTATTTATATACAAAAGTTGCTTGTGAAAAGGGCATTTATAGTGATAAATTGACTGACCAGAGGCAAAGGAAAATTGCTTAAAAGACTGATAATGAGGGCAGGTGAGGGTATTATCAACATTGAAGACATTATCACTTCCCAAGGCCAGCCAATTATTAACTAATGCTCTCTTCATATGTCAACTCATTTAAGAATCTTAAGTAGACATTGCAGGGTGGTAATGCCCCAATAATTGGTGTTAGGTAATATCCCCTTGACAGTTTAACTCTCATGAATTGATACTACATGACCGATGGTTTTATTAACTAAATAAAATAGCTCATTCTTCTCTGTTATGAAATGAAGGAATGGATCATGTTGAATAATGTGGGAAATAATTACAGCATAGAAGGTTTTCTAAAAAACATGTTATATGAGAATCGTATGTGGAGCATCGGGTCAGTAAATTTTGATAGATTATTGGACAAGGTCAGGTGATCCACAGAGTTTTCCTTTTTCTTTGCAATTGAACACTTGCTATAGCATCAGAGTGATGACTAATTTATGGTAATAAGTGTTTCTGACATTAAAGATTTCTGGGAATTTAACACAACAGATATCATGGGAATCCAATGATTTCCCCATAATCCAGTTTAAAGGGAAATAATCCAGTAATATTACTCTCCTGTCAACATCAAACTTTTCATAGATTTACTAGCTTGGAAAAAGAAAATTAAGTTTTTTTTCCTCCCATCAATCCATTTACCTTAGGCATTTTTGCTTCAGCTATCATCATTTATGTGCTTTGATGCATTTCAACCTTACAAGGTAGTCTCTTGCCATTCTAAAAAGTCTTAAATTCACCCAGATACTCTAAACTCCTGAATGTAAGCATTCTTTTGCCTTATTTTTTGCTACTAAAAACTGTTTTGTAACTGTTGTTAAAAAGTTCATACATATTTATCTGTGTACAAAAGGTCATATATTAGTAAATTTAAATACTTGTCATATTTCATAGTTTACCTGTCCTCCTTTGTCTACCCCGGACTTAATTTTTTATAAGCAACTTGGTGGGTGTTTCTAGAAAAGCAGAGGACACTTACCCTACCGGTGAACCTGGTCCATGCTCCCAGTTTTTAGTGGAATCCAAGTTGCTCATTTGCTTTTGTTACTTTGTATGTATGATTTTAGTTATATCATGTTCTTTGTTATGTATGTCTGTTTTCCATGTCTGGTCTATGTCCCTGGATTACATTCTTTTGATTACCGCATAACCTTTTTTCCCTTGATTACCTCTTGCACTAAAAGACAAGCACACTACCCTGAGACCTAGTGGCAGATTCAGTGGGGGTGGGGTGCAGGGGGTTGCAATTAACATCCCCCTTTTAATTTGAAAATTTGTCATTTTCGGGTGTAAAATTAACAAAAAATGGTTAATAATGTCCTAGCACCCCCCTTTAATTCTTAGGAACCTTGACTGGCACTCCTACTTTTCATATTGTCTGGATACAGCCCTGACACCAGGAAGGTGGATTGACCCTTTGTACCCTTATGTACTTTAAGCCTAGTTTTTAATTCAATCATATAATATCACAATCTTTTAATGTCGATATTAGTGTGTAAATTAAAACTAATGGTATTGCTTTGATTTTAATCAGCAATAAACATCAACCAAAATTCTCAGTTATAAAATTGCCAGTTAGTTACAAAGTCTGCTAGTCTGCTTTAGATTTTGACATTAAGGAAAGTCAGTTTATTGGAAAAGTTGACAGTAAAACTGTGACAGAGTGTTTCAGTTATAAGCAATTTCATTTAATTAATGAAGTTATATAACTCTGAATCTAGAGAAATTAAAACAATTTGACATCATTACTTCTTGATGCTGATTCTTTCAGAAGTGATATTCTCAGGTTCTGATAAGGCATCTATTTGTCACAAATTTAAGCTTTATTTGTGAAGAAGTTTGTAATTATTGGAACTTCTGAGTGGCAATGATGCAACTTTGTATAATCTTTATTTGGACTTTAAACTCATTTATATCAATTCTTCATCCTTAAAAAGACTCTTATATCTTAGCATTTTGTTTTAATTGGAAGTTACAGAGAAATGCCAGCTATGTTTTTTTTTTAATTCATTACCAGTGGCATCAGACACTGGTCTAGCACCCAAAATTGTCGCAAAACTTGAAAAGTTACATGACTGTTTGCAACATCATCAATTTTTATGAATTTGATTGGAAATACCATGGAAGTTTAGGATGTTAATAGTTCTAAGGGTGTTTTTATTTTAGTTTTATTGTGCTCAAAAGAGAATAAACAGACAAAAATAAAGAATATTAAATTAAATGACCTACACTGACTCAACCAAAAACAGGATGTGTAGTGTTCAATGGAGAAATTTACACTGTAAGAATATATGGTATGATTAGTTAGATAATGGAGAATGAGATTTGAGCTATCATTCACACACAGATAATGGAGAATGAGATTTGAGCTATCATTCACACACAGATAATGGAGAATGAGATTTGAGCTACCATTCACACACAGATAATGGAGAATGAGATTTGAGCTATCATTCACACACAGATAATGGAGAATGAGATTTGAGCTATCATTCACACACAGATAATGGAGAATGAGATTTGAGCTATCATTCACACACAGATAATGGAGAATGAGATTTGAGCTATCATTCACACAGATTCAAATACCTATCAAATATATGTTTTATTTATAGCACTGTCTCATGAGCTATTCGAATAGACCTTGAGCCCGCAGGGCAAGTAGTCTATTTGGATAACGAGAAAGGCGGTGCTACAATTGATTTTTAACATGAATTGACAACACTTATTAATCAATAATTGACCATGAGAGGTATACAGACACGGGTAGCTCTTGTTATCATTCCACACGGAATCATTTTTGTCAGAGGCGGAGTTGTCCCTGTGCAATATTTATGCTAATGAGGTTGGATATTGCATGGCTATTTTCCAGTTGAGTTCTATGGGTACATGTGACCTTTCATGCAATATCATACAAGATTTGTAGTTAGAGCACACTTGATCTTCCTCTTATATTTATTTGGGAAATAGAACAAAGGAAAAATCTCAATCTACAATCTTGTTTAATGTCTTATTAATTAGCAGTCTTTGTAAGAATTATGCAAAATCTGAAAAATGTGACACACCCCAAAAAAGGTTACATATTTTTATTTTAGTAATTCAGTTGTTTTATGGGTCTTTATAGGTGAAATGTGTAATTATTCATTCGAATCTGTCTGCTCTTAGGAAATACCAACATTGAAAATCCAATAGATTCTGTTGTATTTGAGTGTCATTTGCAGAGTAAATTTCGAAATCTGCAGCACATTCTATATAATTTTTATCTCCTAAGAATACAGGTTGTATGAAAAACTTAATGTTAATTTCTGTTAACTATGGCAATTCAAACAAAATATCAAAAATGAAAATATGTAAGCTTTTCACCCATGAATCACATTTTGCATGATTCTTAACTGGAGTGCTACTTAAGTACCTAAACTATGCCATTCAATCAATACGACCTGTGAAGTTAACTATTTAACTTGCTGTAATCACTGGCAGACAAGGTTCAAGTTGCTTCTCTTTACTAGTTTTATGGTCATCATCATGAACTCGTGGATCGTTACATTGTATTCATCTGCGCCATGAAAACTGATTTGTTCAATGTGTCATAGTTTTCCTTTCTTCTTTCGTCTACCCCAAACTTGACTTTTTACGAGCAACTCGACGTGTGTTTCTAGAAAAGCAGAGGATGCTTACCCTACTGGTGCACCTGGTCCATGCTCCCAGTTTTTAGTGGAGTCTGAGTTGCTCATTTGCTTTTGTTACTTTGTATGTATGATTTCAGTTACTTTATGTTCTTTGTTGTGTATGTCTGTTTTCCATGTCTGGTCTTTGTCCCTGGATTACATTCTTTTGATTACCGCATAACCTTTTTTCCCTTGATTACCCTTTAGCTGTTATCTGAGTTAGTCTTAAAATTTTGTGTGATATAACATTGACTTCAATAATAAGCAAAATATTTCATCCTCTGTCTTCTACAGGAGTTAATGTAGATAAATAGGGTTTGTCTAATCAAAGACTGTCATCAAATTCTATGCATCTTTAAAGATTGTTGAGATTATTCTCACACTTATGTATTTTTTAAGTTTTGTGGAAGTGGGATTGTAAGTTTTGTGGCAGTAGGACTGTAAGTTTTGTCCTTATTCATCAAATATATTAAAAAAGATGATATACTGTAGGGTTTCCGTGAGCAATTGAGACTGTTTTGCAGTGAGTACAAATAAATTTGGTATTTTTATAGTCCTTTTCGTTTGTTTATATTCTGCAACTATATACTATTATGAATTTTTTTATATATATACCCTGGAAAAAGATGATAAATCATTACTTTTATGCCATCTTTTGAATGCAGACATATAAGGAACTGCCTTTTAACTGGTAACCTGTTTTCTGGATTAGGTGTTGCTCAATATGAAACTGGTGAACAGGAGACAATATTATGCTACTATCTAAATACAGCAATGATTTGTTAGACATTACTTTGTGTATACTAGGAATATAACGAGAATTGATATAGTGTATATGTCAAAGAGACAACAACCCCACTGGGATGAAAATGACATCCAAAGGCCCTAGAAGCCAAATTTCAGTATAAATGATAATTGTACTCATTCCTCGTTTCCTTAAGTAGAACTCTTCTTCATTTTGTCAATTAATTTGAATTTCAAATTTTGTCTCCTAAATTTTACTCAATAACTTTTATAACTTGTATACAAGCTGAAGAAGGTAGTTTATTGAGGTTTTATCTTGTGGATATTGGCATCTTGATTTTATCTTGTTAGTTGTCACCACTGACCAATAATCAGTCCCATAATTCTATTCATCTAACAAGATTCTATGTTGCATTTGTCTTGATCAGATTAACGGGAAACCCAATTTACATTATTACTGCTGTGAGAGAAACAGATAAATGACCAACATTCCTCTCAACTGATGTTAATTTATAAAAGTACTGTCTGACAAAGGCTAAAAGAATCGGAATTATCATTTCGTTGCTTTTAGATAGACCAATAAAAAGGATAATTTGTTGGCACGGAAATTATTGTAAGAGAATATTTATCTCAGATTTCTGTAGCAATTTCTTTCAACGTAAAAAGAATTTTGTTATAATCCTCACATTATCACTATGACTTAATTTTCTAGAAATGATGACTGGTGTACTTGTTTAGTTCATTTTGTAATGAAAGAGAAAAAAGGGGGGTAAAGATAAATCTCCCAAGTTGGATACCAATTTTCATGGATAAGGGAAGAAATACAAGTTTGTGGATTCTTGAATTAGTGGTTTTGAAGTTTTCAGCATACATGTAAATGGAAATCTCCTTTTCAATGGGAACCAAATTTTGTGGTTTGGCCTACCCAGGAAAACCACAAAAATTGGTACCCCACAAAAGATAGTAATTTCACAGTATACCTAATATATTTGGCATATAAATTTTCCAAACTTTTCCCAGACAGAAATTTAAAATAATTTTAATTTGTTTTTTTTTTCAGATGCTGTGACAGTGGTACTATACAATATGATGATTACTTTTAGTGGGATGACAACTGTCCCAGCACTTCAGGTAATATTATGTTCCCAAACGGAGGTCAAATTTTAAGATTTCCTTAAGGCTGTCATTTGAAGCCTAAAAAACTTTAAAACTTTTTCTGACTTCTAAACGTCATTTTCCTAAGTCCTTGACAGAATCAGCTTCAAATATTTGAGTTAGGAACCTGTGAAAACCAAACAATTTTTGCTCACTAAAAAGGGTTCAGTTTAGACAGGTTTTACAGTAGATTGGAGAATATAAGGCCGTTCAAGTTTCTCAGAACTAGAAGTGGGTGGCACTAGCAGGCTATGGGTAGTATAATATATAACCTATCTTAAATGAACCCTGAATAACCCACACAACTGAATTATCTGGATAACTTATCAATGTTCCTCTATACCAGTATCAGTGCATTTTTAAACTGAGATAACCATGCCTAAATGGAACACATTCTTTAGTCCAAGTGGTGTTTGGTTAAAACAGATTACACTGTAAGCCCTTAGTTTAGGTTTTGCAAATTTTGTATGACTACACAATTTATCACTTCTAACCCTGAACCTGTATGTTTTTCTTTGATTTTATTACAGCTTTTCACAATTTGTTTTTTTTTTTTTAGATATTCCTTGGATTTTTACAGTTTTTTGTTGTCAGTTTTGGTGGTATTGCCATTGGTGTGATATTTGGGATGCTTACTGCCATTATAACTAAATTTACAGAACATGTGAGGGGTAGGTATGGTTAGTGCTTAGTCATTGGGACGTATCTAATCAGATACAAGGCCTAGTAGTTATTGTGGTATCATGCTCACCTTGTGTGTGGGGTCATGGGTTATTCTTCTGACTGAGTCATACCAAAGACTCAGAAATCAGTAGTCATTACTTCTCCGCTAAGCACATAGCATGTAAGAAAAATAGTTATAACTAGTTGGATAAGAGTCAGAATATTGTTTGGGATGGCATGCTTACCCACAGGCTGTTTCTTCTGTGAGTGAACACATTTAAATTCAACTTGGTATGTCAGACTAGTGCATTGTTAGATTACTCTCATCCTGAAATGGTGCATTTTGACTTTAAAATATTTCAAAAGTTACACAAGGGGAGTTCTACCCTTTCCCATCCTTCTAGATCATCCACTGTGAATAATTATACATAATGGAACCTAATACATGTCTTTAAAGTAATTCTTACTTTATAATTTCAGTGATTGAACCTTTATCTGTGTTTGTATTAGCCTATATGGCATATCTAGTTGCCGAACTTTTCCATTTCTCAGGTATTATAAGGTAAGATAGTTTAATATAGGCCTTTTCTGTAACTGCATTTTTTGTATACCTTCACTGGAAAGTCATGAGTATCCAATTTCCATCACACTTTTGGTTTCTAGATGATAATTTAAGAAACTCTAATCTGAATCAATAAAGATCAAGTTTGATATAGATAATAGTACATTTATGGCCTTTTTTTATACCCTCACTAAATGATTGTCTATCCAAAATTTGCTGCAATTATCTCAACTCCCAATTTGTAATATGGCTTTATATGGGTGAGGCATATTTTGTCAGCAATTTTGCTATGGATATCAACTTCCTGTCTTGAACAAGTGGCTGTATACCAAGCACAACAATGCATACAGATTGATGTTTTATTTTTATTATTTGTAAAAATCTGAGGTATCTTTAATCATAGGATTAAATATGTTTCAGTATTAGTTCGAATGTTCTTTACAGGTTTGAAACAATCTTTCAATTTTTTTCCTGAGATGACTTGCAAAGGGAAGCAATCTTTCAAAAGAAAAATACTTGTTAATTATATTGATTTAACTTCTTGGGCAGTCTCATGTAGCCTTACAGTGCAGGATGTCATGGGTTTTACTTCTCAGATTGTTCATACAGAAGACTTTTTCCAAATTGAAGTCTCTGCTTTTTTTTATTGGCTTAACATATTGTATTAGGGAGATAGAGTGAAGACCAGCTGAGTCTGAATAATGTGTTAAGTGGGATGTTATTACACCCCATGCAACGAAGTTGCGAAGAGTATGTTTTTAACCCGTCCGTCAGTGCGTCAGTCCATCTTTCCGGACTTTTTTTTTCTAAAAGCTTCCAGATATTGACATGATTTTTGGTATATAAATTCGCCATGATAAGTTATAGGTCAAGTTTATGTTTTGATCTGCTACAATGATATTTACTTTGGATTAACTAAAACTCGAAGAAACCACAGTCTGGAGTTTTAACTACCATTCTGAGTAACAGAAGTTAGTTAGAAGATAAAGGTCTAAAGCCTAAAAAACACACTTATTCCTTTTTTATCAGGGTCCTTCTACATGTATTTCTCTTACATAAAAATTTATTTTTTTGGGGACGCGTGGGGTATGTGAGCACGCTCACTAAGGTTCTTCAATTTTTATGGTCCTTTTGCTCATTAAGAAAATGACTCAGCAATGCTGGACTGGTTCAAAGCAGGGTCTGTTCGATTAATAAAACATTCTCATCCAGAAATGCAGGACTTAAAACTACAATTTATCAACAAAATTATCTAAATTTCATGATAAAATTTAAAATATGATAGAATTACATTACTGCAAGGAAAAAAATAATGACAATGATATCACCCATGAAATGTCAACTACAACCAGTTTTACCCAAGGGAGACTATTCAAGCTATGCTATATTGTTTAATGAAACTATGTCACATTAACCCTGTGCCATCAATTAACTTGACATTTTGTGAAACACAATTTAAGAGTAATTACTTGGTAACTGTTTAGGTATAATTGTTCCATGGGGGACCATTTTCAGCTGTTTTTGTGGATCTTTCAAACCATTATTTCTAATTAAAAGGGACAAAGTTGTGTTAAGACATGTCAAATTCTGAACTCCATAAATTGACAAATTACAGAAGTTTTTTACCATAAATCCATTCCTGCAAACACTATATGTATTACAGTTGGCTACATGTTTTATATATTCGGTTATGCTTTACCCAAGGATCTGTTTCATGTATTTGGTAATTATTGCGTAATTAAATTTGATTTAAGCTTTTTGGTTGTTTTCTAGATGGTTTGAATATATTTTATTAAAAAGTCCAAATTGACTAAAATTATGTGCCACTCATTGCCTGATTCTTACACAGAATGGTACTAAATGACAGAGATATATTCAAAGGGGTGGAGAAGATGTCTAGTCCCCCCCCTTCCACTGAAATTGGAAAAAATGTTGAAATCTGCTTTTCCTCAATTTTTTTTACCCCATATTGTATCTTACTTAGTTAAAAAACTGTTTCTGTTTGAATCACCTTCTTCACTCTCAAAACATTGGATCTGCCCCTTTGGTGTATATTTTTTTCCTCTTTCAGCATCATCGCCTGTGGTCTTGCCCAAGCACAGTATGCATTCCATAATATATCACAGAAATCTCGTACCACTATCAAATACTTCAGTAAAATGCAAAGGTAAGTCACAGGAGTCTTCTTCCACTATAAAATACATTAGTAAAATGCAGAGGTAAATCACAGAAGTCCTGTGCCATTGTAGTGATGGTATTTTTAGTACCATTGCAGAATATTAAAAAAAATATCATGCTGTAGGAAAATTTAAATTTGTTGAAGTTTATGGTTTATTTAGATATTGACACTTAATCATAATGCTATATTTTTGTCTCATAGATTTCTCTAATGTTAAAAATAATAGCATAAATTTTAGCAATTATTTAATGTTTTGAAAAAAATTTCAAATAGAATGTGTTTTAAAGAAAGAACTCACCCTGACATCTTGAAATCTATCTTTTTTACTTCAATGTTTTAGAAAGAGCACCTAGTATGTCATAAGGAAGCAACCATTTGATTTCTATGTATGTAGGGGGTAAGATCAGATTTTGTGTATTTGTTTTCAGGATACATTCTGACCTGACTTTTGATATTTTATTCTAGCCTGTCCTGGATTTACCAAATTGTTAATCCTGGATTTTTTTAAACCATACATTATGTTCTTGCCTTTTTATTTAAAATTTGATCCTAGCCCCCCTCCCCCTAAAAATCAAATGGTTTCTACCTAAATGAATCTTTAATGAATTTGCCACTGTCCAGTAGGTTTGTTGTTCTTATTTTTCAGTTCTATCAGTGATTGTGTGATATTTGTGTTTTTGGGTATAGCCTTATGTAAAGATGGGATGTTTAAACATGACAATTGGCATCTAGGATTTATTCTCTGGACTTTAGCACTTTGTCTTTTCTATAGATTCTTTGGTAAGTTTAGGCTTGGTCATTGAATGAAATGTAAATCCTCTATTGAGAGATGCACTATTGTGTGCAAAACAATATTATATACTGATGTATTGAGAGACATGTTATAGTATAGCACTGTCAATCCACCTGTCTGTTATCTCATTCATCATACCATAGATCAAACAAACTTTGACCAATTTCAATGATTTTTTGTATATTTTCCATCATGAAAGGATGGTCTATTTTTTTTTATTATTTCACCTTTTTTTTAATGTGGACAGTGCGTCAGAGGCGTCCTATATTTGTAGAATGTAACACCTGATAGAAAGTGAAAAAAATTTTTGACCATTGCACATGTACAGAGGCACTGTTTTGTTTAAAATATGTCATAGAGCTCAGTCCATCATAGGCATAATAGGCCTAAAATCGTATTATAGTAGTTTGAACACTACAAAAATCCCGGATTTGTTGTCTTATTTGTGCTTTAAGGAGGTAGACCTAGGGCAAGGTACATAACTCTTGAAATCAGTGATATGTTTGTATCAAATTCAATTTCACCAAAGGCTATTAAGCTTTCATTTGAAACAGAATGAAATCATTCCAAGTTTCTTACATGAGATTGATGTCAAATGCTGAATACAAATGTTCCAATGATTTATAAGAGTTGTGCCCCTTACCTCAGGTCTACCTCCTTAAAGTTGATTTTTTACAATACCTTAACCAGTGTGCAGCTGCCTTTTTATACCTCATCACATGAAGTGGAAAGGTAGTTTGTGATACCTTCTGTGTGTCCTTCTCTCTGTCTGTCTGTCTGTCTTCCCCTGATGGTTTCCACATGATAACTCTTGAAGATGTTAAAAAGTCTTTTTCAAATATTATAGTCATTGAGAATCATAAAATACAGATCAAGTATAAATTTCACTTTGATTAGGTTATTTACAGCCATTTGTTTTTACCCCCTAAATTTTTTTCAACATGACAGTGTATCATTTAATGTTCCATTAGTTACTCTAATTTTATAATATCTCATCATAAGCTTACACGATGAAGAATGGCAAGAAATGCAGACAAAAATTTTCCTGCCTACTTTTCGTATTGAAATAAAACTATTTTTCACCGGAAAAATATCAATAATTGATGTTGCCATTACCATATAAATAATCAAGCTTATGGATCTTAAATCAATCAGTTCTTTTTTTGAGAAAAAAAAAACTACATGAGACTTATTATGTGGATTTTCCCATCATATTTAAATGAGCTCCTCTGAGATTCTTCCAGTACACTGATTTTTCAATCCAATTTTATTAAATTTATAGCATTATGCATCCTGTCAATCATATTAGGAATTTTTTTGATAATTGAAAACTGAGTCCTTTTTAACAGATACATTTAAAATGTTCCTTTAGAATAATATCTCCGACAATGTTTTTTATTTCAAGTTCATTTTTTTTGTCTCATGGATATTTATCTATGTCTCTTTTCCGTCTTTTGATGAAAATTATTGACAACTGGAATTGAATAAACTCCTGGTTATGTCCAAGTAGAAATGAAACAGGCAGACGAATAGATGATGTAAGAAATGCACCAGTAAATTAAAAAGGTGTCATGTAATTATATGGTTACCATCACGATGATGGATTCCGTCTCGTCATTTGAGATATACTCGATCATTGAGAGGTCATGGAGAGAAAGCAGCTTTATATTCCGTTTAATTGATTGAATGTATCCACACTTTTTGTCATTAATGTGGCTAGTTATAAGATCTTTGTTGATGTTGGTAGCATAGGCCAAAAAAATGATATGTCTGTTTCCTGGTATCCTACCTGCCTTATTTTTGTGCCAACCCTGAAACTAAATGGCCTCTGTCATTTATGGTTCCATCTTCTGTATTTTGTAGTTGTTTTCCTGTTAACTTGCTTTGTCAACAAATCTAACAGAGTGAGAAGAATTGGTAAAGAAGAGCAGTTTATTATGGTAAAAATTATTTATTTCTGCTAATAAAACCTGCCTTTTAATTCAAATGTCCCCTCCCTTATATCTACCCTATAATGGTTGCAGTAATCCCTTCCCTCCAGCCTCCCTTTACTGAGGTAATTCCTCCCATCTGTTTACCCTGTAATGATTGCTGAAGTAACACCTTCCCTCCAACCTCCCTTTACTGAGATAATCCCTCCCATCTATCCACCCTGTAATGGCTGCTGAAGAACCTCTTCCCTCCAACTTCCCTTTACTGAGGTAATCCCTTCCATCTGTCCACCCTGTAATGGTTGCTGAAGTAACCCCTTCCCTCCAACCTCCCTTTACTGAGGTAATCCCTCCCACCTATCCACCCTGTAATGGTAGCTGAAGTAACCCCTTCCCTCCAACCTCCCCTTACTGATGTAGTCCCTCCCATCTATCCACCCAGTAATGGTTGCTGAAGTATTTTTCCCTTCCATCCACACTGTAATGATTACTGAAGTAACCTCTTCCCTCCAACCAACCTTTAGTGATTATTGAAGTTACCCATCCCCTCCAACCACTCTGTCATAAGTAACACCTCCATCCAACCACCCTTTAATGATTATTGAAGTAACCCCTCCCCTCCAACCAAGATTTTTTTATTCTAGATAGCAAAAATAATAATTTAACTGAATGATGCTTAAAACAAAATCAGGAAGCAGTTATTAGTTCTGCTAAATAGATTTAACACATGATACTTCTACAGAGGAGAATTGACAATTTAAACAAATTCATATATTATGTTGCTATGACAACACCTCAAGAAATAATTCTTGGTGACAATAGAAATTTAAAGCAATTGGATAATATTAAAATTTACAAATATTGATGTGTATATTTTCAGGCGTATGGAGGTTTGCGGGGTGCTGTAGCCTTCTCATTGGTTGACCTTTTAGAAGGTAATGGTGATCTCCCTAAAGCCATGTTTACTACTACTCTGATGGTACTAATATTCTTCACAGTGTTTGTACAGGTATGTGTAATTACAGTAAAACATGTCCATAGCAACCATATGTATTCAGCAATAGCCTGTCTTAAAAGACTTGCATTAAAATATCTTTAAGTAGTGCACTCTATGTAAAATTAAGCTATACATTAAGACCACCTGTCTTTTGTGACCATGGTTTTAATCTCCCTTGGAAGGTCACATGGAGGTAGACCTAGGTTAAGGGACATATCTCCTACAAATCATTGGTATGCTTGTGTAAACTATTTAACAAGAATCACAGAAAAGCATCTAAGTAACTTAGATTATGATTATTTTCATTGTGTTTCAAGTGAAAGCCTGACAGGTTTTGAAGAAATTAAATAGAATACAAACATATCACTGATTTCATGAGTTATGTCCCTTACCGTAGGTCTACCTCCTTGAGACAGGTATGCCTGTATAATCAAGATGCTAAAAGTTTTGAATGCCTTCAGACCCAAATTATCAAGTAAACTTCTTTTCCATAAAAAAAAATTTGAATGATTTCTTTCACATTCTTTTTTTTTACCAAGAAGGAACTCAATTGTGCCATCAATCCTTTGTGGCAATTTATTTTCAAACTTGTAAGTTATTAAATTAAATTGCACTCAAAACTGAAGCACTCTTTTGAGTTAATCTGCAAGGAGGTTTAATATTTAAGTGTCAGTTTTTGTAATAATCAGGCACTGGGTAAAACATAGTATGAAAAAAAAACCATAGTGTAAATTGACAATTTGCACCATCAGAAGCATAGATAAAAGACAAGATTTTTTGCATCATGTTTGCGCATTGAGTTATAATTTCATTGAAATGCACTGAAAATGAACATTTCAAGGGCAGATAACTCTGTCAAAAACCTCATTTTTTAACATTATATTGAAAAATTTCTGAGCAAATCCAGTGATGCAGAAAACAAATAATAGTCTTTTAAAATACAGAAAGCATCCTCAAGTAACATTATATTGTTAGATTGGTGGGGTTTGAGATGCCCGTTTCTGATTTTTCCGATTTTGCCTGATTCTTAAAAACACTTACACTTAAAAGTCTCCCAAATTAAGTTTATACATCATTTTTGTTTTTTGTTTCTTATCAGCTCTTACAAATAATGCCTACACCAATCAATGATTATATTTTTATCAGGGAATATCTATCAAGCCATTGGTAAAGTTTTTAAGAGTCAAGTTGGAGAGTACAGATAAAGTTACCATTGGTGAAGAAATTAATTCTCATGTAAGCTGAAAATATAGAAATAGATATTTGATTCACCTGTCTAAACTGAACTTAAATGTTCTGTTTTAACAGGTGTTTGGTTTACAGGGTTTGAAATCCATTAATTGATTGGACTTCAGAAGATGTCTGGTTCAGACTGGTTTCTGGTTTATTCAGGGTTCAGTTATGACTCTTTTCATGTATAAAGGATCTTCAGAAAGAACATGCACTAAGGATATCCCAGGAAATTGAAAATTAAGATCAGAGACTTATTTTATACCCTGCCACAAGAAGTTGCAAGGTATTTTGTGATACTTTTCAGAAGGTTGCATGTTAGTCCCGTACAGTTTCCAGACGATAATTTTAGAACAGATTAATGATGTTTTGAAATTTTGTATTGTTGTTAAGCACTATAAAATACAGGTTAAGTTCAATTTTCAGCTAAATTCAAAATGTAGTTTTCAATTTGGCCATTTTAAAAATTTTGCTTCCCCTTTTTGTCACCATTAAGTGGGGGGTATTAATCAATGTTCCATGAATGCCCTTTTTTGTCACTTCTGAAAGGGAATTTAAATGTAGTTTGAAACTGATAAAAGTAGAAAACAAATTTAAATAGAATTGTGATTTGACTTATAATGGCAAATAATTTTAGTTATTTATTTCCTAATGGCTTGTGTTCCTTCAAATAAAAATCTTAAAAGGTTTTTTGTATTAAGTGAAAAATTTTCAAGTATTTTAATGAAAGAAAAACATCTCAAATACACATACTATGTCATCAAATTCATTTCTGGAATAATAAAAATTTGAATATTAATGATACAGTACCTGAAACAATCCGAGCAACAAAACTTGCGATTGGTCATCAATCAAGGATCAGTTTCCGATCAGTCATTGATTCGTCAAACCGATTTATTAAACCAGTGATCACATCACGTGACCACAGAGCGATCAATATATTTTACGGTTTCTGTTGTTTTCCTTGTCAATTTTATACATATTTACATAATCCATTAGATTTCAACATCAATTTATACTTTCATTTTACATTTGTTTTATTTTTAACAGATCATCCATCATTTTACATAACAAGTCTGCGATCAGATCGGTCATCGGTTATCGATTGGTTAGTGATTAGTCAGTCGGCGGTCATCGATTGGTCAGGGATCAATCAGTTAGCGGTCATCGGTCCATCTAATATTTGCGCGAATCGGTTCAAGGACTGTAGTTATCTCCCCTGAAAATCAAATCATTGTCATATTCTACAGGTGACAGACCATGTAATGGCTGGAATTGAAGAAGTGTTGGGGAGGAGAGGGGAACACCATTTCAGGGTATGTAAAATCAACAAATAATATGTTCATTTGACAGAATCCATAGAAACTTGCTGCCACGATTTTCAGCTCATTTTGTAGATAAAACCACATTTCATATGGACAGAAAATTAATCATTAAATAAGGATTTAACATTTTATTCTCATGATAAATAGTAGATGGATTGAAATTTGTGAGGCATTAAAGTATTTCTGTTATTTTTTTATTTACATAATTTTTTATTATAGAACTAATATTTTCATTTCTAATTATTTTTCTGGGTTTATATGATTTGGGTTTTTTAATTTCTGGTTGACATGTACACCTACTTATGATAATACTATTTTGATTAAATTTTATAATCATAAAATATCGTGTGTCCTTATGTATTGTAAGACTAACACTTTATTTCTTGCATCTACAATTGTTTACCAGGGAATAAATCATAAGACAGCTGTTGTAGGGCTGCATAAATAAACATTGTATTTCTCTAACTCAGATAATAGATCATTATCAGTTTGCAGGGATTTCAGATTAAGGGTGGTATTAGTAGAACTATAGGCCTAGCAAAGCTATGCAAAAAATATTGGAGGGGGGGTAGTGAAAAATCAGATTTTAATGCCAAAAAATTTTTTAAGCAACTTTTGGGCATATGCTATAAAAGACTGGTAGTGCCATGACTTCTTTCACATTTCCTGATTGATGTTAGACATTTTGCAGTTGTACCTTGACATTTCTCAGCTCCAAGTTGACATTTCATAGTTCCAACATGGAACTGAGAAATGATAACTTGAAAGTGGGAAATGTGAAGTGTGAAAGTGAGAAATGTCAACTTGGAAGTGAGAAATGTCAACTTGGAAATGAGAAATGTCAAGTAGGAACTGTGAAATATGAAAGAAATCATGGCACTACTGATCATTTGTACTATGCCAAGCACACCATCCAGCTTTCTTTTCCAAATTAAGTATTTTCAAATGTGTTTTTATTTACAGGAAATACTTGAGTTCTACAACAGTAAATACCTGAAGCACTGGTTGCAGAAAAATCCTACATCAACAGATGAACATATCATGTCATTGTATGAAAAGATTGCTTTGCAGTAAGTAAATTAGAGAGAAAAAAGGGGAACAACTCCTTCTTATGTCAAGTCATGTTTAAAAAATGGAGAAAAATATATAAAAACAGACATACTTGGTCTTCGTGTCATGTAAATATTGCTCTGTCCATCTTTCAACCATTCTGTCTCTCTATATTTCTGTCTTGTATTCAGACCTGTCCTTAACCTTAAACTTATGCAGCAATGTACCATGTGGGATGTTCTTGTGTGCCTGCTTTTATTTGTTATTTTTATCTAAATTAGTTCTGGATAATCATCATGAAACTGATTGGTAATACATTGTGCTCTTGTTTTCTTTTTGATCTAAATTAACTTTACTTTAATATACTGTTAGACTTTATCTGTCATAATGGTAAGGATACCCAGCTTGTATCTTCAACTCCTTCTAAACCCCTTTCAAAGCTTCTAATGAGACTTTTAGATATTTATAAATGATTGATTAAGTATATTTGTAATGCCATTGTATACCTGCTATTTAGTTTTGATCCGAGTGGATTTGGGGTTTTCATTTGCACAACTTGCAGATGACTCCGATATGAGAAACCCAGTTTTTTATGGGAATTATGTTTATTATATATTAAAATACAGGTATTTTAAAATGAAAAGAAACTACATGTACATAACAGGGCGCTCTGTAATTTTAGAGTGTAAAGAAATCATTCTGCTTCTAAGGCAATTATTCCACATCTCTCAATACAAATTTTGAAAAAAAGTGACATTTCTTTGTATTTTCTCAAATTATTACATCATACAAGATATCAACTTTTTTGAACGGTATATGATCAGAAAATAGGCCATACTGTGTATTCAAACTTATATGAGCAATTTTTGTTTATATGAATTTCTTATGTGATATTCTGTTTGGTTTCAGACAACATTTTGAAGGTTTGGCTGGCAGTAAAATGATTCAGGAAAAATATGTCAGTGATGAAAATCTACCACTACTAATACCAGATGAAGTTAGGAATCAGATGTAAGTTATGTACAAACATACTGTCCCCAAAAATTATATCCATCAAATAGTGTACTAACCACTTTTAACGTATCCATGACAATACATATTAAAATATGTACATGTACAGTGAAATCTGTCCAAAGCAAACTCCTTCTGGACTTTAGATTTAGATCAGTTTATACAGGTTTCAGTTTACCAAGGTTCAAAACACAATAAATTGATATGGAAGAAGTTGCAAAGTATCTGGTTTGGACAGGTTTCCTGAATACTCAGTGTTTAGTTTAAACAAGTTCAGGGTTCAGTTTAGACAGGTTTTCTGAATAGTCAGGGTTAAGTTTAGACAGGTTTTTTTCATTATTCAGGATTCAGTATAGACAGGTTTTCTGAATACTCAGGGTTCAGTTTAGACAATTTTTCTGAATATTCAGGGTTCAGTTTAGACAGGTTTTTTTTATTATTTACGGTTCATTTTAGACAGGTTTCACTGAATTCACACATTTCACTTTGAATTTCCAGAGCAAAAGATATCATTAAATAACTATGGTAAAGCTTGGAATAGAAGGTAAATGGAATGATGTTGATAGAAATTTGTCACCAAAAATGACTTAAATTCATATGGTACTTAACACCATAAAGACCAATTACTCACACAGATAAACAATATTTGTACACATTTGTTGTAAATGACAAATATGTTTTAATGCATTATTACTGTATTTTGACCACTTTTAATCAACATACACCCACCATAATTCTCCTACTGTTAGATCTTCTCAATCTACCCCTTTTTCCGACACAGTCGATATAGTTTCGCCTTTTATGCCTTTTTATAACCTTAAAAACTTTCTCCTATGGAAACGAGTCACCTGATTGCAATTCTGTTTCCTGGTTGACCAAAAACTGTATCTAAAATTGAAATTGCGAGCCTTGTATTATTTTCTTGATTGAAATGTAGAAAATTATAAGTAAAAAGAACAAAATTTTACTGTGTCTGCTATCCTTTTTTAAAAAGATAGTACTTGTTTTCATTAACACCATGTTGAACACCTTAGAATAAGCAGATTTTTTAAGTATTTTGAATAAAATCTTATTTATATGAATTCCGTACATTTATTAATTTAAAGGTCACAGTCATTTGAGGGGAGATCCTACACTTTAACTTCTCTTGTAAATAGAGTTAGAAGCAATAAAAATGGAGATAATCACAATATAAACAGACACAAAGAAAAATTCATTTTATTTGTAGTATAGAAGAAGAGACTGAGCCAGAAGATGAAGATGAAGAAAGTGATAATGATCTAGTGCTGCCACCTATCACAATAGCGGCACCAGGATCATACTCACCAACCCCAGCACCAATACCAGTGGACATGGGCAGTACTCCAATAACATCACCGATGCATTCCTCGACAGAACTAAATATGCTCCATCCAGAGATGTTGGATGATTGGCTGGACAAGAAGATTGCAGAAGAAAGAGAAGGTTGGATGAAACAATCTGCATGAGTCAAACCTTTCACCTTTCTATGTATCAACCCTTTTCATATATATAAACCATTTTTATTAACCCTTTAATATATCAACCCATTTTTATATATATAATTAATCGTCTAATTAGAAGTCAACAATCACTCTTACAGGTTGATGGATCGTTAAAAACCTAACAATACATTATATAAATGTCTAAATATGTTTAACATCACCATAAGATGGTAAAATTTACATTTGGGGACAGGGAAAAAGCAAATTTGAAAAATGTCTATTTTCTGGGTTACTTGTATTTCTTCTTGTCTAATGGCTTCCCTTTTGCTGAATCCTTTAAATATGTACTGGTTATGACAACTCAACTTATTCAAATGAAGAAAGGAGTTTGTTATTTTAAAATGTGTTTCAAGATCTAGTACTCCAGTATTATTAAATCTTTTCCCTTTGAAATACTGATATCTATAAGAATTGTTAACGTGGCTGATACTTAGTATGTAAATTTCAGAAACTCATGGTGTGTATTTGCAATTCTGAACTAATCATTGACTTTGGGTGCTAATATCTATATGTCTCCATTTTTTTTTTAAGAAAATACAAATTTTGGGCCAATATAGATCTATATTTTGCGGGTTGATAAAGGTCCAATTTTTAGAAAACCAAACATTCATCTCTCAAATCAACCAAATCAGATCCAATCAAGAACGATAACTCTGTTTACTCATGCAAAGTGCTAATTTCATGTACAACCTATATATGATTTTTATCTCAAAAGAGTGACAACAGAATGACATACTAAGACTGTTTATATTGCTTATACTGTAAAAGTATTCATTTTTGCTGTGTACTAATTTTTGCTATTTTCACAATGGACAGAAAAGCGTGAAAAATAGTACCTGTGGAACTTTTTAACACTAAATAAATTTATCAGTTTTGTGATATTGCAAAAATTGATACGAATATGTTCACTTGATAGAATTCATGAAAATTGATATGTTTACAGTAGTCCGTAGCTGTTTCTTAATCAGATATGAAAGTGATTTGTGTTGGTTTTTTTTACATACATGAATAATCTCCTGTCTGTTTTATAAAGACTGCTTAACTTAATAACTTTTATCATTTGCAGAAGATAGAAAGACATTTGAGAAAGCTGGTCGCAAGAAATCCTTGTTTCCACAATTTAGGAGGAAAGAACATCCTAGAGACATGGAACCTACAGCAAAAGATGTGAGACGTTTAATGGCGCCATCACGACGTGATGTAAGTGTTTTCTTTCTCTGTCCAGGTTGTAGATGAGTAAAAACTTTGAAAGTGCTCATATACATCTGTGCAAATGATAAATTGTAGAGTAGGCAAAGTCTCCATGTCTGGACCTCAATATTGTTAAAATCCCTATTTTACAGGTGAATGATATAATCTGTCTATTTTGTCAACTCTGTGCCATCTAGACTTGTAATTGTTTTAAGGTAGTAGACCTAGGGTAAGGTACACAACTCTTACAAATTATTGGAACATTTGTATTCAGCATTTTACATCAATCTCGTGTAAGTGTCAAAGTAACTTGTACTAATTTTATTCTGTTTCAAATGAAAGCTTGATAGGCTTTGTTGAACAATGAGCAGATGTAGGGAAAATAAGTCCCTTTTTCTAGGAAAATTTTATAAATTTTCAATGTGCAAAATTTTGGCAAAAATGAGAAAATTATATCCTAGAAACCTTTTCATCTATTTAATAAAAGTGTAGAGATTAGGACCCCTATTATAATTTACTGATCTACTCCGGGATTTAGAAACATAATCTTGATCCATTGAATGCCTAACAATTGCATGTATATTTTTTAGGTAGTTCATAGAAAACTGGACAAAAACTTGAAAAATGACAGCAGTGCTGATCTTTTGAAATTTTTACAAGAAAAACAAATGAGAACAAGAAGAATGTCACGTGCTGTGTTAGGAGGTGGAACATCCACGCCTGTAGGATCTCAAACAAATATACATCATAGTCCTCGCAGGTCAAGTGTTGCTGCATCTAACATGGCTGCTAGTAACTACCGTAGAAGGTTGAGTTTGGCTGTGCCAGAACGTCCTAAGTTTCAGAGAGATCGTAGTCCATCTGATTTCACTGGAATGAAACCAGACATGAACTACTTTAGAGGTGTTGGAGATGCATTGAAAAATGGAGAAGAAAGAAAAACTTCTCTTAGGAAGAAAAGAAATCCTTTTAAAAAAGCATTAACATTGAACTTTGAACCTGAGGTTACACAGTTGGTTAATCATAAATCACCGTCCAGAAGTCCAAGACCATTCGATGCAATACAAGAGCATGGAGAAGGGGAAGAGGATACAGATGAACATGACACATCTAGAAGTTCTGCAGCTTCCACTGACTCAGCAGAGAAAAGGAGACGATTTAGATTTAAAAAATCTCGCTCAATGAGTGGTAGTGGGGATAAACATGATCAAATTACTCGTGCTGATACTGATCCATCCTGTGAAAAAAGTTCGAAGGTTAAATTTGATTTAAAATCTGAAATAAAACCTAAATCTCATAAGAAAAAGTCTATGCACCAAACCAAAGCACTTGATCATTCCATCAGCTCAGGTGAAAACACAGACGAAACTGGTTCCCCTTCCAGTAAATCAGACTTTAGACCAGGAACCAGTTCTTCACCTGTAATTGATCCAAAATCCATCATGTTTGGACTAGATGATACTGGTTCTTACCAGAATGAACAGGATGACCCTGCAAAGTTACTGATCAGTCAGGATCATAATTTGAGGAAATCGTCATATACTGAAGCCATGTCTCATGCTGTTCCAGAGGGGGGAAAGATTGAAGTACTAGAAAACTTGACCAAGAAAGACAAAAGTATGAAAAAACAAAAGAGCCTGTGATGATAGTCTAAATTAGGAATAATTTAACAGTGGAACCTAATCTTATACTTTTTTTTATGAATCATTCTATGGAAATGTCATTTAATACTGTCAAATAGCATCAATAGATCCAGTCAAGCCTGTCTTAACCTGATTAAACCTAAAACCTATCCAAACCAGAAACTGTGTTAACTAAACACATGTCAAAATCAAACATATTCTACAATACATTAAAGGTATGGTTTTGGTAGATTTCACTGTAGCAGACCTTCCTTTCACAGAATTATGTAAACCTCTGGCGTCAGGTGAAAAGGTTTCCATAGACCTCTAATGTCAGTTGCATAGGTCTCTATAGACCTTTGGTGTCAGGTGCATTGGACTCTGTAAGTCTCTGGTGTCAGGTGCACTGGACTCTGTAAGTTTCTGGTGTCAGGTGCACTGGACTCTGTAAGCCTCTGGTGTCAGGTGCATTTGACTATGTAAGTTTCTGGTGTCAGGTACACTGGGCTCTGTAAGCCTCTGGTGTCAGGTGCACTGGACTCTGTAAGCCTCTGGTGTCAGGTTCACAGGTTTCACTGTTTTTTTTTTTGTGATTTACACAGTTTGATGCAATGTAGTTTATTTATTTCATTTCATTTATATTTTTAAATTCATCATCAATAGACGTTTTATTATTGTCTACAAGATAAAATTAATACAGTTTATTGTAAAAAAAATAATGTAAGGCAAATTTTTAATTTTTCACAAGACATGACATATACATGAATGTGATTAGTTGCATGGAGATCAAAAGTTTACCATTTATAAACAAATTACTTTGCAATCGTTCTTTTGTAACCATGGTTCTATGGGAATTTAAACCTTTTTTCAATTTTATTATCTGGTTTTAAAATAGACTGCAAAATTATTATTCAATACCCATCAATAGTGTATTATGGGTGAAAATTTTGATTGCGTACACCAAAATGAGTTGACTTGCTTTTAAGAAAAATATGGTGTGATATCATGATTTAAAAATGGATTGTTTGTGCATAAAACAATCCAACATCTATCATTTTACCCATAATTCCATTGTTTCTGATATGACAAATGAATAATATTGGTTTTATTAGTGTATGTATACACAAGAAAAATTGCAACTGATGTTTTTCATATGTTTAGAACTAACAAATTAATTCATAAAACAAGTGAATAAAATATTATGGTTATTATAAGTCTTCCATTGGACAGTTAACGTGTGAAAAAAATTCAGGTTTACATACATTTCCAATACATTTTTAACTAAGTAATTTATAGGCACAAATCTATATTGGTCCTGAACAAATGTTTCGTTATGTTTTTTTTTTTTTTAAGACTTGAAAACTTGTGTTGCAATTTTGTTTCAGTGTCAACAGCATTTTCTTTTAATCTTATCTCAAATGTTTGAAAATCTGTATGTATTGTATGAAAGAAATCCTAAAGACCTTGTGATAGTGTTGAGTAGTATTTTGTTAAATATTTATCTATATCTTTAGTTTCAGTGTTTTTGTTTTATACATGAACTGTGATATATTTTATCAATATTTACAGAACTTGTTGACTAGGTAATTATAAATTTATAACTTGTATTTTCTGTCACTGTTCAATTTCATGTTTTCTGTGGTTATTTTTTTTTCTTTCATGTTGCTTTGTTAATCAATTCTTCTTCTTTTTAAAGTAGTTCTTCCCCTAAGAATCATGCAAATGTGATTCACTAAAAAAAAGTCAAAAATTATTTATGAAATGGACAATGAATTTCCACATGAAGTCTGCTGATAAAACATTTTATGCTATGTGTTGATATATTAGGTTATCTCTCTTTGAAAGAAATTAGCCATGCATTCCATTGACCTTTTTGCCACTGCTAGAAGAATAATTATACCAAACCTGTGATGAATTTAAATACTCTGAAGCAATCTTAGATATATAAAAAAAATTATGATTTCTATGTGTAATCTGTGCAAATTTCCTTATGTAAGTACCCTGTATCAGTTTCACAGTACAGATAGTGATGATTTATCATTATAATCGTATATTTCAAGTATTGTTTCAGCCAAGAGTCATGCAAAAGCAGATGATAAGTGACTCATGCATACCTCTATACAAAAATAGTGATTTTAGTAACTGGAAACCCTTTAGAATACCTAATGGATATCTACATACAAAGTGGCAGTGAAAATCAGGTTTTGGAGATATTTACACCAAAATATTCATTTAGATTCTACTGTGAATAAGTATGAGAAAATTTAGTAACCAGTAAAATATTCTTTCATAATATATAGCATTTCTAGGGAAACAATGCAAGGATCATATAAAGCGTTTAATAATCATCCAAGCTACTTAGCATTAAGAATAGGTGTAGATGCATGATCTTTAGATGGAGCCATACTTCAGTCTTAAGTATTATATGCTTTAACTAAGTCCTTTATTATAATACAATCTGGAAATGATGGACTATGTAAATCAGCTGTAGTGTATGCATTTTCCACAAAGTAAATTTCTAAACCAAACCCTTTTTGACTTTATGATTGGGTTGGTTTAAGCAGGTCTCCAGTTTACCAAGGTTCAAAATACATTTAAAGTAATATACAAAGGGACTTAAAAAAGTGTGGGTGTTTCGACATGCTTTTGGGTTACACAGCCAAATGTTCCACATATGAAAATCATATGGTGCTGGATTAATATGATAATCATATGTAAATCATATGAAAATCATATGATAGTCATGTGATAATTATATGATTCTCTTATGTTAATTTTGGCTTGAAAACATATGACAACCATATGTTTGTGAAAAACATGATTATCATATGGTGCTCGATTTGTGATAATCATGTGGTGCAAACCATATGATTCTCATGTGTGGCACATTTGAAGGGTTTGGTTTCAATAGGTTTCATTGTTCCAATTGTTATTATACTACTGCAATGCTAGAATTTGTCTGGCAAGCTATTTTTTGACGTATGTAGGAATGCGATTCCAACCTGTTATGTTGTAGTTCTTGTTAATACAGTACAATTTTTTTCTGTAACTTCCTCGACTTTAGAACAATCAAAGTCTACTGTGTATTTAGTTAAGGTTGTTATGTTTTTTTTTTCCATTTCATGGTAAAACAAAGTACATATACAGTGAAAACTGGCTCAGACAAATTACAGTTAAACCTCTCTCTGAAATTATTTGACCAATTAAAGTCAAACTTGACATGAAGGTTTCTTACAGTACTCTGCAAAGAACTGAAGTGGGGATTTTCAATCTGTCCAAAAACATGCCCGATTAACATAGGATTTCGTAAGGTGATCTTTGCAAATGTCTTTACTTCTGATTCAGTTGAATTGTAACAAGAATAAACCCTGGATAAATTGAAAGCCTGTCTTAACTAGATATCTTCTCGGATCCTTTTGTATCATTTTAATGCATATCAACTTGTGAAAACTAAGCACTAACCTAAATCAGACTAATGGGGGTGTTGTTTTAGAAAGGTTTCATTGTATAAAACAACCTTAGTTCCTTGTATATGTAACATTTGTGATTTTTATTGTTGTTGTTTTTAAAACTTTTCTCATGTTTCTTATGCACACTGTCTTTTCAGCACAAAAGGAAGCGACATTTAATTGGAAAAAAACTTGTTACAACGTGTGCATTTTGCCAGTTACAAAAATTTGGTTCTCTCTAGTATTAAGGGGAACAATTTAGTATTAGGATTACATTATGTATACATAAGGGGAATTTGACATCTTTGGCTAATCTTATAAGTCTCGAATGGATGCCTGAATTATGTAAATCTTCCTCCTACCCATATTTATACTGGACACCATGTAGCAGTAAACTATAATGTAACTCCCTCTTCTTTCATTGACACATGCCTTCTGTCTGTCCATCTGTCATTCTGTTCATCACTTATGGTTTCCAGAAAAAAAATTGAGAATTTGTTCAAACTTCGCTAAAATATACAGATTCAGTTCATTTTTTTTTTTTTTTTTGCAATCCCATATGTCGTTTATAAGTTCTGCTGATTTGACAATGTTCCTCTGTGATTTCCAGATGATAATTACATGAGAACCATTTGATTTTATTCGAAGGAACTGGGAAGGTAAGACCCATATTTGGCCTTTTTGCATGACTTGGAATTAGACATTTGTCATGGGAATATTTTTCATTGCTGTTCAGGATATTGAATGAATGATTTAGCATGTTAAACCATATATATAAGTAAATCATGTTTCTATGATTAAAAATATAAAGTCCAAATTTGGAAAATCTGCAAATTTTCCATCAAATATGCTGAAATTAGACACATTTTGGAACCTTTTTTTTTTTTTCAGAGAGTCTCTGGAAACTTGACCTAAAATTATTGTTCGTAATTTCTAAAAGTGACTTTGATGGGTGTCCAACTCAGTTGAGATGTTTCTGGCCCCAATCCTGGGTCATGTTGGCAAAGACCTTTGAAAGTGACAAAATTAGCATTGAAAAATGTCATTTTTCCCAATTTTGTTGTCTTTGGCAGGTTTTCACTTTCCATAAACTGAAAAATGATGAAATAGAGAGAATTTAAAACCATTTAAAAATATATAATCATCAATTTAAAAATGCATACATGCATTGTGATTTTGTCATGTGCTTTAAAACTTTCTTTTTTGGTAAAATAGGGTGCAAAATAGGGCCGGTATTGTACCTTCTCCATTGACATAATTCTTATGTACAGTTTTACTATGAAACACAGATCTAATTTGATATTCCCTTTGCGGGGGTCATGAAATAGAACCAAAGTTTAGTAACTGGCAAGTGTACTGAAAATGTATACCTCTTCATGATAGTGACTTTGCATTTGTTTGACATGTTGAATGTTTGAAAGAGAATATTTTATCTACAATTTTATGTATACTTTTGTGTTATGATTTAGGATTGTTATAGATGAGATCACAATTATTAAAATAATAATATATTTTATGTGAATTTGTCTTGTCCCCTTAGTCAGTTAATTCTTAACATACTAAATAGTGCTCAAATGTTTATTGGGACTAATCCTAGTGGTCCCTTTAGGGTGCAATGCATCAGAATAAACAGTAGTTTGCCAGTCCCCCTCTTTAAATTGAGAATAAATGAAAAAATGTTTATTGGTTGCATGTATATCTCTGATAGTAAATCTACTATTTGTTGTTAGAGAGAAGAGCCTCTTTCACAGCAGTTAGTAAGTGACTCTATCAGAGAGATTTAATACCAGGACATAGATTTTTTTGTGTCTTATAATTAAGAGAAACTTGTTGCAAATCTAAACAAAAGGTAAAATACTCCAATTACGAAATATTTAGAGATGTCACCACAAACACCCAAACACAAAATGTTTAACCTCTAGTGTGACTTCCTTCAGTAGTATAATCAGATAGGTTTTTAGGGCTTGGAAACCTTTTTTGGTGAAAACAAATTGTAATTGTGTACATGTTTTAAGGAAAAATTATCAATAATAGCATAGAGCTACCTTCCCTTTTCAAAGTTTTTGTATTGATGAATATTCTTAAACTTTGTTTTCCACCTCTGTTCATTCCCTGGTTAGACACTCCTAAAACATCTTCGATGTTCTGAGGGCAGAGAGAAAGAAGAAAATAACATCAGATGCTAAAAAATAGTGACACAAAAATAATATATTCTCATTTAATGAAAATAAGAACTTTAAAAAAGCTGTCATGGTTCAAACTCTGAAAATATTTAAAACTTAACAACTCCTTAGTACATGTAGTAAAATTGTCATTGCTACTATTAGTAACAGTGAAGCTTATTGGTCATTGCAATCCCCTGCAAATAAACTCCCACAATTTATTCGATAATGTTCAGGTGATCCTCTTTTGGTACACCATATTCAATTTTGTTACTTTCGAATGTTTCAATCAAACTGTCAACATATTTTTTGTGAAGTTCGTCGATCTGCTCTTTGGTAGGACTCTCTGTAGCTTCAACATGTATGGGATTGCCAACTGTAGAAGAGAAAACATGGTTTCAATGATGAAATTCTAAATAAGACTTTTACTAACATTTTAGTTCTTTTAAGTATATACTTTAAAGTTTGTTATTACATTTTTCCCCGAAGGCCCCTGTTGGTGCATCTGATAACAATTATTACTTTATTTGAGATTTTGTTTCCTATTAATGTTTTCTTTTACTTCACACTTTCTAAATGGATAATCTTTTAGCATCTAGACGTTCTTCGGAATTAGATTATTTGTTCTATATGTGACATATTTTTACATTCCTTTTGCGTATTTTCGTAGGCGTAGGAATGGGTACGGTTGGCACTGCTCCGACCGTACCAATAATTTTGACAGGTACGGTATGCCGTACCAATAATTTTCACATTTTCGCGGTAAGGCATCGTGTCCCTGTATCAAAACAGTACCAATAAGTTTTTGCTTCCTACGCCTATGATTTTTGCTTAGTATTTGTACACCTGCACAAACAATGGGTAAAGCAAGTCTAAAGCTGCTTGACTCCGTCCGTCCGTCACAATTAGCAGGTACATAATTTGTGTAATCTGTAACTCAAAAAATATTGAACCAATATTTTTCAAACTTTGCATAGTGTTTATCAAGGATGTGCGCATCTTATTAGGGAGAGAATTGGTTTCTGTATATTTCGTTTTACATTTAGGTTATTCCCGCCGTAACATATACTCACAAACTGTGTGGACTGGTTTTCTAAATGGCAACAAACCAAAAGTATATTGGAATACACCTCGACCGTGGAAAATGGGAGGCGAAAATCCAAATTTCGATGTCATAAAATTCTGTATCTTTCTAAGAAATGATCCTTCTGGGTTCTTGGCTTGTAGATACAGGTCTGTCTCGCCGAACGAATAAACAGGTACAAGGGATGCTCTACAATACAGACAAAAAATAAACCCAAATATATTCAAATTTGGTATTTCAGAGATTAGTTCGTTGAATACTATGACGTAGCGTACGGTATTGGTGTCATATTTGGTATAGTCGAAATCGGCAAAATTTCGACGTCTTTTTTGTATTGCGACGTACATCGTTCTATAATTGTTACATGTAAAAGGAAGTGTGCTTATTTATTTTTTTACATAAAATAACACGCACAACATGTTTTATTATTTAATTATCCGATTTGATATTAATTTCTTGTACGTTTTTGTCTATTGAAATGATCATATTACATCCTGATATGGTAAATAGTTTGGCATCAACCATTTGAATATGACTTGATGGAAATTTTATCCTCTGAGAAATTGAGGAATTATGAAAACAAATTTCGGGATGCGCTAAAAACAATGTAAAGCACCCTCACTAAAACAGAAAGCCAACAAACCTACACTCGGAAATCAAAATTGTGGAAGCGTATAAAGTGAATTTATTTCTTTCCTATTTGGTTTTATATCTCTAATGTAGATGTATGTATATTTCCGGATACATGTACTCGTTTAGGAATTCTAAGGTCTGTTACTAAACATAAAACATTGCTAAACATTACGAGAAAACAAATCCTTGGCAAAGCTTCCTCTTTGAGAAAATTTGAGAGCGAAATCTCCCGTTTTTATTATACAACGAAAAAGACTTGCGGTCGTATAATGTTATGGCACAGTCGTCCGCGTCGTCGCCGTGGTCTGGGGATAATACATTTACATCATAATTAGTGCTGCCATCTGGTAATTTGGCAGTAAGGGAGATTATCTTATAGCAAAGATGGCTGCCCCATGTAACCATAGATTTAGAGCAATTATCCTCTCTAATTAAGTAATTAAGTACAATATAGGAAAATGAACTTCAGATTCTGCTTGTATTATGTAGAGACTATCAATATACCACACATGTTGAAAAGGGTTCCTATTTCCTGAAAGACAAGAGCTATTTTCTATACTTATATTCAAATTCAACTAATAAACTGTATATCTTATAGGCTTTTATGAACAACTTCTAAAATCGTCGACTGGGTGAACAATTTGTTAACAAGTTAATTTTAAAGCTCGCGATAGGAGTCTTATTATTTGACCATTTTCGGTTCCCATGGAAACGGAGGAAAGAACGGTTGGTGTAAATTTAGACATCATCGACTTTCTATAATACTTTTGCCAAAAATATAATTATAGCATATCATAAAGTGTAAGAAAATACCAAAATTACACACTGCCAACACTGACTAACTTTAGGCAAATAGATCTATTCATGATAACGTACTGTACCAAGTCGAGAATTTCTGGCCTCTGTATTGTTTTGTTTTAACTTTCAGTTTACTTTAATGTTATTGGCGTGTGTAGGGGGGGAACTATTTCGCTGTACCTGTGTATAATGATGTTCTAGGGGCAGTTGCAGCCTGTCCTGTGATATGAAGGTTTCCTTTTCGATCGTTCTTTGAAAACAAATGGGTGGTCTAGAGCTGACATTTTTCATCCCAGTGAGGTTGTCTCGTTGACATATCCGCCATATCCATTCTCGTTAAATGTAAGTTGTATTCACAGTCGATACAGTACTGTTCGTTACAGCATGGTTAAGTGCTGTAATTTTAAGTAAGTACTGTTGTAGTACTGA
Source organism: Perna viridis (assembly GCA_037379345.1). NCBI lineage: Eukaryota > Metazoa > Mollusca > Bivalvia > Mytilida > Mytilidae > Perna > Perna viridis. The sequence continues at coordinate 68,137,314 of CM074512.1, read as the reverse complement.
AATATACAGTTAAGCTCTTGGTTCTGCTAGATCAAACACTTCATTTGAATCTGAATAACAGCACTGTCAGATTTCAGATTTGCAACAGTATATACTGTAAAATATCAGTACTACAACAGAACTGTAAATAACACTCCAGTTTCAGTACAAAATAGAACTGAATAAGCACAACTTAAGTAAATTATTGGAAGTGTATAGCTGTTGTGAAAGTAATCTTACGAAGAGTCTTAAATTTACGTCTGGCGAATGTGGTACTAATTTTACTTCATAAAATAGGGTTTAAAGCTACACCATAAGCCGTTAAATTACATACCCTGTCTTGAGTGCCATCTTTATAAAACCTTTTCTTTTCTTAAGTTTTAAATTGTATTGCCCCGGGTTCGCTTCTAGAGCCTCCAGAGCTCCACCTACCACCAAACCAATAGCTCGTCCAGATTTGTACTTAGTCAGTAAATAATTAATACTGTTATGTGTTACGGCAACAGAACCTTTAAAAGTATAAAAAAAAATACTAATATGAAGCTGACAAGTAATCTATAAATACCAAACCGCGTCTTGGAAATCCCAGGGTTGTCTCTGTGAACCGCCATTTAATCAGTGATGAAGTCGAAGGCGAAGGAAGCACAACCGGGTTTCGAGGATGACAAAATCGATTGGCGTTTTATTTTATTTCATTTATTTTGTTTTTGTTTATAGTTTGTTTCTTCTTTTTGATGTTCATAATGTTTTTTTTTCTGATTTTTTAAAATAATTTCAACGGATGACTAATACCCTCTTATCAAGAGTGTTACATTACTTTCTTAGAAAAGATAAAATCATTTCGCATGAATATCAATTCATGTACCTGATCCCATGAAATAATCCCTGTAAACTGGAAACTGGAAATGTCCAGCAAGAACCATCAAATATGGTGTTAGACCAGGAAAATGCTCGCTCCATCCAGAACCTTCTGTAGCAAAATGTCCAAACGCGCTGACACTGAGCACACCATGAGGATGGAAGCCCATTATATAATTTTTACTAGGGTCCAATTCTGCAGTTTTCACAATCTTTAATGGGAAATAATCGGCAAAATATTTCCAAATTTTCCATCGCCGAACCCAGTTAATTCTCCTGCCTCCTCGCTCACTCGTGTTCGCATCAAAGTAATAATAAACACCGTATAATAATGGTATATAATAGTAGTCTGTTTTGATTAAAATATAAAGAAATAAAAATAAACATCCAAACCCTAAGAATAAGAATGAAAAGACCCATTGACACACTGCAAAAGTTTGTATTCTTCTCTCTATCGGCACCTCGAATGGTGCAAACTCTATACCTAGAATCTTCGGCATTTTGAACTTGTCTGCAATACAAAATAATCCAATAAGTAATATAAGAGTAATCAAGAGAACCAAGGTTATAGCGGTAATCAAAAGAATGTAATCCAGGGACAAAGACCAGACATGGAAAACAGACATACACAACAAAGAACATAAAGTAATTAAAATCATACATACAAAGTAAGTTATCTATTCATATCATTTCTGTTGGTTTATCTTCGTTAATTCAACTATTTAACTTATAAAATATATGAATAAAATGTGTTTTTTACAATATTTAGAGGCCCTTTCCTCCATATCATGCACACCGGATATCCCAACATGAATATTGGTTCGTCGCGTGGAGTAATACATGTACATGTATTTTTTTATCAGCGGTTAACGAGTTTCAGTAAAAAAAAACTTGATATATTGTCCAAGACACTCGCGTTTGACCAGCCTGTAATAAACAATGTTAAATTGAGTTTCTCTCAGATACTTGAAGTCTTCATTTTCAAGCAATCCGATTCGAGGGATAGGAGGACTTGCTTTTGAGATTTTTATGGCATCGGACCCAGCTTTTACGTTTCAAGACACGCAAAAAAAGATATGTAGTGAAAATGATTCGCCTATTGCCACGTATATCGATATCCACATCAGTGGCGGATCCAGTGGATAGTTACAAGGGTCGGAATTCCTACTGGTCCCTGGAACGGTAAATAAACCAGTTCTGTGTGAAACGGACCCAACACTTTACCCTAAAATCAAAATAGGACTAGACATAAAATCAAAGACTGAAGTCTTCAAAGTCGCTAATCGTCAAATATTCTATGTCTCTAGCTTGCTTTCAATATCCCAGCGAATTCATTGCTCTACTAAACTTAACTTCCAATCAGTCGTTGATTTTTTTTTAAATGTAAGGACTTTGTTCAGAATTTAAAAAAAAAAATCACAAAATTTAGTGAGCTGAAACTTGATGATTTTAAGTTTATTGACAATAAACATTCATGTTTTTTTTTTCCATTTCATATCTTTTGACATATCGGGCATTTGTACATTACTAGCAAAATAAGTGTTTTCTTTTTTCGAAAATAATATATATTTGACATTTTTGAACGATTATGTCGGTTTTAAAAGCTCATTGGAGCTTGTGTTGAAATATTTTATATTAACCGACTTTACTTTTGAACTTTGAACTTAGTTGTGTAACGGAACATTTCGTCAATTGGCTAAGATCTCCATCGCAGTCGCGATATGCTCTATTTAAAATCGGGTGACCGTAACCGTGATGATCCGAGTGTTTCTCAATCAATACAACTCAGAGAATAGATGTTTCGCAGCTATATTACAGACAATTCAATGCTCACCGATCATTTCATCTTTTCATGTAATGAAAACAAAGGTTCGATTAAGACAGTTCTTACTGTCTATTGAATAGATAATTTACTTGTCATTTGGATCAATTAACATAAAATGGGGGGCATTTAAAAAAATTGGATCTGTAGGTCGTTAAATTGTTTTTCAATCAAGGTCCAAAATTCTGACAAAATAACAGGTTCAAAGGAAAAAGTAAAGGGATATAATTTCTCAATTGATCCGAGGTGCAGAGTAAAAAAGAAATAAAAAAAGCTTGATAATCACTGTATATACACACTACATTCATATATGATGACAGTTTACCTGGACAATACTGTCAACATATCTACTTACACTCAACAGACTTTAAATACATTTAAAGTATGTTAAATACCCCCTCTTCCTTTTTTGATTAGGTGTATTCTGTTCAATTTTCAGTTAGTTACAATTATAAATACAAATATGTAGGAAAATCATGTTAATTCGCACATTGAGCAAATATGAGCAAATAATAGCCTAAAGCCCCATATTTTCAGGGACAGTTCGGATCGAACCCCCTCAAAATGTCTTGATCTGCCCGCGCTAATTTCTATGCTAAAATTACTGACTGTATAGTGATCAATTTCATAGCATGCCTTTTTCACGAGCTAGTAAACATGCCAAAAAACTGCAATATTTTGTAGAAATATGTATAAACTTACTTTTTGTATTCTGTAGCTACATCTGCATGTATAAGATGGGTTCAAGGTTGAAAATCCACGTAAGATACGATCACAGTAGAGTACATGTAGTAAAACGTACACTATAAATATCGTGGTAGTATCAACACATACATGGCTGATAACTGTGTGTAGGTGTCCTGTTTAATTTTTGTATTCCCCTTGTTATCTTTGACCTCGAATGAGACTTCGAGTTATAGATTATTTATATAATAAGGTGTAAGTGCACTCCAGCGGATCCCCAACGAGGTGTAACGTAGGTAACGGCTAACAGCTGCATGTTTCTATTAGTTTCATGCACAATTTGGGAAAATTGAGCAAATGATAGCCTGGAATCCACTTTCCTAAATAACTGGATTAACCGCTTTATTAGCTGGTCGATCAAACCGTTCATTTAGCATTGATATAATCTGTTCAAAAATTTTGCAAATACTATTCACCATCGCTACTTACAGCACAGGTACAATTATATTGCCTAGAAATTAACCTAGATGCACCGCATGCGAACTGATCGATAATAATTACGACCATGCATGGTGAAAAAAGACGTTGTCTTATGATTTCAAAATGTAAGATGAAACTTGTTAATACATAAATTTAGTGACCATTTACAAGTCATCAACCATACATGGTCACCGTACAATGTAGTTATAGGTCAATTTACTGAACATTTTGTTGGAATAATTTCAAGTGTATTTCCTTAAAATATAGTACATGTTCTTTTAATCCTTAATATGTGATGGTTCATATACTTTATATTTGCATTAGTTAATATTGTCATAAAATCAGTAGCCATGGTAACGTACTGAAAAAAAATATTATAGTTTTAGTACAAATCAGAGTTGCCTTTCCAAAACTAAATTCCAAATACCATATAAGGCAGTTAGAAACTACCACAAGAGGAAAAAAAACACATACACGGAGAAAGTGGGAAAAGTTAAAATAATAACACTCTTTTTCTTTCATTTATGGTAATTTTAGTTCTTACATAATTAGATACTTCAAAAAATTAAATTAGCTGATGCTGAGGAGAGGTAGGGAACTGAAACATTCCAGATACCTTTCTTCATATAAATTACACCTGTTGATAACACCTTTATCCTTAACTTGTTTTTCCTTGTCCCGATATCTCGGATCTGGACCTTGGGTCCTACGAACCTTCTCAAGTTTCTTTAGTCCACTAGGTCGGCATATATCTGGCGTGAATTTAAAATCGAGATTTTTTCAGTGTGCATTAATATTGTTTTTGAAAGCGTTGATTAATTTAGATTCGACTACTCATGTGTCGGCTATTCGTCGAGAGAAACTGTATTTTCTGATGTTATTTCTAGATCTAGGTAGTAGAGAGATTTTTGTTTTCACATTTCACACTGTAACTTGAGAATCCTCGTTCGGTCAATTTACTTCGAACTTTACACAATTTGTTCTCATTGTCTCACGGTCTGCATTTTCTTTTTGGAGAAAATTCGATTTTTAATTTCAGAGATATGTGAAATATTCTCATTTCATATAAGATTTTTTCCCCAAATATGTTCCACTGTATATTATGAACCCCTCGTTCAGTAAACTTCAAACTTGTGAAAGTCTAATATGGTGCAACAATCCCTGTACTGCAACTTCTATATAAATATTTTATTCGATCATAAAAGATCAAACATGATACAAAATCCCTATATTGTAAGGGTAAACTTCAGGATAACAAATGATATGTTGTGTAAAAATTCTTCCATCATGGGACGGGCTATCATGGTTCAACTATTTACTTGTTTCAAATCTGAGGAACTTTGCAAACTCAACTAATAATCTGCATATTTTTTTATTATTGATTATGTCTTTTTTTTTGCTTACGGGCAGTGGCAGTTGTTCAGACTGCTTCTATGTAGGTAGGGATGGGCGTATAATGCGCTGTGCCACGTAGAATATTTTCACTCTTTAGTATTGTTTTCTACAAGACTGTAAACTATTGTGTCTCATAAAAATGCTCTATCGTTTATTTTGTTGATCTGACTATTTGAAAAAGCAGGGTGGAACCAAATGAAATCATATCATTTGCTCAATTTTGCCTAATTTATGTATTAAATTTACAAAATTTTCTAGCTAAATAGGGAGTAATAAACCCTAGATTTAGGGAAGACTATGCAAGGATTGTGGTTGGTATTACATATTTATGTCCTTGCCATTTCACATCTTTTAACATATCGTGCATTTATACACTACTAGCACAATAAGTGTATTCCTTTTAATATACTTGACACAGTTCATAAATCCGCTAAGATCGGCAAACATCGAATGAGTTCAAAATGGTACGAACTCAAGCGAAGTTGCGATATGCTATAAAATCGGGTGTCTTCGTAACCGTTATGGTATAATACCACTGCTAGGGAGAACCAGACGCCTGCACATAGTCCGTAAAAAAACAAAATAGTTCCTAGGATGTGTCATATATTTTTGTGATTTAGCCAGTATAGGGTTTATGTCTCGTCACGTGACTCCGTGTTTTCACGAGAGGAGTCCTAATCTATCATTCAAATGCATTAAAATTTGTCATTTACAGAGAGCTTTAAGGTCAGTATTAAAAAAGGCATCTTTTCGTCTGAAAAATATAGTTAAAAATACAAATCTCTGTTTCTACACGATAAAAGTGTTAAAAAAGCATAAAATAGAAGATTTTGTGTTTGAGATCCCGGAAGTAAACAATAAAATGCAAATCGGTCTCCGGAATTCATTACGTTCTACATCAGAAATCCGGAAAGGAATTAGAGACTAACACACCCTATATGCAAACTTGGTATCATATGAAAGCTTATCATGCCAGGTACATATTGAATACAACAGTTTTTGACTAGGATGTAGAGAATAATTTCAGAGTCTAGATCTTAAGCCCATTGATTTGTCAAATTTCCAAAATGAAAGTAATATTTTAGTGCATGTCTACTTTCACTTCACCGTTCTTTCCTAGGAGCCATTAAAGGTATGCTGCGATTTAATGAGAGTCTTTAAAAGGTCCTCCATAAGAAAACATGTTAAAGTTCATTTTAACAAACTTTAAAAAAAGATTGTGACATTGAAAATTGCTTAATTCAACATAGAAAGTAACGGGACTTTTAATAGCGTTATTACACTATATGAACCGAAAACAACTGGCAACCTCTGAATCGGAGACTCTAGGCTTTTCTCGGCTATATTACAGAAAGTTCAATGAGAACCGTTCATTTCATCTTTTAATGTAAAGTTACTGCTCTCATTTAAGTAAAAAACACACGTAAACACACATTTGTAGTACATTTTAATTTCGTATTCAGCTAGAAATGACAGTTCTAAGGCGCCTATCTGCATCGTAAATATATTGGTGTAGTAATATATATGTACATACAGTACTGAAATTACGAGTGCAAAAAGCCGCTATCAATATTAGCGACTAGAAAATGAACCGAAACTGAAATGACTTATTCAAGAAGATTAAACATTTTCAAACAAAAAAAAAAACAACAAAAAACGAGAAAAACATAAGAAAACCCATTGTAATGTACAATATCAAAGCGTAGTCAAATGATTAATATCTGTGTATGTGGCACTATTGGATGCCAGACAAATACACAGCGTCAAATCTACCTATGATCATAAATTGAAACGTAGAACATTGCATTGCGGAGACGCCAGGGAAAAATTCCGTTTGCTTACAGGAGTTAGTCAGGGCTGCATGTTATCGCCTTTCCTATTTTGGAAGGTCATTGATTGGTGAAGAAGAAAACTACACCAGGCAGGGAGAATGGAATTCATTGGACTATATAAGAACAGCTAGATGACCTTGTTCGCACATAGACACGGTCAGATGCAGGATAAATTTACGGCTTGAATCTGTGGCAGCATCCGTATAGACCTGAGAGTCAACAGAGAAAAGAAAAAAGTCATGCGAACCAACTCCAATAGTACCTAGCCCAATGTTCTAGAATATAGTATACTGAAGGAGATAACAGAATTCATCTATTTAGGGTACAATAGCAGGCATAGATTGGGGATAGGGTAAACCAGAGTAGCTGCCAACACGATAAAAATTCGAAAATGCCAGAGATACATTTCCAAATCCACCAAAATCAAGATATTTAATTCCAACGTAAACGCAATTTTTATTTTCGGAGCTGCACCCAGGAAACCAATCGTTGCCTCAGACAAAAAGATCCAGTCATACATCAACTGATGTGTGAGAAGAAAACAGCAATTTTCTGACTGAACCACATCTGCCACAGGCCCGTGTAATCTCGACTCAATATACCAGTAAATGACGATAAATGCGATGCCATCGATGCGCTATTTAACCAGATCTATTATTTTTAACAAACAACAACAACAAAAAACTACTTTACAAAATATTTAAATAATATAATTATAGACGCCAAAGCAGGCTTCTGAGATACCATGCCACACATTTTCCGGAATATGTAGAAATGCTATGCGGATTGGCGAAGTTTTAGAAAATTTGAAAATGTTCATTATTATATACAGACTGTTATCTCCCTATAATAAGCATTAAACATTGTTCGTTTGATTTAAAATAATTATTGAAATTACATTTAAAATAAATAGTTAAATTTAAAAGTATCTCCCTAGAAAGAAAAAAAAAGTACATTTTTATCAACTTGCAGAAACTCGTGTTGAATAAAACAACTCTCTGAAGACAATCTTATTAAATGCTTGATAAAACAAATCAACAACATATTCGCCAATTGTGGTGGCAGGAACAATATGTGCCCCCGGCGCACTGACCTATTTCTTCACTGTTTTATAAGTAGCAAAACTGAAGTAAACACTGGGGAAATGTATTATCTTTAAACAATCCTAATTTCGGGGATTTGATACATCGCATCTACCCCAAAGAACTTGAGATAAAGGATACTACAGACACTGTGAAGTCAGCCTCATATCTTGACCTATACTTAGAAATCGATGGTAAAGGAAAACTATTAATCAAACTTTACGACCAATATGATGACTTTTCATTCAGAATTGTCAACTTTCCTTTCATCTATGGCAACATCCCTTCGACTCCTGCGTATGGAGTGTTCATATCATAACTCATACATTATGCCAGAGCTTGCCGAAACTACGCAGACTTTTTGTATCGCGCTAGAACTCTAACATATAGGCTTCTGGAACAGGGTTATATTACTACAAGATTGAAGTCATCACTACAGAAGTTTTATGGTCGTCATCATGAACTCGTGGATCGTTATGGTGTATCTATCAGCACCATGAAAACTGATTTATTCTACGTGGCATAGTTTTCCTCTCCTCCTTTGTCTACCTCGGACTTGACTGTTTATGAGCAACTCGGCGGGTGTTTGTAGAAAAGCAGAGGACGCTTACCCTACCGGTGCACCTGGTCCATCCTTGCAGTTTTAAGTGGAGTCCGAGTTGCTCATTTGCTTTTGTTACTTTGTATGTATGATTTTAGTTACTTTATGTTCTTTGTTGTGTATGTCTGTTTTCCATGTCTGGTCTTTGTCCCTGGATTACATTATTTTGATTACCGCTATAACCTTGGTTCCCTTAATTACTCTTTGACAAAACACCGAAAACACTAAATTTGCAACTTACAAAATCAAACAACACAAAAGAACTGAAGTACACACAAAGAAAAACATAAACCCATGAAACTCCGGAAGGATGCACGCACAGTTCATGTTTCTCGCTAGGCACCCGGGCGAAAATGAAGTCTGATGAAAGAGATATAATACATGTATCTATGACAGATGGACGCTGATATCAGCTAGCTCTATATGAACTGTCATTTGTACTCTTGTTTTGTACAGACTTCTTCTTTATTTGAAGATCTTTTTGAGTTTTATGGGTACATGCGTGGCAAACCCAACTGATCTATGATAGCGTCATGTTTTCATTTTTTTTCTGACTTCTGATGCCAAATCAACTACGAATCTGTACCCAAACATTTCTAATTGTATTGTCAAATTAAAATGTGACTGAGGTTAGAACTGGAAATGAAAGTGTTCAGATGATATGACGAGAATAGGTATGGTGAATATGTCAAAGAGACAACAACCCCATCGGGATGAAAATGTCGACCCATTACCACCCTATTGTCTTCAATGAACGACGAGGAAACCTTCACACCACAAGGCAGGCTGCAGTTGGCCTTAAAATTCAGTATATACAGTCACAGCGAAAGAGTTGCCCCTACATACTCAAGTAACGTATGAATTACAAGTGAGAACGAAACAGGACATACAGGTGCCAGAAAATTCCTGACTTTGGACTGGCGCAAAAAATGCGGCGGGGTTGAAGTGCTTGCTGCCACGTAAAGACCTGTGATAACAGTTGGATTAAATAACTATATACAAGAAAACTTAAAACAAAAAATAAAAACAAAAACAAAACAAAACAAAACAAAACAAATAAACAAACATCTTATGTTTGTGAGCAAGGAAAAGATCCACCAACGCAATTCATTCAATAAAGGTCACGAAAAGTGGTGCGATCTGCAGATGTCATTTACAGTTTCAATTGAATGAAAACTTGATAGAAAATAAAACAATTTAATAAAGAAAATAAAGACAAAAGACAAACATTCAAAACTGATTGTAAGGGTTTGCTTTGAAAAAGAATGTCAATGGAACATTCAGTATAATAAAATAAATAACATTTAGCTTAGACGGTGATAGATAGTTTGGTACCCCTTGAAAATACATTGTCGCCCTCGCCGACGCCTCGAGATAACAACGATTTTCTCGGGGAAACAAACTGCTCTTATCACCCTCTTAACTATATGTTATTTATATAATATGTTGCTATTGAAGTGAACTGATATAAAAAAAAAATGTTGCCTTTCTAAGAAATGCCTAGTACCTGATATCCTGTTCACTGATCGTAACATTCATATGAAATGAGTGTATTAATTGACTCTACTTTATCATACATTGTACTAGAAGTTTAAAGTAACGGAAATGTGCAAAAAATGCATGACGTGCATCGGATATTGTATTTTAATAGTCACATGTGCTCTTTGTTACCTCGGTTTCATGTTTCATGAATACTAAGTTGACTTTAGTCTGTTTACGTTGTTATTTCATACCCCATATCGTTATGGTACAGCTTGCATGCTTGCTTTCTTCATAATTATTGCATCCGGGTAACATTGGAATTTAATTGTTTCACAAACTCCCACTTATTTGTTGATACCAGGAATTTGGTTAGAAGTTGTGTCGGTATTGAAAATTAGAACAGGATGTCTTTATTAGACATCCTGGTAGTTTAGGATACAATCTTACTTGCTTTGTATTTTGTTGGGCATGCAACAAGAGCTCATAATGCATATTTTCAAATGTGAAAGAGTAATCAAGGGAACCAAGGTTATAGCGGTAATCAAAATAATGTAATCCAGGGACAAAGACCAGACACGGAAAACAGACATACACAACAAAGAACATAAAGTAACTAAAATCATACATACAAAGTAACAAAAGCAAATGAGCAACTCGGACTCCACTTAAAACTGCAAGGATGGACCAGGTGCACCGGTAGGGTAAGCGTCCTCTGCTTTTCTACAAACACCCGCCGAGTTGCTCATAAACAGTCAAGTTCGGGGTAGACAAAGGAGGAAAGGAAAACTATGCCACGTAGAATAAATCAGTTTTCATGGTGCTGATAGATACACCATAACGATCCACGAGTTCATGATGACGACCATAAAACTTCTGTAGTGATGACTTCAATCTTGTAGCAACATAACCCTGTTCCAGAAGCCTATTTGTTAGAGTTCTAGCGCGATACAAAAAGTCTGCGTAGTTTCGGCAAGCTCTGGCATAACGTATGAGTTGTGATATGAACACTCCATACGCAGGAGTCGAAGGGATGTTGCCACAGATGAAAGGAAAGTTGACAATTCTGAATGAAAAGTCATCACGTTTGTCGTAAAGTTTGGTCAATAGCTTTCCTTTACCATCGATTTCAAAGTGTAGGTCAAGTATGAGGCTGACTTCACAGTGTCTGTATTATCCTTTATCTCAAGTTCTTTTGGCTAGATGCGATGTATCAAAGAAACATTTCAGGCTGTTCAGCTGTGCTTCATCGGTCATGTTTGAATTTTAACATTTTACTATATATACCACAATTACCTTATATATATAACTACCATTGCTGTAGTACGGTGTTTTTTCTCTAATTTTATTTTCTATGTTGCTGTGAAGCATTTCAAATCTCTCCATCCACTCTTGTAAGTCTTCATTATATCTACTCCAGGGGCGAATCCAGGATTTTAGATTAGGGGCGCACAGTTAAAATTTTTTTAGGTTAAGTTTTGAAATGTTCTTCTAGAGTGGCTGTAATGTAGATATCTTTTGTGCTAAAATTAGCGAGAAATGAAAGTTTCAACCTATAAGCGCCTAAATCTACCCCTGACAATCCATGCTTTGCAAATTTTAGGGGGCGCACGCCCGCCACGCCCTCGCCTTTATCCGCCCCTGTACTCAGTTACCAAAAATTCTGTCATTGATATTGTTTGGCAGTCGATGGATCCAGGGGAAAGTTCCGGGATCGAAACCCCCTTTGATAGGTGTATAGAAAACAATATACCAAAATAATGAAATTTAAGCTACAACATGTATTGACAGGTCCCTCCATATGTTGGAAAACTGTTAACTTTGTGCAAAATATTGGCAAAAAAATGAGCAGATAGCTTGAAACCCTCGTTTTCCAAAAATATCTGAATCGCTTCAATGTTAGACTATTATATAGTCTGTCATTTTTGTTCGTATTTTTTCGTTTGGTCATGGATCTGAAGATTTTTTTAAGAGGGTCGTGTCATCATCTCTTTGCTATCGGTTGGATATATGTTGTAAAGATACATGTTTGTAGATCTTTTTTACGGAGTTGTATACATCATGAATCCTCACCGTTTTGGACATTAGCACGAAAACGTAGTTCCTAAAAGTGAGAGAAAAACTAAGCAGTTTTGGGCTACTTGTCAATATCGCAGGGGCTTGAGTTGGTGAGTGATTCATAAAACTGTCAAAAATTCGACTAAAATGCCATTCTAAGATTTAACCATGTATTTTTATAGTAGACTTAATTTCCAACACTTTTACTATTTCCACGTTTTGGATATATGATAATTTGCATTTTTTATTGTTGAAAAAAAACCACAAAATATTAAAAAAAAACTTATAAAATTGTCAGTTCAAATTGACAGAAAAGCTCGAAAAAATTCCCGAACTTTTTATCACGCAGGCGCAATGCACCATTCACGTGGTACAATTAACCAATCGTAGCATTTCGGTCCTTGTCGCCGCCAAGCTCGGATTCGCAGGAAAAGAGCCGATACACAAAACATTCCTTCACAGTTCGACACATTTTTACCGGATGGAAATTAAGCATGTTACGTTGTGAACGTTGTGGTTCAAAATGATTTTTCTGGCTATGCGGGACCAGATGCATGCAAAAATAATTAAATTAAATGCACATTCCAAGGACCGAAAAGTTTCTTCGGACGCCATTTTGTCATTTGGAATTACTGAATCCTCAAATTATTGACTTTGTTCGGTTGATTTGACTTTCATTTACAAATATTTGAATATTAGTGGCTAACCTTAAGCATCAAAGAATGATTCTGTGAAAGGAGACACAAAAAATATGGCGAATTCTAATACAACACTGGCCAGTTTGTGGATGGACGAAGGTAAAATTTCCCTCGAATTACCTCCCCTTGTTTACAAACCCCTCGTGGTCTATTGTCCAAATATACTGAAAAAAGCACGTTAATCTCTTCTAAATTGCATTTGTACGGAACAGTGTGCATTTGCATAAATTAGAAGCCCCGTCATACCATATTGTTAAGGAGTTAACATGTTAGGATAATGAAATGTCAAAGTTGATGGCACCTACAGCCTTACCAGAGAGTCTTCAAACAGTTAACTACTTTTTAGCTTTTGTCTGTAAGGTCCCCACATTTTGGTGTATATGTACTTTACCTAAACTCAGTAGTCTGTCTTCCCCATTTAAGTGCTCCAAGCTAAGGCAGATCACCACACATTGTACAGGGAAAGTTTAGAGAGTGCTTTGTACATAGAGTATGTGATTTTAAACTGAGACAACCTGAAATCCTCTGGAACAACAGTGACTTACTTTCCAATATTCTTAGAGATGAGCTAGATAAATACATGTAAGTTTGCTCCTAATTACCGATGACTAGTAATTTGATATATTTTTGGTTTTACTGATTCAACTGTGTTGCAGACACAAGTTGTAACACTTAAATTATTTTATCACCAATATTTTTTGTTTCAGCTCAAAACATGAGCCCTGTTAAAATAATGCAGACTACACCAACCAGAGGAGCCAGTGGAGGAACAGAAATCAAAGATGACCTTGTCAAATTCTACAAAGAGTCAGGACTTGAGCCTGTTGCAAAAGAGGTAGTTTATACAGTGGCGATTGGAATAAGTTGGATTTTTATGATTGGTCATTGATTGTTAAGGAGCAATTGATGATGTAAATGATTGACAAATACATTTCGCACCCAGCTTAATTTTCAGCAACATGGCAAAGTCCGAAAAAATTTCCGTATCTTGGTCTGGTTTTATCATTCCCTTAAATAAGTATCAGAATCACCCATTCACAAAAAAGCTACATGTAGTATAATAAAAGATTTTGACTTGGATGATACTTGTACAGTTAGCATTATAGAAATAAAGGTTTAGACAAATGATGTAGCTAATGTCCAATGTATTGAATAAGCCACACTTTAAATCTAATTAGCCACATTTGGCTTTCTTGACACCATCTACTGCTAATACAGAACACACTGTATATATATATATGAATATAAATATCAGTAGTTGTCAAATTCTGTGCGGATTTCAAATGTATATCCAAAGACTTTATAATAGAAAAATTGCTGCATTTTTGTTGACCTTGAAAACAATCAGTACTAAGGATTGAATTTAGAACCAGTTAAACACGGATAGCAGTAATTGAACAGATAACTTTCATGATTTGTGACCCCCAAGGCCTGATAAAATATGTGTGGTTCTGGTTATCTCTTTGAATAAAATAGGGTTAGTAGGTTGCAAAATTAATTTATATTTTTTCTTTTATTTAAACAACTCATGAGATCGGCTTGAAATGTCGCTAAATCCATAAAAAGATGACAGACTAAGTATTCACTAGACAATCATCACAAATGGGAATACAGCATCAACATCGTTCAGTTGTCTTGTGGTCGCAACGACGAGTTGTACACCATACGTTATTACAAAATACAACAACAGATGTAAATGGTAAATGTCAATACATTGCCCACTTTTACAATTATAGTAAAAAAATTTCGGTCAGACAAAAAATACTTCTAACAGACAAAACCAATCAGCATGTCAGACCGAATGACAGACAGATTCCTCTGACAATTTGGCACAAACCGATTTTGTAAAAAGCTGGATCACCAGAATTGGGAAGGGGTGTTTTTTTTTTTTTTTTTTTTCATAAATTACACCTCGCATTGAAGAAGAGGGGGTATGTTGTTTCAGCTCGGTCTGTATTCTGTTTGTAACCAAAACTTGCATAACATTTTTCTCACGAACTACTGGTCATCAATCGTCATGGTTAACTTCTTCGGATAGAAGCAGTTTGGACTTCCAAAGTTACAAAAATTGGAAGTCTGAATGATCTTTTTTAAAGTCCAAATCATCTGAATCTATGTCTAGTAATAAGAATATCCTGTTATAATGAAATTACAGAACAACAAACGCCCATTCGATTCAGACTATTTAGATATGTCTAAGAGCCAAAAAATTTAATTTTTCAGCTGTTGCCGACTCAGCAAATATCTACTAGTACAAAATGTATTTCTTAAGTTTTTAAATATACATGTACGCATATATTTGTGTCATTGGCAAGTATTTTATCTTCTAACCTGTCAATTAACAATTCTTGGACCTGCAGTGGTTTGACTTCCGTTACTTTTTTTTTTTTATTGGAAGTCTTTATTTGACCATTAAAAAAAAGGTATGAAATCGACAGCCGCAGCATTGTTATTGTCCGTAGACATTTTGTGTTCGTACAATAAGTGTATAGATTTTTATGAAATTGTACCAAAATGTGCCATGTCATGATATAAAAGAAGAATGGGATTAATTTTAAGGGGGTGGGGGAGTTGTGACTTTAATACTTTACATGTACACATATCTCAAACATTAGGATGAAATCAGATATGTTCAGCTATTTGCAAAAGAATCAGAAAGCATAAAGAATAGTCTGTTTCATAATTTTCTTTCCTTGTCCCAATTATGAAACAGACTATACATTTTGATAGTCAGCTGTTCTGATTGATGAAACAGACTTTACATTTCTATAGGTTAACATTGTGCATCTGTCCCCCTTCACACACCTGCTTGTCGCATGTTGTGGATGACATCAGATTCTAATCTGGCCAGTTATTCATTACTTCATCAGTGTTAAATATTGATGTTTTAAGCTTAAATTCATTTGTTAATTTTGATTTTGATGATGATGAAAGAATATATAAACCAAGGTGGTACATACAGTGGTAGAATTTTGGAATTGTAAATTAAAAAAAAAATAAGTGAATGTCTTTAATATGTAACATCAGTCACTTTGAATGAGGACAAGCATTTTACATGTAGGAAGTCATGATTATTTATGTAATTAATGACTGATGTACTTTTCAGCACTTTGGGGTTGTAAAAATAGAATTAAATTTTGATGGAATTCCACATGAGATGGGAGATTCACGGATCGATACATCATGAGTCTATTATTATATTAACATGTATTTGTCACATAAAGAGTAATTACATTATTAATCTTCCCTGAGTAATATCTTGTTAAAATGGATCAATCTTCTCAAATTCATTGTCATTTCTGTAAATGTAAATTCTTTAAGGATTTATAATGAAATTTTATTTGAAATCTAAATGTGAATCAATGGTCCTAAAGACGGGGATTGAATTTCAGAATTTTTCCCACTAGCTAAATTTAGTAAGTTTTTTGTGTTATTTCTGGACTTAACCTATATGACATATAGAATTCCACTGGCAAATTTTAGTAAGTGAAAATAATTTCCACCAGCAAAATTGAATTTCAGCTTGCATTTAGCAAGTATTTCCCCTTAAACTCAACCACAGAAAGGTGTTTTAGATTTAGGTCTAGGTTACATACCTACATTGTCATCAAAATGCTGAAAACCAGATATTGAAAGGCCAACATTAATATTTGGAATGAAGGTTAAGATTTAATAAAATTACTAATTACACGAGTCAGATTTTGGTACATAAGGTGAAATAAAAAATGTGCTGTGATAAGGCTTGGATTCTGCTACAGAGGGTTTTAAATTCAGGAGAAAAAATTTGAAAAGTTTAGGTCCTGAATGAATTTTAAATAATTTTAAAATCACTTTTTGTGTGGTTCATAAAAAGAGCTACATATGTGTGCACACTTCAGAATGTCAATAAAAATGTGTACTAGAGCGAATATCCTTCCTTCAACAATAGATGTTTTATCGTTGACATAATTGTCTCTTAAATGTAAATATTTACAGTTGTTTAAAAATATGACCCAGATTTTTTTCAGACATTTAAAATGTAATGAAAAGAGTTCATCTTAACATGTAGACCTTTGAAAGAAATAATAAAAAATGGATCTAGGCAAGCAAAAGGATTAAAATAAAAAAATAATGTAAAAATGGGGGATCGTCTGACATAATAAATTGCCATATATTTTGTTTTGGGTTACACTATGTATCTGCACATGTTCTGTAGAAATTTTAAGGAGATATCTATGTTTACAAAAAAAAATAGAAATCCTAACCCTAAGAAAATGTTGCAACTGAACTGGTCGAGCTAAATCTGTAGACTGGACTTCTTAGAATACATTGTATTATTGACATAGTCAGTCGTTAATTTAGCTTGACTTTTGTTTACATACAGGTCATACAATGCATGTTTAAATTGCTTTTTGTACAAGTGTTAAAATAATCACTACATGTAGTAAACAGAAGGTAGAGCTAACAAAATCAACCCCCAAAAAGCCCTTAATTTTACATGTACATGTAGTTCATTCTGATTTATTGATTTCTATTGTTCTTGATTATGATGAAACATGTATGATTTTAAGGATCCTTAATTTAGTTTTATTTTGAAAATGTCTTATCCTGTGCTGATTAAGTTGGTTGAATTATCAGTTCCAGTTTTCCCACTCTTTCTCATGCTTTAGGGTTTAAAAAGAAGGTCAATATAATCACTGTCATGAACACTTACGGATACTGTGATATGAATAAATACATTTATTGTACATATACTGTAGAGTAATGACCCTGGTTACTACCATTACTTATTGATATCCTGTTACACATAGGGAAATCATTAGCAAGGGATTTTAATCATTTTGTTACATAATAGTTTGTGGCTGGTCAAACTGTGTCAATAAAAACTTATAATGGGGAAGGTTGTTTGAATGGGAGCTTAATTTGATATGGGAAATTTGTTAAAGATGGGACTGTTTACATCTAAAGGCCACTGGGCATTGATTGATTGATTAGTGTCAATATTTCATTATTTGTCATTGGTTTTAAATTACCAGTACACTTTCAGATGAAGCTTTGCTTTCTACATATGGATTGAAATTTAGTTTAGTCATGCATCTCTTTTGATTGTAACATCTGTAGGTTGACACCTTTGTTTTTCCAATATGGTATGAATCTGTTGTCTGATGGTGCATAGTTTTTTTGTAGAAAATATGTTGAAACTTCGACTAATTCATTCAGTCAATTGCATACACTCCTCACTCTGCAGTACATTTACCCAGTACAAACTTTGTAAATTGTTTCTTTAGTGTTCATGTCAGATATGGAATGGAACATAATATATTAGATATACTCATTTGTACTATGGCAAGTTTCTTTAAATCTCTCTATTTTTAGAAGTCAGTTGACAAAGTGAAAATGGCTAGTCTAATTTTTGCCTCTTTATTTATAAAATGTAGGTCACTAATGTTTTGGAGTGATCCTGGGTCACTTACAATTACCATTGTCCTTGTGTCCCATCCCTTTTTCATTTTATCATCAATTTCATGTTCATCATCTGAATATAGCTGAAATATTGCTGCTCGGAGGTTAAACCCCAACAAACAAACAAACAATACAATTACTGACCCTTAATTAATCTGTATTGAAATGGTAACCCATTACTTTGCCAAACCAATTTTATGGTCAAGGTTGACCTTTTGCCTTCAGGCAGCTTTTGTCTCAGTATAAATACATTTAGACAAAACAAAATATCCCATATATGTGTTTTCACTGTGGTCAAGAACTGGACTGAGTTAACAGGTTCAAAGTCAAAGGTCCAACAGAAGAAATAGATCATTCCTCATTTAGAGTAAATGTTAAGTATGAAACTGAAAGGTCCCAGGACCATGATAATTACAGGTTTCATAATAAATAAATGTTGAAATTAGATAAAGCTAGGGGATATTTTTCAATGTCTAAGTCCCAGTTACATGTCCAAAACCTTTTTTCTTTATGATTCTTTTGGTATATTTTACTGCTTGACATTCCACATCTGCCATTCTAGAAATTCTAGCAATTTTTGCTTTCGACCAATCAGTTTTATTAAACAATGTGTCACAATCACACAACAACATATTTTTTGTATCTTTTGTGGTATCATATTGTCATTGGAGATATTGTAAAATATCAAGCTGTCCAAGAAGTAATTAAAATAACCAAATCATAGATAAATAAAATTTCAGTAGTCCTGCATCAGAAATTTAGGTTCCTGGTCCCTCCCATACCAAGGACCAGTGCTAATTAGTTCAAGGCATATATTTTGTAAATAGTGTGCTGTGTTGAAAGATCAGCAAAGATTTACAGTTCATTACAAGCTGCATGGCCTGTAGTACTCAAATTTGGTGAAATATATTTTTGATCTGTTTGGATGAGTAGCATGTATTTTGATTTTTTTTTATGTATTCAACAAAAAAAAAAAGAAAACTTCTGTGGTACCAAATGGAATTTTGTTTAACATCAGACATATTAGTCATGTCTGCACTACTATTACCTGTATGAGTAATTATTTGTATTTCGTGCAGGCTAGAGAGTTTGATATAGAATTATTTGAATTGGAAAAAATAACAATATTTCGTGTATATTGTGCTGGAAAATGTAATAAGTACATGTACATGTATGCATACAGAATTTCACCCACTTCTATTCACTGACATATTAATTCAAGTACTTGTAATTGCAAAATTATATGTTAATATGTGTATTCCCATGTATACTAATTAGAAACACATATGTTGTGAACATGTTTAGTTTGCCATTTACAACAACTACAATGTAGGAGGGACAATCAAAAATATCATTAACCTTCCCATGGATTAAAAAAAATTGATATATTGGTAGGTAGGTCTGTTGGATGCTAATGGTGACTTGACAGGATTCAGAGATCAGAGTGCCAGACAAAACAGTAAGATTATTTATCAGAAAAATGGATCTGTCTTACCAAATGACAAATTTTGACATTTTTCTCTGTGTGTTAAACAAGATATCAATACATGTATTGTGAAAATTTCTGAACTCTATGCTGCTTAGCATGTGTCACTGTACCTTTTCTGTAATACATTTAATACATTCGTGATATTTGCAATTTGTTCATAAGTTGTAACACAATATTTTGATTTAGTAGACTTTATCTAATTATAAATATGATGAAATATTTATGTATACCAGTGGCTATTAATTCTGCCTGATTGATTTTTGTGGTATTTCTTGTGTTTTGATCATTTAACTTCATGCATGTATAAGTATATTTAGTGTACTGACATTCTTGTTCCTGTATTAATTTAATTTTAATTTTTTATTTTCTTTTTTGTAGCTGTTCAACTCATTGCCATCCCAGTCAGTAGCTCTCCTGCCAAAATGTCACCTTACAAGGTTGGTGTTCAGTCATTCATTAGCATCTTTCCTCTTAAAAATAATACCGCAGATAAGCATTTTATCACAGGACAAGTAGAACATAACCAGAAGTTAATTGTGATGTGTTATTTAGTATTTACCATACATCAGGAACTGTGTAATTTCCTATTTAACAAAAATGTTTTTATCTGACACCTCATTGACTTATTCAGTTGGAACCATGGAATATTAACTTAATGTTGTGCCAATTATCCAATTTCTCATTTGATGCAGAGAAAAACTAAGGCCATTTGGTGTCAATTTTTAGGTTCTCGTTCCATTTTTTATGAAAAATAATGGAAATAACAGTGATAATACCCTGGAGGAGAGGGGGTCTACTGTTTTACCCTGTAGGTTTGCCATATGGTGGGATTCATGTGGAAAAAAATTGATAACAACTTCCTATTACCGGAGGACTTAGTTTATTTTATGATATTTTTTTTATTTTTGCAAGTTTCATATCAATATCAAGCTCTCAGATGTCCTCCAGTTGTTAACTTAAGCCTTTATCTTATATCTTCACTATAATTCTGCTCCCTTCCTGGCATATCAGTGTACAGGCAATTGGTTCAGAGAACCAAATCTCAAATTTTGTACTTTTTTCCTACTTGGCCAATTAAAAAAAAATTCTGCCATACCTGAAGGCATTTTTACCTGACATTTCTTTGGTCTGGTGGAAATTCATTTCCACTGCATGCAAAAATTTACACTCCCAAAAAACTTGTAGCTGAGTATATTAAGTTTAGTAAATGATGATTCTCTTTTCCCTCAATATTCCATACTAAATGTCTTCGTTGATTTATTACAGTTCAACATACATTTATGATATCAGTTATTTCAAGTAGTTCAGGACAAGAACATTTGAGCAATGGAAGAAACCCTGATTTGTACTAGAACATTATGATTCAAGCATATTTTCATGTGCCAGCTTTCAGAAGCAACATCACTGAAGATGGCATGTCATTCCACTGAACCACTTAATTCTGAGCTGGAGCAAACCATTTCTACAATAATGCACACTTGACAAAGAAGCTAATTATCTCTGAATGTATTTGGACCCAAAACAAAGCAACTATTGACATGTTTAACTGATTAATATTTGCAGGTAATTCATCAGGCACAACGTCCAGTATTAAGCTCTCCACAGTTGATTGCTGCCAGTCCCCATACACCAGGTCATATCAGTGATGCTTCATGGATCAGCAGGAAGAGGGCAGCAGATATAACCATAGAACCAGATTTTTCTGATGGGTAAATCGAGATTTGATTTTCTGTCCAATATGAATTATCTGTCCACATTTGTCCCCAAATGTAAAGATTTGAACAGGCTACAGGGTTATTTTGGGGAAATGTCTAGTTTTAAATTAAAAGTAATAGTGTGGAAATTAAATAAAAGAATAATAGCAAAAAAAAAACATTCTGACCAGTTAGATAAGTCTACTCGTGTTACAGTGATAACAAGGATAGTGTTGGTCTTTGTTTCATGTAATAATGATCACCTGATGGACTTAAGAAAAAAGATTTAAGGGAAACTTTAATCAGAATAAACAATCGATCAATTACATGATATAAACTAAAAACTGTGGTCATATTTTGGACAGTTACTAAAGTAAATATTCAAGAATGTATTTATATATTTTTATTAGGAAAAGAGGTAAAAAAGGTGAGAAGGGTGGCAAAGGTTTAAGACATTTCTCCATGAAAGTCTGTGAAAAGGTGCAAAGAAAAGGTGTGACCACATACAACGAAGTGGCTGATGAATTGGTGGCTGAATTCAGTGATCCAAGAAATCTGACGTCACCCTCTGATCAGGTAAAAACATAGTTGTTTAATACCACATTACCTGATATTTATATGCTCTTCCTATTGGCATTGGCAGTATTGTGTAATGCTGCTGTTAGTACAAATTTTTTTTCACCTTCCATTAAACTAAATAAGCATTTAACACTTAAGAATCATTGATTGGATTTAATTCAGTGGTCTTGTGGTAGATTGTTTGCCTCAAATATAGGAAGTTGTTGGTTTCAGGGATTGAATTTAAGAAATTTTTCCACTAGCTAAAATTGGCTTGTACTGAAAATTTACACTTGCTAAATTTAAGGTTTTTGGGTTATTTCTGGACCTATATTACTTACAGAATTCCACTTTAAAATTTTAGCAAGTGGAAATAATTTCTACTAGCAAAATTGAATTTCAATTTGCATTTAGCAAGTATTTACCCTTCAATTCGATCTCTGGGTTTGATCCCCAGCTGAGTTATACTAAAACTTGAAATTAGTAACCACTGCTTCTCTGCCAGGCACATAAAGTAATGACTTGTTGGATTTGGAATCATGTGACTGGATGATATGCCTATAAGCTTTTCTGAGCTATCACAATGAAAATATGGCTAGTCATATCAGACTTGTACTAAGCATGGTCTATTTTAATCGACAGTTTTACATAAAAATTACATTAAAAAGAAAGATCAAGGATTTGCAGCTGTGTTCCCAATATGATTTGAAATTGCTATATTCAAAGTTGGAAAGTTAGAATTCAGATGTTTGTATATTGTTCGATAAATTCTTAATGTAATTATTTGCAGGCATATGACCAGAAAAATATTCGGCGGAGAGTTTATGATGCTTTAAATGTGCTAATGGCAATGAATATCATATCAAAAGAGAAGAAAGAAATCCGATGGATTGGTTTACCCACCAATTCTGCTCAAGAGTGCCAAAATTTAGAGGTTTGTTAACACTAAGTGATAATTAATGATATTTTCAAAGAACCAAGTTTTTGTTACAGCTTTAGTTTCCCAAAATTGCAATTTAAACTACTTGTGACTTAATATCTTTATTAGTGCATTTAATGGGATACTATAATTTGTGGTTTATAACAAAGCTGATGTATGTGACAGATTTGTCTGCACATGTAGTTTTTAGCTCGCCTGCTTGTAGGTCATGTGAGCTTCAACCATCAGGCATCCATTGTTGTTGTTAACAATTCTTCAAACGTCTTCTCTGGAACAACTGAATGGATTTGGAAGAAACTTAATATGATTGTTCCTTAGAGTATCCTGCACAAATAACTGTTTGGATTTTTGATTTTTGAAAACACATGGCCACCGTTACCGAACATAGTGGTCAGACAGCTGTTTTTTTGCATATATCTCCAAAACTGTTAGGTTTAACCAAATTCTGATGGGGTAAAAGTGTTCAACATGATGAGATCTATATGATGTAATTTTGGTGAATTTCTGTTGATCCATGTTGGAGTCCTTGCCCTACTATACAGAATTAAAAAACATGACTGTCATTACTAAAAATAGAACATAGGGGTCAGACAGCAGATTTTTACATATGTCCAAAACCATTTCCTTATAAATTCATAGACACAGAAGAATTTGAATTGTATGTCATTGTTCAAATTATATAAAGTGTGTCATGGTCGGTGATTATGTTGAGCATCCAGTTTCGTTTCTTATTTATACAAGATAAATTCTTTAAACTTCACATGTCTACCAATTTATACATAAGAATATCTGTTTGGAGATTGTCGGTGTATGAAGTTTATGTATACTAAATTGACTTGTTTCTTATTTCAGTCAGAAAAACAGAAGAAAATAGAAAGAATCAAACACAAAACTCAGCAACTACAAGAACTCATACTACAGGTAACCTGATATTAGTAAAGTCATAAGAAAGGACCTAGATAACAAAAAATAATGTCATCTTGAACACATTATACATATATGTGAAAATTAACCTTTTATTGTTCGATCAGTGATGTAGAATAGTACCAGCACTGCATTTCTTACTTGTTTTTAGTGAAACTTTTGATAATGTCACTCTGTTATTAGCTGTTTGTACTCAACAATAGATAATGTAAATGCCTTAACTCATCGACACATTTTACATGTGGATTCACCCAAGGATCAAGATTTCCATTTCTAAATTGAAAATAAAGTACATGCAACTAATTTTTAGGAATTTGTTCAAGGATAAGATTATAGCATATATACTATCTGGAAATTTTCGCTATATTCGCTAGGTTTGGAACATAGTGAATATGAAAGCTTACCAAAATTTAGTCGACATATTTTTATACGCCTGTCAAAGATGATGTGACACATAAAGGTATACCGTTGTCCATCCATCTTCCACAGTTCAGACAATAACTCGAAAACCCTTTCACCAACTTTTATGAAACTTTGGTGAATTGTTCATATTTATTGACGTAAGCTCTCTTTCTGTTTTATAAATTTCAGATTTTTCGTTTCTTTGTTATGAATTTTTTTACTTAAAAAAGGGAGATTTTTAAGTTTTGGCACAATTACTCAAAAACACTTTCACTAACTTTTATGAAACTTTGGTGAATTGTTCATATTTATTGACGTAAGCACTCTTTCTATTTTCATGAATTTCAGATTTTTTTGTTTCAGTGTTATGAATTTTTATACTTAAAAAAAGGGAGATTTTTAAGTTTTGGCACAATTACTCAAAAACACTTTCACTAACTTTTATGAAACTTTGGTGAATTGTTCATATCTATTGAAGTAAGCTCCCTTACGATTTGTATAAATGTCAAATTTTACTTTTCCGTGTTATGAAGTTTTACTCTTTAATTGTTTAAAGCAGATCATATGTTATGATGATCGACTAATAAATGTAAAAAGTACTTGGTAACCTTGTCAGAAAAGTCTGTTTTAAACAAGATAGAAATGTATGGGTGAAAAATCAAGACAAGAAACTTGGTTAAAGTTGAGGTAGCCTTGATAGTGCCAAAATTTTTGTGCATTTTTTTATTAGCTTTTTTTGGGGGGAGATGGGGGTGGTTTTCACAGTATTTGTAGTGGATCATATAAATTCATTAAAAGCATAAGGACAAGTTTAAAGGGCAACGGGCGTATCATTTGCTTAAAGCACATCTGTTTATTTTATATAATTTCCATTCCATAAAATCTGAATAATAAAGACCACAACCAATTAAGAGCCCTATTCATAAAGTAAATCACTAAAATTTGGCACTCACAAAAATGACCTGATATATTTAACATTCAGTAATAGTGGATAGATGACAATAACTCACTGCCTTTTCTTGGGATACATGCAGTTGGCTTTAAATGCACAAAATTGTTTTAGTTCAATTAAAAATTACTTAATGTTAATAACTAAATAACTTGTACATCTAAGTATTTCTACACTTTCATTGAAATGAAAATTTGTGGTGGTTCCCTTTTGGGTGGCATATGTTAATATCTACATGATGAATTTTGAGACAGACATTCTCATGGCCATTGAGAGTCGAGTGTGAGTGTTTATTGCAGTATTTTCTAGAAGTTAATTATAGTGTTACAGTAGGGATAAATTAGTATTGAATCAGAGAGCGAGTGTGTGTACAGATGTTGTTTGTGAGGGTTGACCATGATAGATGTTATGCATTCAGAGCCAGTATCTGTAATGACTGAAAACGGAGTGCAACTGAAACAGTCCTGGGACTGTTAATGATTAAAACTGGAAGCTCTGGGCATCAATGTCTAATGTCGTGTCTCAGTGACACTCTCAGGCTAATTGATGTCTGATAGAGTGTCATGTTCTGAAGGATAAATGGAAAGGTCATTGTTGATGACATTTTTATTTACTATATTTAAGGCAATAATTTTTCAGACTCGTTGCATTTAGTATTACCTTGGTAGTCTATTTAGTATTTTTCACTCAGCTTTATCAAGTAAAGCTGGAATTTGCGAAAGTCAAAACTACTGTACCACTCCCCTGACTAAGGGATTCTCAGAATAAAAATTGTGAAACAAACACATGTACATATTATTGCTAAATGTATTGTATAAAAAAAAATGATATGTCTTGGCACATTTAATAAAGGTGTTGGTATAGCCTTTTCAACTATAATATTTTTTTCTATTGTAGCAAATAGCCTTCAAAAATTTAGTTCAGAGGAACAGAGAGTTAGAACAAACTCAAGGACCTCCTGCACCAAACTCAGCGATACAACTGCCTTTCATTATTGTCAATACAAGCAAAAAAACTGTCATTGACTGTTCAATATCCAATGACAAGTAGGTCAAAGCTATCTATTTATGCCTCACAGAGTTAACTGCTTGGTTTTCAGATCCTACATTGTCTCTTTAATAGGGGTGCCCAATTTTATTGTCCCATGCCATTATGTGGAAGGGGACATATAAATACCGATACTTGTCCACTCACACTCCTCAGATAGAGTATTAGTTCATATTTTGTAGGATTGTTAGTCACCATTAATAGATGATCATATTGTGCCACCATTTTGATTCGACAGATTTTACAGGAATTAATGGGACTTTCACACTTTAACTTTTTTTTGCAGTGGTAAGGGACATATGGCTACAAGTTGCTTGTTACCTTATCAATAAAATTCCAAGGAAAAAAGCACCCACGTCAAGATTTATTCTGTAAACAATATAGAAAGTACCCTTCATACATTTTTTTGGGCAGAAATGTAGGTTATCTGTTTCTCCCATTTTAAAACAATTTCATAATTTTCTTAATGATTTCCCCCGTATAATACCCAACCTTATCTCAAGATTTTTTCAGACAAATTTCAACAATTGTTCTTTTTGGCGTGTGAAAATAAAATAATTCATGTGGAATAGACATAGATGATATAAAGCCATTTTCATCACCAAAACAACATATTGTAACATTTTCACATTTGATATGTCAAATAATTTATCATAAAATGTAAACTGTTGGTGAATGGCATTCAGGTGGGATGTCATGACCTTAAATATGCCCAATAAATTAAATCTACTGCATGAGACTGTTTAATCCCATAGTGAAGGAATTAAATTATCTCTAATCACCTGGGTGAGCAGTATGGAAATTTTGTCAAAAAAATGGGGAGAAAAAAGGTTATTAAGAAATGCCTTATTCCCTCATAGGTTTTCCTAAAAAATGGTCTGAGAACCAAGGAATTAACTTTTAAGCGCCTTAATATGCCATAGTTCAACCAATTGTTATTTAATTTTTTTATTGAAGGCAAGAAATTTTTCCCCTTTTTACATTTATCACAGTAATAAAAATTCCTGACCTTGAAAGGCCTGGCCTGCGTGTCAAAAAAAAAATCTGAGGTTGAGTATTTCTTCAAGTCCTGTGTTTTCCTCAAATCTTCAATTTCAAATGATCTAATTGGTCTTAATTTGAGCTGAGGACGGGTTTGAGGAAAATCTCAGTATGAGATGTTTTATGCAACCGGGGAATGGTGAAGTATCTTTTACAGTCAATCAAATCATGTAATTCATCTCTGCACCTCGTAAGAAATACCTTGTCTAGTGTTTTAGGATTCCTATTTTCTATTTCCCACAATTGGTAAAATTTGGGAAAGAGACTCTTCCATGGAAGCCTAAAAATTTTCAAAAATCCTAGAACACTGATAGCATAATAAAACTAGCTTTCAGACAATGTGTTTTCTTTTTCTTTTTAGGTATGAGTATTTATTTAATTTTGACAATACGTTTGAAATACACGATGACATAGAAGTCTTGAAAAGGATGGGAATGGCTTTAAATTTAGAAAAAGGCCAGTGTTCACAGCAAGACCTAAACAAAGCTATCAAAATGATTCCAAAGTCACTGACCCCATATGTCTTAGGTATGTATTTGTTAATCCTCTTCCAAAGAAATATTAGATCACCTCTGAGATCTTGTGGTCGTGCGCTCATCTTCAGTGCCAGTGGTAGTAGTATTTATTTCCATGACCTAGTCATTTCAAAGAGCTACTGTTTCTCTGTTAAGTATGCTGTATACTGGGAAATAAAATGATGGGTCGTCCTGCAGTCAGAATAAAATGTCTGTGTGTTATGACATGACTATCTACTGCTGTTGCTTCTTGGAGCTGGCACATTAAAATCCAGTAAAAGTATTTCTAGTTAAAATTAGTTAGAAATGCATGTATTTATTTTTATATGCTTTAAGAATTGACAAGTGTTAAATACTTGTCTATAGCTTGTTAATTTTTCTTCGGTTATTATTTTCATTTTGATTTTTCTGTCATCAAAGTAAGAGATTAAACACACTTAAAATAATGCTGAAAGTATAATTATAGTGCTTCCTTCTCATGTGCCTGCTTGTGACAACATTTTTATTGACAGTTGAACTTAAATAGTTTGCCAGGCCATTTTTATAAAGTTCATCAACAAGTAACAAAAAAAACCCTACCTGCTCAAAAATTGTTTTCTTCGTTTCCAAGAAAAAACATGTTGTTTTTAAATGCACATTTCTTTTAAAATAAGATCATTTCGTCTATTAAAAAAAAAAAACTTAGTGAGCTACCATGTATTAACATTTCATATCACTTTCCTCTTTTCAGATCTAGCCAACAGTGGTATGGCCAATGCAGGGCAGAGTGGAATTAGGCCTATGTCGACTGGATTGTCTCCGGTTCCACATAGCTCTAGGTAAAAATGTTAATTTGATTTGATTTAATTTAATTTAACATTTATTGATGAAAAAGAGATAAGAATCCAGAATGACTGTGCTGTAAGCAAATCAATCTGTGTAAAAAGTTTGGTATCGTTACTTTATAATAATGTAATAATGCAAATAATGGCTTGTCAGTTATGTAGTATTGCAGTTTACCACTTTTCCTAATGTATTTCAGGAGAATTCAGTAAGGTATTTATCAATGCCTGAAGACAAAAACATATTTAAAGTATTGGAAATTAAAATCTGTTATGGTAATATACTTGTATGAATGAAAAATATGATGAAAGTCCTTTATTACCTAGGAAATTTATTGGCTCCTTTTTGAGGGAAAAAAAGAGTTAAATATTGAGGAATTAATTTTGTAGGAATTGTTTAAGGATATTTAAGCTCATGTGTTCACTTCATATTCCCTGAAATATTGATTAAAGCTTGATTTTTTGTGTGATATTTTATGACTTATTCTTGACCTTGCTAATTTCCTTATAGATCCAAGCCAGCAGCTCTGACACACACCAACAGTGATACCTCAGATATGGAAGTAGCCATGGCTTGTCATGGGATATCCCAGGATTCATCAGGTCTTGGTTCCCACACAATGTCACGATCTGCAACAGAAACCCCATCAGAATTCTCAGAAGAAGAGGAAGAAGATGACAGATCAAGTCCGCTTGATATGAGCTAAAATTAAATCAGATGAACTCTTGTATGAATCAGGGAATGGGACTGTAATATAAGAATTAAAGTGATAGAGAATTGCTGGTTTATTGTGAAGATAAGCTGTGTTTAAATGGCATTTCTGATTTTTTCAGAAGAGAGTCACGAAAGCTTATAGGAGGGCATGATTTTACTGAATGGATAGAGAAAAGAAGCATTGAATCCGAAATAAAAAGAATAAGAGAAACCTGATCTTTTTGTTCTAGAATTGAAGGGTTATGCAGTGGTTAGATAGGCTCAGGATTTGGTGTAGTAAACTGATGTGTTGAAAAATATATATATGCTTTTAATTTCTTTGGTTATTGTAACCTCTGTTTATTAATTGTGTAAGAGGGGAGTGTTAATATTTCTAATGGTTAAGTCTGAGACTTTTCCTTCTATAGTGGTAGAAATCAGTAACAAGTCTTATATCTGTAGTATAGCCATGTTTCGGGTATATGCATCTAGGTGTAAAATTTTACTATTTCGATCGAGTGCCGGTGGCAGTGTAATTTCTGGAATACTAATGTGATATTTTTTTTTTGTGAAGGTGTTCCAAGTATTTATGTCAAATACACTGACCTCTTAAGACTCAGGATTAGGAGTTGTATGATATCCTTTCACAGAGTGAAAAGTGTCAGTTACGTAGGGCATCAGATAACGGAAGTGTTATGGAGAATGAAAATTCATCATTTCATTGTTCTGTAATTGATGCAGTTGTTTGATAAATGATTGAGATTTATCGTGACAACACTTCTGTGACAGGTTTGTGCATTTGTTAGTAACCCAGTTTTTCTACTGTCTTTAAAATGTGTATCTGTGGAGACTTATTACATGTACATGTTGATGTTAAATTATTGTTGAAAGATTTTGAGCATTTTCTTTTTTTATTAATACATGAAAAATTTAAGTGCTGGAATCAGAACTGGAAAAATTGTTCAAAAAATTTTAAATTATGCTCAGAAAAAAAACATGTGAATTTGACAATGTGGGCACATAGTTTATGGTTTTATGGTCTTGAAGACGAATTGACAGTTAGGTCATCTTAGAAGTTTCGGAGGACAGAGAAAAGCCAGTTCTAAGTTATAATAGAATGGTAGGAGGAAAGTGAGTGATATCCCTTTGATGATGAAATCGCAATGCATTTCTTATAATTTAAACCTTGAATTACTGACACTTATAAAAGAAATGAATGTAATTTCAAAATTTCAGATAACATTTTGAGTACGATTTTGTGGAAAACTTGTGTGTTTTTTCCACCATAATTCACTCATTGCCTGATTCTTACGGAGAATGGTCTTTCAACTTTGATAAATGATGAATGATGACCATGGTAATTCAGTACAAGTCTCTTTGGTCTGTTTATAATAGTAACTTGAAATAGACTGTATTTCAAGTTTCTATAAAAAATTCGATGTATAAATAAAACGCACTGATTTAATATTGTAAGGACCTGTGGAAGTATTTGTCACAATCTAAGTTCTAAGAACTGAACTTACACTTCTTTAATCTAAGTAGATTGATTAGTGATTCAAAAAGCATCCTACAAATTGGTACAACGTACTTCTACCTACATTAATATGCATAGTAGGCCTGCTTTATTACCATTGAACATCTGTGTGGGTCTTTTTGACTTACTCTTGATTAATAGCTAATATTATGGGAATGGAGCAAAAATTGGCCATGGAAATCATTAAGAAGCCTACCTAGTGGTATTGGATCATTTGCAATAAGAGTAAAGTGTATATAAATCTTAAAGTTGCTTGCTTATAGGATTTTCTTTGAAACTTTGCTCACCTACTTGTACATGCATGAAATGTACTTTTCTTGAACTATGTGTACATTTATACAGTAAAATGGAAATAACAATAGCTATGAATACTTTCTGCTTGGGTTACTAATAAAGCTGTTCACCAAATGTGTTCCAAGAGTATCATGTTATACTGATCTGCTGTTTCCATGGTTACGGAGTGGTTAATTATATTGTTGATATATATATATATTGTCTCTTTCATACATTTGTTTTGTTATCAAAATGTACATATTCTTTGATGTCAGATTTTTACATGTTGGTGACATTTTTCACATTTTAATGTACCTTGTTGGTGGGATGAGAAAGACTTGAGTATATGGGTCATTTCATTGATTGGTTAATTATTAGATCATTATTAAAATAAGCATGGTTAATTATGTTATCCTTTCTTTAATACATGTATTTCATAGTGGAATATTGCAAATACATTGAGGACCAAGATTTTTTTCATAATTTCAGGATGTTCGTAATTCATACATTTTTACATCATGATACAGATAAGGGTTCAGTTTTGCTTCCGTGAATGAAAAGTGCAGAACCAGTTAAGATTTTAAGCTAGAGATCCTTTGACCCTAATTGTCCTTTAAAAATCATCTGATTCAATGATAGAAGGTCAGGAACCTTGGTTACCATTTATCTCAAAGGTCGTTACCTAGACAGATAGTTCATAGACCTGATTTGTGTGATTACTAAATAATTAGTCCATGTTTTTATGATTCTACCTGTGATTTTTATTATTGGTAACTAAGGTATACTGATTGAAGTGCATCTTTTCATTTAGTTTAAGTTTTGTTCCTATTAAGATCTAGTTACTATTTTTTTCTTCATAATCGTAAGGATTTAACCAAACTTTAACCTTAAAGAAAATCTATTCTCTTTATATTACCTATTGTAATGTAAAAGAAATCCTAAATGTCCAGTTAATACAAGATGTGATGTTTAATTTGCTTTTTTGTTGTTTTAAATGCAAATGTATTTACTTTAAAAAAAAAATTCTTGCGTACATTCACTTTCGGGGTTGTAGATACATGTACTTTTAATGGTAGTGATATGGTTATCAAAAACCATCTATTCCTGTTCTTGCTAAACAGAAATTTCAGTTTACTTCCGCAGTTTTATTTGCATTTATTAAGTAATTAAAGTTATTTGTAGCAAGAGGCATTCAAAATGAACTCTATAGTTCTCAGTCTGAATTTTAGTAATTGAGAGTTCAAGGTTTTGTTAATTTTTTATTGATAACATTAGTAATTGAGAGTTCAAGGTTTTGTTAATTTTTTATTGATAACATATACGGAGTTTCCTAAATAAAGAATGACCAAGTGTTATTTAACAATGAAGTGAATGACAACACAAGGAGATTTTTACCCCCTTATATGGAGAAATACATGGTCATGAGAACTAGAGAGTGATTAACGTTTCTTTGATATTTTCTCAGGGGTGTTGGTATGAGTGCTTTGTATGATTTGTGCTGTACATTAACATGTGCCTGTTGTTACTAATACTGGGAAATGCTTTTTTTACCTATCTTGTCTTCACATGTATATTTTGCAAGCAGTTTACAGCAATGTGAAAATGAGTGATACCCATTTCAACACAAATCTAGGTAGGCTACTGAGTAATTTAAAATGCTTTTAGGTAAAAATCTGCCCTTATTTATACTAATGTGTCATACTACTTTGAAAGAAGACCTTTGTGATTTTCTCACACCAGTAGATATTGAATCCTCTTATTTATCATTTATGATACAGATACAGAAACCAGTTATCTCAGCAGAAGTCCATGTGCAGATATTGCATCAAGTATACCACAATTTGAAAAAAATGCATAGAAGTGCAGAGTTACTAAAAACGATACTTGGAAGAGAATCATATTGTTCTCTTTTTCTTGTCACATAGAGGAGAATTTAGTATGAAACTTGTTTAGTTTATGGAAAAGTTAGTATAAGATCTGTGGCTTTCATTCAAATTTAAAAGTTTAATTTATTAAAAGCTTATGTTATTGTTTAACACCCAGTGTACTAGTAATCACACTTACATGTTCTGTTTTTGTACATTTGTAATTTCTAGTTGTTGTTGTTTTAGCTTAGTTTTTGTAACCATTATGTGATACCATTTTTTTTTCTTTTTGTAGCTTAGTTTTTTTTAATTTAATCATGACTTTAATACTACTGCATCTGAAGAATAACAATGTAGTTGAAGTACTTCAAGTTTTGTTGTTCCCTGAGGTTTTTTAATGCTTATGATTATTTTCGTCTCGCTACATTCAAAGTCCAAAATGGTAGGAGTACTGCTTGAAGTATTAAATGTCTGCACATAGTTTTTGGTATGGTTACACTGGAATTAAATAGATGTTGTAGATTAACTTCAAGTTCTTTACAACTGCATTTTGTTATCATTTTGAAAGAGAAGAAACACTTTTTTATACCTTGATTGGATTAATTCAGGCTTAAGTTACTAAAATTGTTCATATATTTTTCTTTTCGTCACTTTATATTGCATTTAGTAAATTTACTTTCATTTTTCCCTTGATTAAATCAAGTAAAAAAGTTATATGTGCAGATTTAAGTTTGTTAATGTTTTTATGTACAGTCCCATTTTATTTTCAGTAATGTATAGCTCTTTCAGTAATTTGTTTTGCTTTAGAAGTCGTATTTTTAGTGAATATGAAAAATGGTTTATACTGATAAAAGACGAGTTATCAGAAATTTTTAGCTGATATGCAGTTTTCTAATAACAGCTTTAATTCAATTACAATCTCTAGCAATGGTACATAACTAGTTAGTTTCCTGTTCATCTGTAAGTCGTACAGACTACCTTGAAAATCATAATTTTAACATTTCATACATGTAGATAGGGCTTATAGATGGTTAGAAAACTTCCAGTTTTGTCCCTTTGCTTTGAGAAACTAATGAAACTATGACAGCATCTGGAAAATAGTCATAAAATTACAATTATTAAAATTCTGTTCAAAAATTAAAGCTGAACTGATGTTATAAAGCAAAATAGAAAAATCATGCTGAAATACATGTACTTGCATTTTAGTAGCTGTTTGGTTTTAACATTTAATTTATTATCATAGGAGAAATGACTATGTATGAGTAGCAATAAGGAGTATGTCATATCATAACAGATATTGATTTCATTTCATGAACAAAAGATATTGAAAACAAATAAACTTTCATAAAATGTTTGTTTTTGTATTTTCTGATTGGGATGTTGACTTGGGATCAGTTGCATTAAATTTACTATACCATTCAATGATTAGAATAAATACTAAGAATTCAGGGATGGACATCACTTTAATTAAAGGCTTTGCAGGATGCAGTTTGTTATATTTGCAGAGGTCAAATGCTGAAGTAACTGGGCAAGTATGAACATATCGGTCAAATGCTAAAGTAACTGGACAAGTATGAACATATCGGTCAAATGCTGAAGTAACTGGGCAAGTATGAACATATCAGTCAAATTTGATAGAGGTTTGGATTGTGATTAGACATTTTACACAAGATAAGAATGTCACTACAAATGAAGTTAAGTTCCCCTCAGTTCTTCAATGGTTCCCGTCAATCTCCAAAATCAGTCCAAACACTGGGTTCTCCATCCCCCATTACAGGTAAATATTTGACAGAAATCAGAAAAATGCTGGTTTCTGGACCCTATTTCTTGCAACCTCATAAATTATTCAATTTTACTTGTGGTATTGTCAGGACAAAGAAAATGCTGGTTTCTGGCCCTTCATTCCTGAAGGGTTCAAATCTTCCCTCCAAAATCAATGCCAGTGTGACCTTTTTGGTTTAGTTTTTGTGGAATCTGAGCTTTAACTGAAGTTATATAATTAAATTCAATGAAATGCTTTTTTTTATCCTAAATTCCAAACTGATGGTGCCCTACCATTATATGAGTAAAAGATTTCTGTGGTCATAAAATAAACAACATAATTATACAGATTACTGTTTTGTATGATTAATTGACTTATTAGATGGAAAATCACCTCTTTCTAACCAAATCTTACAATATACAGTGAAGTTATTTCTAGTTTCAAGATTGATTCAACATGTGGTCCAGCTTAAGTCATAAAAAAAACATACTGCAAGCAAAAAACATGCAGACTTGGGTTTATTGTTTTTGATGTGTTCATCTGTTAGTCCTCTATGCCATTTTGGTGTCCGTCGTCGTCATTGTTAACAATTATACAAAACTCTTCTCTGAAACAAATTTTGGACTTAATCCGTTAAGCTATAATTGAGTTATTGCCATCACTTCAAAACTCCTCTGACACCACTTGACCAATTGGAACCAAACTTGGTATGCATGTTCCTTGGGATATGGTGCATAGAACTGATATGGGGATTTTGGGTCTGTCGAAAAACATGGCCGCTGTTACTGTACTAAAAATAGAATAGGGGTCAGACAGTAGTTTTTTGCATATATCTCCAAAACCGTTAGGTTTAGCCAAATTCTGACAGGGCAACAGTGTTTACCTTGATGAGATCTGTCTGTGATCAAATTTTTATTTTGATATGTTAAGCCATGTCGGAGTTCTTGCCCTTTTTCAACATTTTTTTTGCTATTTTGAATGTTGTTTCTTTCAAAAATCTCCTCTGACACCACCTGACCAATTGGAACCAAACTTGGTATGAATGTTCCTAAATAAAAAATGACCAAGTGTTATTTAACAATGAAGTGAATGACAACACAAGGAGATTTTTACCCCCTTATATGAAGGAATATATGGTCATGAGAACTAGAGTGATTAACGTTTCTTTGATATTTTCTCAGGGGTGTTGGTATGAGTGCTTTGTATGATTTGTGCTGTACATTAACATGTAACATTGGAACCAAACTTGGTATGAATGTTCCTTTGGGTATCATGCATAGAACTGATGTGGAGACTTTTGATCTGAACATGGCTGTCATTACTAAAAATAGAACATTGTGGTCAGACTAGTTTTTTGCATATATCTCCAAAACCATTAGGTTTAGCAAAATTATTTCTAAAGCTGAAATTATATTATTATATAATATATATTATTATAAGGCCTTCAAAAGTCATCAGGGATCAAAGTTGTCAGGTGACTCCTTGCAAGAGTTATTGCCCTTGAAAGATGAACAGTTCTCAGCCAATATCTTTAAAACTATAAAAGAAAGACACTTGATTGTCCTACCAAAGTCTTCTTCAGTCAAAATTGTTGGACAACTCCTTGTTAAATTTATTGCCCTTGAAAGACAAACTTTAACAAGGTGAGCGATTCAGGCTCCTGGGAGCATTTATTCAAAACTCTTCTCCTCTGAAACACTTGACTAATTGTAACCATACTTGGTATGAAAGTCGTCTGAATGTAGCTGAAATATTGCTGCTCGGACGTTAAACCCCAACAAACAAACAAGCATGGTATGAAAGTTCCTTGGGGTATCCCGCATAGAACTGATTTGGGGATTTTTGATCCATGAAAAAACATTGCCATCGTTACTAAAAATAGAACATAGGGGTCAGGCAGTAGTTTTTTGCATACATCTCCAAAACCGTTAGGTTTAGCCAAATACTGACAGGGTTAAAGTATTCAGCATGATGAGATCTATATGTGGTTAAATTTTCATTTTAATCCATTAAGCCATGTTGGAGTTACTGCCCTTTTTCAATGTTTTTTTGCTATTTTTAATGTTATTTCTTTCAAAAATCTTCTCGTCTGACGCTACTTTACCAATCGAAGCAAAACTTGGTATGAATGTTCCATGGGGTATCCTGCATGTTGTGGGGATTTTTGATCCGTCGAAAAACATGGCCACTGTTACTAAAAATAGAACAGGGGTCAGACGGTAGTTTTTCGAAACCATTAGTTTTGGCTATTTCTGACATGGGTAAAATAGTCCAGCATGATGAGATCTACCTGTGGTTAAAGTTTTCATTTTAATCCATTAAGCCATGTTGGAGTTGTTGCCCTTTTTCAATGTTTTTTGCTATTTTTAATGTTATTTTTGTCAAAAATCTTCTTTTCTGACACTACTTTACCAATCAAAACCAAACTTGGTACGAATGATCCTAGGGGTATCCTGCATAGATCTGATGTGGGGATTTTTGATTTGTGGAAAAACATGGCCATTGTTCCTAAACACAGAACCTAGGGGTCAGACAGTAGTTCTTCGCATATATCTCCAAAACTGTTCAATTACTGAAACGTCCCTTATTTAGAAGGCCTTCAAAAGTCTTCAGGTATCAAAGTTGTCAGGCAACTCCTTGTAAGAGTTATTGCCCTTGAAAGATGAAAAATTATGTTTTTTTTTTTTTAATTTTTTTAGTTTTCAGCCAATATTTTGAAAACTATAATAGAAAGAAACTTTCAATCGCTGAAATGATTCTTATGATAGTCCTACCTAAGTCTTCTTGAGTTAAAATTATTGGATAAGTCCTGGTTAAATTTATTGCCCTTGAAAGACGAACTTTAACCAGGTGAGTGGTTCAGGCTCCTGGGAGCCTCTTGTTTCATTGCAACTTCTCTCCAACTATTGAATAGATTATTGTGAATCTTTATAGGTTGTAAGAAGTTAGTATTCAGTTATGCATCAATTTAATTAAAATTAGATCACTAACTTGCTCACCATTCATTGTTATGTCTCGCATGTGACATAATTAGGTTGGTTGTGTTATGTGCATTTGATCCCATTTATTTTGTTAGAGTATCACCCCTTTCAACTTAGTTTCCTGTAGAAAACTACTAAAATATCACAATAAAGTATCACAACTTCTCAAATCACTGAACCGAACTAGTATGAAACTTCGTATAAAGTAAGGACACAATGCTAGCATGCAGTGTTCTAGCTTGGATTTGAAAGAAAAAGGGTACAGGGAAGAGGAAACTTTAAAATGCAGCATGTTTTTTTTTTAACCCAAAAAGGGATGTTGGTTTTTTTTAGGTGTATGTATCAAGTCACAAATATCTTTATCTATTTTGTCCTTTATATAGTTAGTATACTTATACTGCATACATGTATGTAGCTGTGCATACATTATGTACTATCAGGACATCTTTGGGAGTTTTCCTATTTGAGCTTAGTTTCCTGAAGCATCTTGTTACAACTCCTCTCAAACTACTAAATAGAATTCCATGAAACTTGGTATGTAGTATCAAAAGAGCCAATATGAAAGAGTAATCAAGAGAACCAAGATTCCAGTGAAAACCTAAAGAATGTGACAAAGACCAGACAGGAAAAAAGACAGGCATAACAAAGAACATAAAATAACCAAAATAATACATACAAAGTAACAGAAGGAAATGAGCAACTCGGACTCCTCCACTAAAAACTGGGAGCATGGACCAGGTGCACCGCAAGAGTAAGCATCCTCTGTTTTTCTAGAAACACTTGTCAAGTTGCTCATAAAAAGTGAAGTCCACGGTAGAGGAAAGAGGACAGGTAAACTATGACATGTTGAACAAATCAGTTTGTTTTCATGGTGCAGATGGATACATCATAATGATCCACAAGTTCATGATGACGACCATTAAACTTCTGTAGTGATGACTTCAATCTTGTAGCAACATAACCCTGTTCCAGAAGTCTAGCACAATTGAAAAAGTCTGCAGTTACTGCAAGCTGTGGCACAACATATAAGTTATGATATGAAAACTCCATATGCCGGTGTTAACATACCACTAAATAATGGGAGCACAATAGGCTAATGAAGCTCCTCATCATTAATTCTGTCGCATAAATTGGGTGAGGAAATGTCACATTGATACAAGGAAATTGTTTTTTCATAACTGCTGATAATGTCAATGAAGTTGTGAATATTACCATAATTTTAAAACTACATGTATAATTTATCTTTATAAGGTACAATTTCATCATTTCATGACAAAATACATTAGGAAAATAGGAAGGAGTACAAAAAAACAAAAAAGTAAATATTTTATTATTTTACAGTTTAAATAAAACACAATATAAAGAAAATATACTTGTACAAATTATTTTAAGTTGAAGTAGTTCATTAAAAATAGTAACTCCAAGTTTGGTACCATAAGTTTCATTCACAAAACTTTACAAGATCTTCAAGATAGAACTTTAAACTATCTATAATATGTACCAGTATCCTTATATGTTCCAAAAATAGTCAACCTATTATTTAAAAATTATTTAACACAAAAATAAAGGGAGATAAATACTGTCTTCAAACACCCAAAAATGTTTATAAATGTAAGTACATGTATAATGTCTGCAACAAGTCTGTAAACTTATGAAGCTCCATTTCAATAATTCTGTCACATTATTTGGATGAGTAAATGTCACATAAATCCAAGGAAATCTTTTTTGCATGACTGGTGATTACGTCCATTTATGTTGATTGATTACTTGCCAATTCTTTGTACTTCCCAGTCTTGCTGACAAAGAGGACATCTTTTATTCTGTTGTACCCACAGTGTCATACAACACAGGTGGAAAGAGTGATTACATTCTCCCCATACCACTGGAAAAAAATTCAAAAATGAAAAATAAAAAATTTGAAACTTTAATACAATATTTTCTACGAAAACACTTCATGTATGAACTTCAAGAGAGATACAATGTACCTCAACAGTCAATATTTTTTTCTATATTTTATACATTTTAACTGTTTGAATACGATCAATTTGTTAGATTGATTGATTGGGTATTAGGGTTTAACACCTGAGCAGCAATATTTCAGGCGATGAACATGAAATGTATGATAAAATGAACATGAAATGATGATGAAATGAAGAAGGGTAGGACACAAGGATAAGAGGGTTGACAAATTTAGATTGCCACTAGAAAAAGGGAGGGATGGGTAGGGTCGGCAATTTAGCCTCCTGTGGCAGAGCGCAAAGGTTTCTACTCCTATTGAATACCACAGCTGGGTTCTTTAACCTGCGAGGAACATGGCATCTTTCCAACATGGTGCACCACTATGGTTTGTGGTAAGGTTTTCCATATTATAGCCTGACAACTCCAGCATGTAAAACGCCAGGGGTACCCCATTTCACCACCTTGGGCACACAACCCAGATGCTCTGTTGGCAAAGCGCCCAAGTCCCTGGCTAGGGTTCTGAGCACTATTTAGTCGCCTTTTACGACAAGCTTAGCGCTGCTGCAGGCCTATTCTTTTGACACCTGGACCTGCACGGGGCTCAATTCGTTAAAAGAATTCAAAATGTTAACTGAGTATGGTACTAAAAAGGGTATACAGTTGTTAAAAACTTACAGCTGTTTGTGGCAAATATACATTTTTTTTCATTCTCTCAAATCAACAATCCTATACTATTTTCACATGCAATACATAGTTGGTACAGACCCTTTTGTGGTAAGTTAAGGAGCATGCTCAATATAAACTTCCACAAGGTAAGAGGTTGGGTAGAACAAAAGAATTTTCCCTGAGGAAGTGTTTATAGAGCATGCTCCACACATGCCCATCGGCTATCCCACAGTTAGCACAAAAGCATCTACTTTAAACATTCTTGTTCAATTTTATCAGTTTAAAAGCCCCTGATAAGTTACACATGACTTACCTACACAATCATCTTGTTTGTTCTCAGACTGACATCGTAAACAAGCATCTGAAAAATTAACATCAATACATAGCAATATGTACATGTGTGTATAATATTATTGTGTGATATTTTTCCACAGTGGACTGATTTAAAATGTGACCACGCCAAAGTACTTTAACCCTGCCACATTTTTTGCACCCGTCTCAAGTCATGAATTTCTGGCCACCCTGCATATTGTTTTGTTTCGCTTTCAGTTTACTTTTATGTTGCTGGAGTATATAGGAGCAACTATTTTGTTGTACATGTGTATAATGATTTGAGGCCAGCTGCAGCTTGCCCTGTTGTGTGAGGGTTTCCTCCTTATTCACTGGCCCATGAGTGACATTGAGCTGACATTTTTCATCCCGGTGGGGTTGCTGTCCCTTTGACATATTCCCCATATCCATTATTGTTACTGTATATACTGTAGTATAAGTCAATCTGCCTGTACATTGGACCCCTTTTTTCAGACCAATCACCTTGATCTGTTTATAAGGGGATCTGTTTTCAGACAGCTGCATTGCCAACATTCCATGAATACAATGAGTATACATATATGTTTGTTCTGAACACTTCAATAAATGTTGAAATAAATAATTACAAGCCAGAGTTATTTTTTATAGTAGTAAGTAATTAAATTATCGACAAGCCATGAAAATTGTGTTAGTATGGCCTTTTTTTCATCCATTCTAATTTTGGTACAACCATTAACCAAAATTAAAATCATTAATATAGTGAACAACAAAAGAATAAACAGAAAGTTTACATGTGAATATAAACACAATGTAGACAATGCAAATAATCAAGTCAAGTCCAAAATAAATCTGACAAAATAGATATTACACCACTAGAGCAGCTGGTACCACAATGGTCCTGACTTGGTAAAGGTATTTCAAACAAAATGGTGTGTTATATCTAGATTATACAGTGCACTAAACCTACCTCAACCATTGTAGCGTGAATATACCAGTGATGATTAAAAAGCATTTGCATGCTTTTGTCATAATTGGTAAATCAGCCGTCACATCAGCACAAAAAACAATTACAGTAATCAATCATTACTCATTACTTTAGAAGAAGCTGAGTATTTTTCAAGCAAGGACTGATAAAACGCATTTCCTCATACCCCTGTTTCTGGAGTCGTTACGCAGATATATATGGTGTTCCAAGGATATCAGATAACTTAGTACTTGCTCTAGTGTAGCAAATCAATTGTGAAATATAAACACCATATGCAGGAGATGAAGGAATACTGCTGCACCGGTAAGGAAAATTTATGATATTAAAATTAAAGTTCTCTTTTATCATAAATCTTATTGCTGAGATGACCACTGTTGTCAAATACGAGATGTAGGTCCAAAAGAGGTGCAGAACAGACAGTGAATCCTGACTATACAACACCTTGAATAAATCATATACCTTTTGACCAGACATCACCCATTTTGCAGTTATGAACACCTATATAAACTAAGCAGTCTAAAAGGGGTTTAACTCAAACACGCTATCTTTTTAACTTAGTTTGTGTAGGCTAGGGATAGCCAGCTAGGGATAAAAATAATCAGAAGAAATCAATTTCATATTGAATGATGGGTAATGACATAATTGATTACTTTTGAAACTAATCAACCTTATTAACAGGAAACAGGAATGTAGAATCTCCATGTATGTTTGCATCATACAAGTACTTGTACATATGTATACGTACACATGTATCCAGGTGAAATGTAAATTTGCATTTGTATACTAGAGGTTGGCTGGCAAGTCATTTCTGACACTGGCCGGGTGCAGACGAACTGAATTCAAACCTCTTTTGCTGTAGGGTATGAGACAGGCACTTGTTTTTGTCAATCATCACAATAACACAACAACCAATGTCAAAGGTGATTTTTTTCATACCACATTGCCTGATGATGTGATATCATTAATTCTCTATGACTTGGTTGTTTTATCTACCTATTGGACTTGATATTTTTCAAAACCATACCATGG
Source organism: Perna viridis (assembly GCA_037379345.1). NCBI lineage: Eukaryota > Metazoa > Mollusca > Bivalvia > Mytilida > Mytilidae > Perna > Perna viridis. Next base: position 68,094,467 of record CM074512.1, on the reverse strand, counting down.
GATGATGTTGTATGACCTAGTTAAATGAAAATTCACAATTGTGTTTGGTTGTTGTGTGTCAATAAAATCTGATTGGTTGAAAACGATATTGTGACATTTCTTACATTATTCTCTCACAACAACCGGTGACATCATTGATAGAGTATTGCTTCAATTTCCACAATGACAAATGTCGAATTTTCCAGAGGAATCAAAGAGAAATGGGTTTCCATGTCTGGTCTTTGTCCCTGGATTACATTCTTTTGATTACCGCTATAACCTTGGTTCCCTTGATTACTCTTTGATAACCCTGTGAAAGAGTATTGCAAAAAAAAAAAATCAACTCAAAATTCACATTATTTGTTATGATCAATGAAGTTAAATAGCTTGGACTGATATTTTTGGACATTCACCATTCACCCATTCTGAAATCTCAAATCATAGAGAAATAAAGTATTTCACAACAAATTTTTAAATTTTACTTTGTAGCTGCATGAATATTTATTCTCTTTTCCGACTCACCCATAACTTGAACGCGGCAAATTGCACATGTGTCACATTCGACATCCCAGCTCCACATAGCAACAAGATTCCATTTCTTCAAAGTAAACATTTTTTCTGGTTTTTTAGCAGATTCTCTGTCGACTTCCATCTCCTCAGACATATTGTTTACTATCTATTACAAGACAGTGTTGATTTCATCCATGCGTACGATGATGGTAGTCTATGAGTAATCAAGGGAACCACTGTAATAGCGGTAATCAAAAGAATGTAATCCAGAGACAAAGACCATACATGGAAAACCGACATCTACATCTACATCTACATCTTTACGTTGATCTGTCAAACTTGACAATCATTCAACGCTTCCGGTGCGAAAGAAAAATTTTGGAGAATAATGTCTGAAATAAATAATAGAACTGTAAAGAGCAAATTAAAAATAAAGAAAGAGAGAGGCCCCATTTGCTTTTCAATCATCTGGTCTAGACCTGTTCGGCCTCAGTGCCGGTACCAAGGTCTAAGACCCCCCCCCCCGACATAGCTCTAGTCCATCATTTGACCTACTGGGCAAATGGGAGGATAGCAGAATTAGTAGGTGACTGTGGCCAACTCCCTCTTGAAGGATACCAAGGAGGGAGCCTCAGCGACTGATGCTGGTAGTGAATTCCAAACTAGTATTTTTCGTGGAAAAAAAGCTGTACTTGAAGATGTTGGTCTTTGTAGAGTATTGTCGAAACTTCTTGTTGTGTGATGATCTGGTTCTGGAGTTCTGCGGTGTATGATACTCTTTGCATGGGATGTCAACATGGTTATTTACTACTTTGTAGAACATAGTAAACTGTGAGTTCTTCCTTCTATGTTCAAGTGTGTCCCAGCCTAGTTCGTCTAACATGCTCCCTACACTACTGGTGTTTCTATAGCGGTTGGTGGTATAGCTGGCTGCACGTCGCTGGACCATTTCTATTTTCCTGACTTGATCTTTCTGGTGGGAGTCCCATACTTTGGCACGGTAATCAAGGTTGGATCTGTCCTTTGCGATGTATGCATTTGTCTTGGTTTCTGAGTTTGATGTTTTAAGGTTGCTTCGCAGGAATCCAAGCATGCTGTTTGCCTTCTTTGTTACTCTATCAATATAATGTTTCTACGATAGGTCACTTTGGATGTCAACCCCCAGGTATTTTGCACTCTTTGATGTTTTAAGTACTGGTCCTTTTAGTGTATACTGATGTTCAATTGGTGATCGTACTCTGGTGACAGTGAGAACGCTACATTTCTAAAAGTGGAAGCCCATATCCCAAGTCTTTTCCCACTTTGCGAGTTTGACAAGGTCTTCTTGTAGTATCTCTGTATCTGCAGCTGATGTTATTGTATACTATGCAGTCATCTGCGAAGAGTCTTATTCAACATAAAATACCAGCCCACCTGCCCCTCCCCGGGTCTACTATCCATAATTTGCTCGGAATAATAAGGGTATCAACAAAATTACCTAACACTAATCCGATCCATAATAAAGTAATTACCAAGACAAATGTGACAAAATATATATTACACCTCCGGAACATCTGGTACCGCCATAAAAGGTCCTGACTTGGTAAAGGCATTTCAAACGAAATTGTGGGTTAAATCTAGGGTTTACAGCACGCCAAGCATCCCTCTTCCATTGTGGCATGAATACACCAGTGGTGAGTAAACAGCACTTGCATACTATATAGTGTCATAATTGGTAAATCAGTGGTCATACAAGGAGTGTATAATGTCCCTGTGTCATATCAACATATAATAACTGAAAAATTAAAATGGTCAATAATACAGGAAGTGTATATTAGTCCATGGTCATGGAATGTATTTTACTGGACGACTCACGAGGGTGTACTCTACTTCAAAATTAGTATAAGTTAAAAATCAAATGAACACTTCATATCAGAGGGCAAAACTTGGAGAATCACGTGACAAAACATTAGTTCTGGAACACGGAAGTAAAAACTTCGTTTTACTAATAACATCAGAAAATATGAAGTGGACACCAAATGATGATTGAAAGGAAGCATTTTAAATAAGATGAGTAACGAAGACGAAAATGATTCAATTTATGCGAACGATGAGATCACTAAGGTCGCAAACATCAGTTCACTTTTGCAGAAAACACCAATTGATAAACTTCTAGCAGAAGACAATAAGGAAACAGATCGGTTAGACGAAAATATGAAGTGGTATCATAAGAAAATACCGAGAGATACTGCAGAGCAACTTCTCAAGGAAGGTTAGTTTAAGCTGATTTATCTAAAATAGCTGTCATGCATGTTATGGAAAAATAAAAGGGGGTACGTGGTTGATCATTATGTGAAGTTATGAAGCTATTACCTGGGTTTGATGGCCATTATTCATTTTGACGTCAGGTACTATTTATTCACCATCACATGATGTCCTACTGAAAGCAATACACTCTGCCTCTCATCAACACCTATTTTTCCCCATTAGCATTGCAATGATAAAGCAGCTATTGGTGTCTATATACATGAATTCACACTTGTCATTTTGCTCTAAATGACCCCAGATTTGTCTCCGAATAACCTTTTGATATCAATGAAACAACATAATTTTCAATTGTGATGTCATTGATCTTTACGTTGAAGGAGAATTCAGTAAGAAAACAATGTAAATATGTCTATTTTGGTACATGTGCATGCATGTGTGATGTGTCCACTTGTAAAGTTTTTGGTTGATCAAAAATGTATACTGTGCATATCAATACCATCAGAATATGCCATTGCTTACATTCTAACATTTGAACCTTCCACCAGGAGGGTCAACCCTAGATTAACTGTTTCTCTTCCTCTATTAAAGGGAGATACTTACATGTAATCTCTCAATGTATGACCGACTCCTTATACACATGTAGTGCAGACACACATTAAAAGGAATATTTTGGAACAGATTTTAAGAGTTCTGCTGAAAAAATTAACAATACAAGTAATTTAATTTTAAAATCTCATGTTCTGAGGTCTAAACTGTAGACCTAAACGTAAAAAGTCTCCAAACCTGAAGTTCAAGGTTTATCACATTGTCTATAGATATTTCAGATCAAAGTTATCTATTCTGTAATTAGAATTAGGGGTTAAAATTGTACCACCTTCCAGATAATGGTTATCTACATGTACAGTCCCCAAACATTAATTATGCTACATGTACATGTTACATGTCAATAAAAACTTTATTTTAATCTCAGCTACAATGTATGTACAAATGTATACAACTACAAATGAACAAATGTTTTTTTGGATGTTCTAATTTTGGAAGACATTTTGAACAGGTTAGCATGGAGAGAAACTTCAGTCTACTTAATCTCAAATTCCTGAACTCTCCTAATCAATTTCTTAAAGAATAGTGCTCACTGAACAGCTACATGTAGAACTTAAGGCATTTCCCAAGAATTAAAGTGGAGTGCTAATAGCGCAATTTTTACCAAATTAATGTGTGATACATGTAGAAAAGTAATTAAAATTTTTTAAAAATATTACCATGCACACGGCTATATTAAGCCAGGAAAGGAAACAGTCTCCTGTATTTTACTCTACTTACAATACTTTAAGAAGACAACAAAGGTTCAAATTAGGGGTAGTCTGATTGAGGACATTCAAAATATCATTTACATGTACATGTTCCTTGGTTCTAGACCTACCATATTTACACTTAAATTATTGAGGACCATTCTCATTCTGTTTCATTCAGGATGCAAAAAATTCCTGGTACTTTCACATGGAAGTAAATTTGAACCCCTGAAACAATGATAATTCCTATTTCACATCCAAAAAAGCTAGAATGCTAATTCTTTTTGGTCTAAATGTTTAAGCACCATATTTCTCACATTTACATGTACATGTACCTTAGAACTATATTGTAACTCTGTTGGTGGTGTATTGTAACACACAGTATATTTAGATGTGCATCTGAATGTTGTATCATGAAAAATACATTGCTGTTTACAATTAGTTACAAATGTACCAGGTAAATCCTCATTATGGAGGCAACCCCTAGGTCATATTTTATGATTATAAATTTGTAAAAGTTCTTCAGGATCTTTACTTTTTAGGTTTTGTCTGTCAGAAAAATGTAATGTCAGGTTAACTGACATAAATTATAATTTACACTTTTCAAGAACTGTAGCATGCTGTTTTTGCACAACGAACACAATTAAGAAGATGCGTATTTAGAATGTACATGTATAATAAAATTATAATATCAATTCAACTAAATGCTGGTTAGTTAAAGTAAAATAGTCATGTTTATTACTTTCTATCGGGAAATTGCTACATGTATTTGAACCATATCTTACTTTGTAACAGTTTTATGTTTTTATCCTAAGAATGGGAAACTGGTAATTATGTCTTGTAACAGACTCCGCTTTTATTAAATGATAAAACTGGTATATACTTTCACATCAATAAGTTACAACCATCTTAACTACATGTACATGTAACAGCATGTAGTACTCTCTCTGTGTATTTTCTATAGCATACAATTTAGTTCATACTGGCACAGCATAGCTCTAAAGAAATTTAGTACCACTGGTCAAGTTGGCAAGTTTTGCTGAAACAGACCAAGAGTGAAGTTCACATGCCCTAATGATATAACTTGGAACCAGGAAAAAAAGCCATTGAAAAATTAGGTGGCCCAGCAGGCAAGTTCTATTTGACTGACTTGCTTGTTGTGAAACCCAATGCTTGCCATAGGCCAGTAGTGCCTATTTTGACCCCTGTTATAGCACAGTTTAACTTATCATGCATTCTATCTCAAATTATTTCTTTTAGTACAGTTAATTCTACAAATTTAAATTCAAAAGGTTAATTAAAATTATAGTCTCTTAGATATATGTATGAATTATTTGTTTTGTATGTAAACAGAAAAATTCAAATAAGTATTATGCATGCTATATATATTTTAAATTAACTGAAACTACATGTACATTGTACATGTAAATACTGTAACAAATTAACAAATTTCTAAAATTCTCTATTAGAGATGAATTGAAGCTAGAATCCAATCATAATATCTCGGAAATAATAGAAAAAATGAATGAACTTTGAACCTATGAAATGATTATTGATTTGAATAAAATACTGTGTATCAAAATAAGTCTACATGTACTTGAGATATATGTAATATTGAGATACTTATACATTGAAATGTAATCCTGGATTGTTTTCATGACATTGGCATTTTTAAATTCTATGATCAATATAGAAGACCACTTTATACACGGAATTCTCATTCAGTGTGATAAAAAAAATATCTATTAAGAAAAAAACTAGCAGACCTACATGTACATATACTTCTTGTTATATGTGTAAACATCTCAGTTTAAAGTGGACTGTAGTATCTGACTATTTATCTATTTTTAGATTAAGGAAGTCATGAATTTAACCTATTTTATTTCTTTTAGGGTAACTGAAATCTTTTCTGTCATTCAGCAAACACTTTTAATAGTGATAAATATATTATCAGTATTTAAAAGTTTTATCTGCACTAACTTCCAACAATTTTCATTTTAACAAAGTTCCCCCAAATGAAAACACTTTGGTTAGGCCAAGAAGAGAAAATGTCTGTTTAAGGTTACATTGGATGAAAAAATAGGGTAGGTAGGCACATGTAGGTAAAATCATTTTATTTTTAAAATCATTAAATGATGATTTTAAAACGCCACTAAACTATTATTTTTAGTTGATCACTGTAAAGTTAAGAAATGTCTATAAAATTATATAGACATTCCTTTATTTTACATCAGTAATAATGAAATAAAAAATAGGGTACATGTACAAATGTAGGTAGGGTAACACTCACCTGGCCATAGGTCATGTGAACTACATATATTGCTATCACAATTTTTCAAAACTCTTCTCCTCTGACACTGCTTGACCAATTGGAACCAAACTTAGTAAGAATGTTTCTTGGGGTATCCTTCACAGAACAGATTTGGGAATTTTTTGATCCGTCCAAAAACATGGCAGCTGTTACTAAAAGTAGAACATAGGGGTTAGAAAGTAGTTTTTTGCATATCTCCAAATCCGTTAGGTTTAGCCAAATTCTAATGTGGGTAAAAGTGTTCAGCATGAGATTTATCTGTGGTCAAAGTTTTGTTTTAATCTGTTTAGCCATGTTGGAATTATTGCCCCTTCTTTACGTTTTTTTGCTATCTTTAATGTTATTTCTTTCAAAAATCTTCTCCTCTGACACTACTTGATCAATTGGAACCAAACTTGGTATGAATGTTCCTTGGGGTATCCTGCATAGAACTGGTGTGGAGATTTATGATCCATTGAAAAACATGGCCGCTAACTAAAAATAGAACATAGGTGTCAGACAGTAGTTTTTTGCATATACATGTATCTTTCAAAACCATTAGTTTAAGCCAAATAGTTTCAATCACGGAAATGATTATTATCATAAGGCCCACAAAAGTCTCCGGGGATCAAAGTTGTCTAACGACTCCATGTAAGAGTTATTGCTCTTGAAAGGTGAAAAATGATGTTTTTTTAACATTTTCAGCCAATATCTTGAAAACTATAATAGATAGATTATCATTGAAACTCAGTTGCTGAAATGATCCTTATGATAAGGCCTACAAAAGTTGGTGGGGATCAAAGTTTTGGGATGAATCCTTGTAAGAGTTATAATTATAAATATGAAAATTTAACCAGGTAGCGATTCAGGCTCCTGGGAGCTTCTTGTTTTTTCTCTGGTCTTATACAGTATACCCTGACAATATCTAGACCCTGTCTAAGCCAAACATTTCCTGAAGTCCTTTCATATCAGTTGCAGTACACTGCATTTTGACTTGTGTAAATGAAACATTTGCCTAAAACAAGCAAATCTTTCAGTTCCAAGGGGGTTTGGTTTTTACAGGTTTCACAGTATTTCTCATCAAAACTAAAAAAAAGCATTTATCTTTTTGAAGCAGTATATAGTTTTTATGGAAATGTATTCGTACAAATTTGTACTGGTACCTTAAAATCCCCATTGTCATTAACTTGAATATAATTGAATCTTGAAATCATCTGGTATGAAAAAAATGTAATTTAGTAATGAGTTAAAATGTGTCCTGAGGAAAATTCCCAATTTAACATGAGTTAATTTACCTGATCAGGCATTACTGGCCTTTTAGGTTTACTGGTCATGGAACATTCTATCTAATAGTACTATAATCTTGTTACAACTGTTCAGTACTGGTAAATTAGCTATTCCAAACTTAAGGTTCGTAATTCTCCTAAATACACAAGTTTGTCTGCAGTCAGAGGGAAATTTGTGGTGAAATTGAGGCCATATTTGTCGAAAGGTAATGATGAACCTTAATGTGATTTGTATCCTGTTGTTCACAATGAATTAAGTTTTACTGTCCTTTCCTTGAAGACCTTTGAGAACTATCCCAAATCACTAGCCTAAATCTTTTTTTTTAAATACTAGACTTGGGCTATGTGCTAGTGTTTGATGATAAGAGGTAATGACAAAATAACAAAACTGTTAAAATCTAGGCAGTAGTCAAAAGGAACAGTTAAAAAGAAAGTCTTTGTAACAAATGACAATATCAAGGTAGAAACCAGGAAGATGATCTTGACTTGGTAAAACTGGAAATGGTGGGTTTAACAATGCTCTAAACTTCCAGATTCAATTACGATTAATTATTTGCAGTATATTTCAGTTGATGAAGGGGAGCACTGAATTCATCTATATTTTTTATACCAAGATCAGCAACATATTTTTAACATACAAAAAAATATTGCAGACTGGCCATCTTCATATTAAGAAGGTGTCCATGTAAAAACCAGGCATTGGGTGGCATATGGAAAATTTTGTTCTCAGAAATTTTTCACCCATTCCACATCACAAATGCATTCTTTCTCAAAGTTGAATGTTGGTTTTGGATTAACTGCAATGATATAAGGGAAATGAATTTAAAGGGAGATAAGTCTTTAATTTAAAAAAAAAATTTGGTTGCTTTGTTTTGGAACTTTAAAATAATTTTCTGAGCCATCTAGACTTGCTACAAGTCTCTCTGTAATATATATTTTATTTGATTAAATATCGTTACTATCAAATATTCATTCACTATCCAGCTGCTGTCTCTGTACAGCAACTGCATGGATAGTGAATGGATATTTGATAGTAACGATATTTAATCAAATAAAATATATATTACAGAGAGACTTGTAGCAAGTCTATGAGCCATCCATTGTTGATTCAAGGACAATATTCCAGTGAGAAATTGTGTAGAGACTGACTGATACAATTGCAGTAAAGTGGGTACTTAAGCATGTATTAAGAGATTCAATATTTTATTGGAGGAATTTAGATTTTTGTAATGTATTTCTTGTTTTCAGTGTATGTATGTATACAGTGTGCATTGTACATGTAAACATTCTTTTTATGGAGAGAAAAATGCAATATTAACATGCTATTTGCATCTAAGGCACATGCTATCTTCTTTATTAGTTGCAAATAAAAAAAAAATTAATTGTTGTGTCTTTGCTTGTTCCAACTATTCTAAATAGTGTTCAGCTTAAGAATATGCTGTATGTGTATTAAAAAAAAAACATTTTTTTTTTCTGCACCTTGAAACTCCTCTACTATTGATACTGCCTGAACTTTATGTGGATTGGTGCTTAAATTCTACATGGAATTGAATAAGCAGAGTATGCTCTTTCTCTGTTTATCTGACATGGAAATTCTGTACCTACATGTACTTGTACCCTTTACCTTGGAAAGAGAAACTTGTTGACTTTGTCCCATGTTCCACTGTCAAGTGTAAATATAATTTTATTTTTGGATTATGTAAGATATAAAAGTTCACTTGGATTGTGGGAAAGATGATTTTCATGGAGAGATTTCCTATAGAAACCTAAAAAAATCACAGTACTGTAAGTGACATGTGATGATGGGTCTCTAATCTTAGCTGGAGAGGTATGACTAAGTTATCTGATCAATACAAGGCTGATTAGATCACCAAGAGGAAGTCATTTTGATTATAAATTGTTCATATTTGGTAAATTATCAAGTAAAATTTTACTTATTTCTCATCACATGTCTTTTATAAATGCATTTTGCAAATTCTTTGGTGTTTGATTGTACCCCGCTCCCTCATTTTAGCGAGACAGGGCTGTCATGCTTTCAAGATGTAAATGTGTGATATTTAACGAAAGTTTGAAAGATCAAAGAGAAAAATAAAATACATTATAGATTGAAGGAAAATGCCATAGTATCGGCTTCAAAATATGTGAGTCTCATTAGGAATACATGAAAGTTCGCACTCTCGGGGAGGTACATGTATATGGTGATTGTGTGTTCGTCTGTGGAATTTGATTTAAGACTTAAGCAATATCAGCTTAATGTTTGACATTATTGTTTATAATTTAATCATATGGTCACTTGTGTAGGGCACATGGAGTAAGCTTTGCTCACAATTTTTCCTATTTTTCAATATTGTCTTTAATACTTATTCCTCCTTCTGAACACCTATGGCTGATGTCAAATGTTTCCATGTGTGTTTTCACAAATTATCTTTTCAGTTTTATTTGATCATATGCCTGTCTCTTTCAGTTCACCATCTACTATTCTTACATTATGTAGTGTTATTTCTCTTATTCTCCCCCCTTTTTTTTAGCTCACTTGGCCCACAGGGCCATCAGCATGTGAGCTATTACCATCACTTTGCATTGTCCATTGTAGTCTGTAACAATTTTTCAAAGCTATTCTTATCTGAAACTACTGAACCAATTAGAATTATTAAACTTGGTATGAATGTTTTTTAGGATATCTGCCAAAAACTGATGTGTGAGATTTTTTATCTTTCAAAAACATAGCTGCTGTTCCTAAAAATAGAACAAAGGGGTTAGACAGCAGTTTTTCTTATACATGCATATATCCTTAACCATAATTCTTACATTTGGTAACAGTATTTAGCATGATGAGATCTACATGTATCTGTAGTAAAATTTTTGTGAAAATCTGTTAAATTGGAGTTATTGCCCTTTTTTGAGGTTTTTTTGCTACATGTATTTCTAGTACATGTAATATTATTTTAAAAATCTCAGACACTACTGAACAGAATTTAATGAAAGTTGATATGACTATTCCTTAGGTATGAGTGTTAGGAATTTTTATCCAAGAAAAAACTTAGAATGTGGCTTATCAACCCAGGTGAGCAATTCTTGTTCTTTAGAGCCTCTAGTTTCCTTGTGAAATCTATCTCAAAGCAACCTAGGCTGAACACTCTCTTTGCTCGTTCCATCTACTGCATTTACATAATTTTATTTCTGCCGGCCCTTTTTTCCCATTTTTCTCCATAGGTTATTTTTTACGTGAGCACTATTAAAATGAAAAATCCTCCCATGTAAGTGTCTTTATAAAATAAAAGAAAAAAAAATTGAAAGGATTTTACTTACATACACTATTTTTCATCCAATGTAACCTTAAACAGACATATTTTTTTCTTGGCCTAATAGCGCACTGTGACACATACCATGTATTTCACACAATCTCAATAAAGTTCTCAGAAGGCATTAGATAAATCTTGGATGTGATGTCCTGACGTTTGCCTTAGCGCAGAAGGAAACTTTCTGGTCAGCTTCAGGTCTGGAGTTGATACATTCATGATGTAATATATTTTGGTTCTCCTTCGTCTGTATTTTATATTCTAAACAATGTTGGTAATAGACAGATTTTGAATTGTTAAGTGTCTGTCCCTGTAAGAATCAGGCAGTGAATGGTATAAAAACCCATCATTTTGATAGTGTAATTTGACTATTTTCACCATCAGAATTAAGGAAAACAGACAATATTTTGATATTTTGATATTCCATATCATGCTGGACCACTGAGTTACATTTTCTTTGAAATGCACTGGAAATGAACATTTCAAGAGCAGATAACTCTGTCAAAGACCTCTTCTTTCTAAGATTCTATTGAACAATTTCTGCACAAAGCCGGTGATGCAGAGATCAAATAATGGTCTTTTCAAATAGATAAAGTATCCTTGAGTGATATTACATTGTCAGATTGGTGGGGTTTCGACATGCATGTTTCTGATTTAATCCATTTTGCCTGATTCTTACAAACACTTACACTTACTTCTTCATGCAAGGCTGACCATTTATATACTGAGGGCTGGGATTACTTTGAAAAAATAAAATTATTCAAAATTTGAGCAACAAGTTTTTTTACTAGGTCATAGAGAGAAAAAAAAATTATGATTTAACATTTCCCCCATTACTTAACAATGTAGATTTTCAAATAAAATTTAAAAAAAAAACTCCAGCTGCTGCTGAAAATAAATTATTTTTACACTTGTGCTAAAAAAGTTCTAACTCAGCCTAAAATCTCAGGCCCCTCTCTAGAAGAAAATGGTCTGTACCTAATATCTTTTGGATTTATATTTTATCTGTTTACTTTTTGATGGAGCTCTTCAGATTATAACAAGGTCTTTGGCTCACCACTGCCTCAAATGCAGAAACCAATTAAACAGTTAATTCAAAAGAAAGATATTTAGTAGAAATCTGAAATGTAGAAATTAATGTGTGCTAGTTATACATTTTTACTGATTTGACTAAAATTAAAAACAATATCTTTTTCTCTAGAAGCTGATTATCACAGTGAACATGAGCTACAAGAAGCAGTATAAGGACTAACACATATAACTGACTTTCTTTTTAAGGACCAGTTCAGTAAAGTGTGGTTTATTCCTGATACATGACAGTACAAGTCTGGCTAAAGACTATGTGGTGTCTGTTATCTTTTTCAGGTCTAGCACATGAAAATGTTGATGGTTTATTTCTAATACGTGACAGTACAAGTTCAGCTAACGACTATGTGGTGTCTGTTACACACAGGGGCAAAGTTTACCATTTCCAGATCAAGGAAGTTTATAAAGGCCATTATCAGATAGATGAAGGTCCTATTGTTCATGGTATGTACATGTATTGCTAGATTGATTAATTGATGGTTGAAAGATTGATTGAGAGAATGATTTCAAAGGACACGTTGGTTGGTTTATAGATCAGTTCAGTGACTTAAGTTTAATATCTGTTGAGAGATATTGTTGAAGTGTTATTGTTCGTGTGGTACAAATTTTTAAAATTTTGTAGTTTACTTGATCACAAATTCTAACTTCTCAACAAAATGTAAAACTCTCATTGAAAACATGTACATGTAGATGAAACTCCAATTTATTCATTAAAAAAATTCAAAAACTAGCAAAAATTTTGCTGACCACCAAATTTGATGTCCTATTTATTCTGATTCACTTTGATCATGTACAAAAAAATAGTACACTGATGCACTGTAATCATGTAGTTCACTGATTACTCTGATCATATTGTACACTGATTCACTCTGATCAAGTAGTACACTGATTACTCTGATCATGTAGTACACTTGATTCACTCTGATCATGTAGTTCATTGATTACTCTGATCATGTAGTACACTTGATTCACTCTGATCATATAGTTCACTGATTCACTCTGATCATGTTGTACACTGGTTCACTTTGATCATGTAGTACACTGATTCACTCTATTCATGTAGTACACTGATTACTCTGATCATGCAGTACACTGAATCATTCTGATAATATAGTACAGTGATTTTCTGCTTAGAATAGACCCTGTGGTATTAACTGCTGTGTTTTTGATGAGTACGGCTTATATACACTTTCAATATACACCTGACCACCAAATTCGATGTCCTATTTATTCTGATTCACTTTGATCATGTACAAAAAATTAGTACACTGATGCACTGTAATCATGTAGTTCACTGATTACTCTGATCATATTGTACACTGATTCACTCTGATCAAGTAGTACACTGATTACTCTGATCATGTAGTACACTTGATTCACTCTGATCATGAAGTTCATTGATTACTCTGATCATGTAGTACACTTGATTCACTCTGATCATATAGTTCACTGATTCACTCTGATCATGTTGTACACTGGTTCACTTTGATCATGTAGTACACTGATTCACTCTATTCATGTAGTACACTGATTACTCTGATCATGCAGTACACTGAATCATTCTGATAATATAGTACACTGATTTACTCTGATCATGTAGTACACTGATTCACTCTGATCATGCAGTACACTGAATCATTCTGATCATATAGTACACTGATTCACTCTAATCATATAGTACACTGATTCACTTTTATCATGCAGTACACTGAATCATTCTGATCATATAGTACACTGATTCACTCTGATCATGTAGTACACTGATTTTCTGCTTAGAATAGACCCTGTAGTATTAACTGCTGTGTTTTTGATGAGCATGGCTAATATACACCTTCACAAGGAAAATTCCTTTACTTTACTCAAAACCCTACCTTATGGAAGTGTATGTCATGGAAGATCATAGACTACCCTGCAATTACATTGGGCATTTAAGGATCTATAATTCTAAAACTCATCGACATACCTGTATTCAGTTTGAAACAGTATAAATGGGGGCATGTCTTCTCTCTCATTATTCCAATTCTAACTCATTCTTTTACACATTGTATTTACAGCAAGAACTCCATGTTTTAACCACTTGGTCTTTGATATGATCAAATATTGAACACAAGACTGTATGTGCTATAAATTTCTAGCTGAATCATTTGGGTCATCATTTCCAATGATAAAATTAATACTTATAAACAAATACAATGGTGTCTAACCACAAACATTTAGAAACATAATAAATATAAGTACATGTACTTCCATAATTCAGCTCTTTATACCTTGAATTGATATAATCTTTGATGTACATGTAGTTAATATCTAGAAAATACATGTATATATACAAGATGCTGTAGATAAAATTAAACTATAAAGCACTAACACTGTATTCTGTTAACATTATCATGGGTAGATATGTTACACGCATGGTCATAGAACTCTATGTTGTCTTAAGTATGGTACATATATAGGGGTAATTATTGCTGTTTCTAATATGATGTGCCTTGAATCTCTTTAGAGGAAAGCCATGATAAAAAAGTGATGAACTCATGACCAACATTTCATGCAACACTTAGGCTGCATCTACTAAAAAATATGTAGAAATTATTCCTATTAGAATCGAAATAAATCATGGAAACTCCATGTTATTATTGTTTTACCATGGGCTGGCCATTTATGTCATTATTTAACCCCTACTCTGAATCAAAAAGTTGTCACTTTATTTCCAAAATGCCACATGTTTGGCAGAGAAGTTGAGACTACCAATTTTAAAGTCTTTGGTATGACTTGGCTGGAGATCAGACCAACAATTTCTCACACTCGATTGGAGCATTCTGACATAAAACTAAATTTTAAATGGCTTGATATCAAGCAAAGAACTATTGAAAGTTGGTAGGAAATATTAAGATATTCATTGTTGTTATTTTTGTGTTAAAGATGATATCTCCTACTACAGCCTGTTGTTTTTTCCTTTATGAAGAGAGTTCAGAATAAGAATAACTGGCTGTTATCTATCAAAATATGCTTTAGAAATGTATTGAATATGCAAGGAATATCCAGTTTTCACAGGTTTCTGTTTTATTTATGGTCCAGTTTAGACAGGTTTTTGGTTTATCTATGGCCCAGTTTACACAGGTTTCTGGTTTATTTATGGTCCAATTTAGACAGGTTTCTGGTTTATCTATTGCCCAGTTTACACAGGTTTTTTGTTTATTTATGGTCCAGTTTACACTGGTTTCTGGTTTATCTACGGCCCAGTTTAGACAGGTTTCTGGTTATTTATGGTCCAGTTTACACAGGTTTGTACAATATTTCTTTTATTTCAGGATTAGATAAACTGGTTAGCCATTACCAGAACTCATCAAATGGTTTAATTACGCAGCTAACACGTCACTGTTATGCCGAAGTTCCACCAAACAAGGCAAGACAGCTTGGTCAGACCAATGTTTTACACAGAGCAGTTGTTGAAGGTATATGTAGTTTACTTTTCAAAAATTTTGATAAGTTAGATGGATGTCGTAGTCCAACACAGCTTACACCTCACTTTTATACCAAGGTTCTTTCAAACAAGGCTCAAGATCTGGGTCAGACCATGATTTTACACATATCTTTTGTTGTGGAAAGGGTACTACTTGGTTGTGTTACTGTTAAGTTTTAGTAATAGTTTTTCAGCTTTTTATACCCTGCCACATGAAGTGGTGAGGTATTATATGATACCCTCTGAAAAGTTCCTTTTGTCTGTCCATCTGTCCCCACCTGTTTCCAGATGATAACTTGAGAAGGAATCAGTGTAATTATTGAACTTTGCACAGTTAGTTAGCACCATCAAATACAAGTTCAGTAAATTTTTTCAGTAAAATCCAAAATGTTGTTTTTGAGTTATGTCTTTTTGAACATTGTGCCACCCCCACCCCATTTTCACCATTATGTGGTGAGGTGTCTCTATTTCATTTACGCGATTTTTTTTTTATAGTTTTATGGTTAAGTACAAGTATATAGCAATTTTCTTTTCATGATGGTCACATAAGAGTGTGATGAATACTTTTGATTTTTTTTTTCAATGAAAATATATCATCGGCAAAATTTTAGTTGATTTACAATGTTCAAAAATAATGCATGTCATACTTTTTATACTTTAAACTTTATTTTTTTGTAAAATATGGAACACACTTGTAAGGAAATATCCATCTGAAACTTTAATAATAAAATTTGACTTGATCACAATTGATCAGTGTAGTGTTGTAAAAATATGATTTTTTTTGGTGATGAAATTTAAATAATGTATTTAAATACAAATAATACCAGTTTTATATATTGTAAATTTTGATATGCAGTACATGTGTTTCAAGGAGCATTAAAATCAAATATGTAGGAAGATCATAATGAAAATATTAGTTGTATACAAGAAGCAGTCTGCTCAAAACCAAAACTATCGAAAGAGGAAGCCAAATTCATCACCGAGAGGTTCTACCATATGCAGTGCAAAGAATGAAGCCTATAGGTATAGAATTACATGTAACTGTTTCAACTCTTGAGAAGTTTATTTCACATTGAGCCTACATGTGGTTTTTTTTTAAAGGTAAAAAAGCTGTGGTGAGCCAAATATTGAATAATCCAAGATGTCCTGATGTCAATGCTAAAACTAATTGGGGTAAGTTGATGTCAAAAGCATAAAAGACTTAAAAGAAGAATGTTCATTAATGCCTTTTAGGCATTACCTTCATGGAACCACATAAAAAATCTTTTTGTTTTTTCAAAGTTGATATCTTTTGTATGTCCATCTTGACATATTATGGTACACAGTTTTTACATCAGTTTGTTCTATAGTCCATTGTTAACACTTTGGACAGAAGGTCAACAACCATTCCAGCATTTTTTTTCAAGACTTTTTTTTCCTTTGATGTAAGCTTCTTATAATTATTTTTACCTTTTTGAGTTGTGGGTTTTATTCATACAAATGGAAGGAATTTTCCCATTTACAGGCTACAACTTTAAGTCTTTCAGCTACTTTCATTGCAATATAAAAACAAAGACAGATTGTTGAAGTAGTTGAAACCTCCTTCTCCCATGCTTGGCTGTCAGAACACTTCATACATGTAGGCCACTAGATTTGATGAATTTTGTTAAAAAAAGCACACACATTGTTTAGATTGTTTTTTTAATTTCTCTTAAGGAGGTAGACCTAGGGTAAGGGACACAACTCTTACAAATCATTGGAACATTTGTATTGAGCATTTTACATCAATCTCATGTAAGCATCAAAATAACTTGGACTGATTTCATTCTGTTTCAAATGAACACTTGATAAGCTGTGGTGAAATTGAATATGATACATACATACCACTGATTTCAAGAGTTATGTCCCTTACCCTAGGTCTACCTCCTTAAACAAAACTGATTCATATATTACAGTATTTGTGCTAGACAGATAAGGGGTCACTAAAGGGGGCCTCAGACCCTTTAAAACTGAACAGGGGTTGTCAAAGGGGACTCAGACCCTTTCAGTTTAAAAATGAAAATGTGTTTTTTTCATAAAGTTTTAATTTTTGCTTTAGTTAGTTCATCCCACCAGAGGGTATAGAAAAAACTTGTTTTCATTGGTGTGTAGATGTTTTTTTATTTTTAGGGTCTACTTGTCTTCATGATGCTGCTAACTATGGCTATGAAGATATTGTGAAGTTGTTGATTGATAAAGGTGCTGATGTAGAAATGATGGACAAAGCTGGCTTTGCTCCGTTACATGTAAGTACTCATGATTGGCAGGACTTTGGGTTAAAGGAGTTTTAGATACGTCATATATTCCTTGGTGCAAAAGATAAAGTGCCAGTGGAGGTGAAACTACAGTCAGTGACAATGATAAGGAAAATAACGTTGAAGTAACTAACACCCTGTACTACTCATATGTTTAGAAGAACGACAAGGCCATTTTTACAATGCTCTTTTTTTCTGACTATTGACCCACGCTTCAAAAACCCTGTGTACTCAAAAGTTATCACTTCCAATGATTTTTTGTGCATTCTGTTTTAAAAATTTCTTTAAAAAGAAGATTCTTAAATGTTTTCTTTAGAAAACAAATATTAACCTATCTTCCATCATGTTGTGAGTAGATAACCCAAAATTTATTTTGAAAGAATGGCCTGTATCTGTTACTGCCTTTTGTCTCTGTGAATTAGTTAATGAATGAGAAAGCTATATTATAGAATACCGTAATTTTGCTATTTGCTCTGTGAAAAGGGGTATTAAATTTTCTTAGTTTTTAAATGGAATTACATGTATATGTAAAATACCTGGACTTAAATATGGCAAGCATTTATTTTCATGATTCCCTTAACTTCACAAATATAGTGAATCCTAGAACTTTGCAAAATTTTCCTGCTATTTATCCTCCAAATAGGCTTTCTACTATACAAAGTTTTGTTCTGCAACGGCATGGTCATGTCTTCTGGTTACCTTTTTAGCTCACCTGGCTGAAGGCCATGTGAGCTATTGCCATTGCTTAATTGAACAGCTAAATGTCATCATCGTTGTACGTCGTCTTTGTTAACAATTTTTCAAAACTCTTCTCCTCTGACACCACTTAACCAATCGGAACAAAACTTGGTATGAATGTTTCTTGGGGTATCGTGCATAGAACTGATATGGGGATTTTTGATCTGTCAAAAAACATGGTCGTCGTTACTAAAAATAGAACAGAGGTCAGACAGTAGTTTTTCGCATATATCTTCAAAACTGTTAGGTTTAACCACATTCTGATGTGGATAAAAGTGTTTAGCATGTTGAGATCTATCTGTGGTCAAATTTTCATTTTAATATGTTAAGTCATGTTGGAATTATTGCCCTTTTTCGACTTTTTTTTTTTTATTTTAAATGTTATTTTTTTCAAAAATCTTCTCCTCTGGCACCACTTGACCAGATAGAACCAAACTTGGTATAAATATTTCTTGGGGTATCATGCTAAGAACTGAAATGGAGATTTTTTATCTGTCAAAAAACATGGCTGCTGTTACTAAAAATAGAACATAGGGGTCAGACAGTAGTTTTTCGCATATATCTCTGAAACTGTTAGGTTTAGCAAAATTATTTCTGTTGCTGAAATGACCCTTATTATAAGGCCTTCAAAAGTCGTCAGGGATCAAAGTTGTCAGGTGACTCCTGTAAGAGTTATTGCCCTTGAAAGATGAAAAATGACAAGTTTTTGTTTTACAGTTTTCAGCCAATATCTTTAAAACTAAAAGAAAGAAACTTTCTATGGCTGAAATGATCCTAATGATAGCGCTACCAAAGTCTTCTTGAGTCAAAATTGTTAGACAACTCCTTGTCAAATTTATTGCCCTTGAAAAACAAACTTTAATCAGGTGAGCGATTCAGGCTCCTGGGAGCCTCTTGTTAGTTGTTAGTAATGTCAAAAACAGGAAACAGGATACAAGATTTAAGGTGACCTCGCCGACTGCCATGCTGAAAAGATTGCTGAAAAAAAAAAGAACTATTTTGAACAAATTTGGCATGTTCTATTTAGAAAATGTGGTTACAGGATAAAACAATACATAACATTTCCTAAAATATCATATTTATTTATACTTGCTCTGAAACAGTCAGATAAGCTTGGGTGATCTGACTGTTTCTAAAGCCTGAAACAGTCAGATAAGCTTGGGGAATCCTTGTAATCTGACTGTTTCTAAAGCTTCTCAAGTAAATTTGATATTTTCTGGCAATATACATGTTTTGTGTGTATATATTCATGCGTTTTTTTAATTAACTGTCTCCCTACCTACTCTTCAATGCTAATAATTGGTTTCAACTCTTGGAAAAAAGACAAAGAGCAATGCTGAGTCACTTTTTTTCATCTTTGCCAAATTTTAGCATTTGTTTTACTGAAATATGTAAATGATAACTCATGTCAGATGTATGTTTTTAGAGGGCTTGTGTTGCCAATAGACCCAATATTGTCAAATTGTTGATAGAACATGGCAAATCAGATGTACAGCTGAGGTGTCCAAAAACTGGCTGGGTTGCATTACATGTGGCAGCTTACAAAGGTCACAAAAATTGTATACAGGTATTTTTCTCATTAGATTTTTTTTCTTAAACAGTTGTATGTATATATACCCTTGGCTGAGTTAAAAGACTTGGTTTATGAATTTTTTTGCACAGAGCATGTCCTAAACTGGCAGATTTTAAAGGTCTTTTAATTACACATACATGTAACACAAATATGTGGATCTTGATAGAATTTTATGGCAGGGTTTCACACCATAAAATGAAGGTTGGTATTTGGTTATTTTTTGGGTTATTGCTTCAGCCATTTTGGAATAAGGGACCAAAAAGGGGAAAGATACATGCATTCCATGAACTTTAACCAAACAGTTGTCTCAGATGTATTGCCTGAGGCTTAGCCGAGTGCAACAGTTGTAACCAAGGGGAAAACCTGAATATACCATCAGTTAATGTTTTATTATACTGAAAGAGACAATAGACACAAATTTATACCAAAGACTGAAAGAGACAACATACTTGATCTCAGGAAATAAGTAACTCCATTAAGCTATTCTAGTGTCATATTTTTTTCCCTTGAGGAGACAACAGAGACGCAAATTAACCTGCTGATTTCACACCGTCATTAATGTTTCTGTCATCAGACTGAAACTTGATATCTCTGGACTCAACCTTGAATAACTATTAATGCCGAGAATTCCAAATGGAGTGTCAAAAACCTAGCCAATGAAATTTCGCGCAATATGATTATGCTTGTGATCAAATAGTTTTGGGGAGGGCAATAGTTTGGAAACTATTGACTGATCAATAGTCTTTTGGTGCACAACTAATCAGAATAGTAAAACATTATTTTTCCTCTTTCATTTCATAGTGGGTACATTGATAAAATTATCTTGTTACAGGAACTATTGTATCATCATGCACCACTGTTTCCTAGAGCTGAAGATCAATCTACACCACTAGAATTAGCCAGAAGATACAACAGAATAGATTGTTTAAGCATCTTAGGTATTTGTTTCCTTTTTATTACTTTAAATAGTTCAATCTTGGGTGAGTTATCATTTTTATTGGGGTGTAAAGATGAAAAGTTTGTTTGGGGAGAGGTTACATGCTATTATTGGGCATTATTGACAAAAAAAATCCAAAAGTTCTTGTCCTGATTTATTCTACATCCTGCAGATTAATTATTCCCCCTGATGCATCATTGGAAGACCAAAGAGTGTACCATGTTCTAATCTGCTACTCCTATAAACTGTTGAATGGAATTCTTTATGAAATTTATCACAAATTATCACAATGCCATAGTGCATCTCTTATTTTGTTTTCCTACTGAATGATTTTTCTATATGGTTTTTGGGGAGGAGAGTAGGGGTATCACGAAGCAAGCTTTGCTCAGTTTTTATAGCTCACCAGGCCGTAGCCCATGTGAGCTATTGCCATCACTTGGTGTTCGTCATTGTCATCGTCGTCCGTTGTCGTCATCGTTAATAATTTCTTCAAATGTCTTCTCCTCTGAAACTACTGAATAGATTTGCATGAAACTTATAATGACTGTTCCTTAGAGTATCTTTAACAAAATGACTGTTTGGATTTATGATCAGTTAAAAAAAACATGGCCACCGTTTATAAAAATAGAACATAGGGGTCAGACAGTAGATTTTTGCACATATCTCCAAAACTTAGGTTTTGCCAAATTCTAACATGGGGGGTAAAAGTATTCAGCATGATGAGATCTATCTGTGGTCAAATTGGTGAAAATCTGTTGACCCATGTTGGAGTTATTGCCCTTTTTGAACGTTTTTTTCCTGTTTTTGATGTTATTACAATGTACTTTCAAAAATCTTCTCAAAAACTACTATACAGAATTCAGTGAAAGTTGGTATTTTTGTCTTAGGGTATCCTCAACAAAATGACTGTTTGGATTTTTGATTGGTTAAAAAATATGGCTGCCATTACTAAAAATAGAACATAGGGGTCAGACAGCAGATTTTTGC
This sequence comes from Perna viridis, assembly GCA_037379345.1. NCBI lineage: Eukaryota > Metazoa > Mollusca > Bivalvia > Mytilida > Mytilidae > Perna > Perna viridis. The sequence continues at coordinate 68,072,507 of CM074512.1, read as the reverse complement.
ATATATCTCCAAAATCGTTAGTTTTAGCCAAATTCTGACTGAGTTAAAGTATTTAGCATGATGAGATCTATCTGTGGTCAAATTTTGGTGAAAATGTGTTGACCCATGTTGGAGTTATTGCTGTTTTTTTTTTACCTTTTTTGCTGCTTTTGATGTTAATACTTTCAAAAATCTTCTCCTCAGAAACTACTGTACAGAATTCAATAAAAGTTGGTATTTTTTGTCTTTTAGGGTATCCTTAACAAACTGACTATTTGGATTTTTGATTTGTTAAAAAACATGGCCACCATTTCTAAAAATAGAACATAGGGGTCGTACAGTAGTTTTTTGCATATACACTGCGTATCTCCGAAACCATTAGGTTTGGCCATATCTTTCAATTGCTGAAATATCCTTATTATAAGGCCTACAAATGTCTCCAAAGGATCAAAGTTGTTAGACAACTCCATGTAAGGGTTACTGCCCTTGAGAGAGCGATTCAGGCTCCTGGGAGCCTCTTGTTTTAGTTTTGGTCTTGGTATCACCAGACATGCTTTTCCTCTGTTTTTAGAGGATTTCTGCTATTTCAAATCCGTATTTTACCATTACGATTCTTTTTTTATTGTATATTTACTTCCAATTTTGCCAATTTCCGCTGTTTGTTGACCTCGTAAAATCATCACTGTAACACACTGTAGTTGATTTGACCTGAGTAAGTAACATAGCCTTATACAACAACAAGAAACTGAAGTTATGTTCATTTTGTTTCTGAATTTGTGCCACATGGAAATAACTGTGGCAGTAAGAACTGTTAGTCATTTTAAAAAATGCATTATTGATTTGCCAGAATTTTGAGAAGGCAAAAATCTGCATCTAAGATTTTCGCCAAACGGAACATTATACCGTAAAGTGAGTAATTTTCGCGGATGCTTATTTTGGCTTATTTCAGTGGTATGTCTAAAAGCAAAAATAAATTCCTTGATATTTTTACTCTGAGCTTAAGTTCTTTGTGCAAAAAAATCATCCCCCAAAATAAGTAACACAAAAATTTTCAATATACCTATTTAAGAGGTCTCAGATATATATTTCAGTCAAGACATCATCAACAATGTTGTAATTTGTGCACAAACAACTCTGTCCTATAATCAAATTAATACATGTCATAATTGGGTAGTGCTGAATATTTAGCCTCTGTCTTTTAAATTTCAGATTTCCCTGATACAAGATCTGTACGAACACGTAAAGAGCTCTGGTTCCATACTCATGCAGACAGAAAGGTTAGCATATTTTGATGTTTATCAGTCTGTTGCTCCATATTTTGTAATGGCAATTCATATTTTATCATAGTTTTGTATTTTGCTATCATTAAATTATAATTCCAAATTAAAGATATTTTGAATAATTTTAGTGCTGAATTTGAATTGGTACTGTGAAAGTACTATTGTTTTTGGGGTACCAATTTTCCTGCTTTTCATGGGAAGGCCAGACCACAAAAATTTGGTTACCAATGAAAAGGAGATTCTCACTGATGTGTATACTGAAAACTTCAAAACCACAAATTCAAGAATTCACGAACTTGTGTTTCATCCCTAATCCATGAAAATTGGTATCCATGAATTAGCATACTTTCACAGTATTGTTTTGTTTCAGAATTCCACTGGGTTAAATTCAGGTCATTTCATTATCTAATTTCAGCAAGCCACTATGTTACTCGAGGCCCACAATACCAAAGAGGGTTTGTTTTTATTGCGTAAGAACAAGAAAGATGTAAATTACCATGTGATAACAGTCTGTCATAAACATCATATATTTAACTATGAAGTCAAAGTAAAGGTATGTAGGACAAAGGACAAAGGTTTAGAATTCTTCTGTTAAAGGCAAATTTCATTTGAAGATTTCACGGCATACTGTAAACCAAGAAACATTGCCAGTTTTATTTTCTTGATTTTTCCAATCAGTCTACTTTACATTTGTGCAACGTGAAATTAGCATTTGTTCATCAAATTGTATTATAATTCTCTTTGAAGAAAATAGTTTCGAAAGTTTTATAAATCTTTGGCCACAATTCCCTGTTTTACAGTAATGGTTTCTTGCTATGCATAGATGCAGTGTATATTATTTTTAATTATTTTTAAACACTACTTTGATGGTACTTTGGTAGTGTGCTTGCTTCGATTGTGGTAGATTGTGTATTCAATCCCTTGTTGTATCACACCAGAGACTTAAAAGTTGTATATGAATAAGAATGGTTCTACTCTGGTGTTGACCCAACAGCCAAACCTTGGACATACCCAGAGGCATAAGAGAATATTACTAGATCCTACAACTCAGAACCATCAAACAATTAGGAATTAAGTACCAGTCCATATAAAATTCAGACACTGCCAATGGTAAAGTGATTCATGATGTAGAAAAACCCACCAAACAAACGATACTTTTTCTGTCTACATACATGTATGCTATACTTTCACATAACAACAATCTTTTCTGCATTCAGATTTGCACTTTTTAGAAAATCATACGCTTATCTCTCACTAAAATCAACCAAATGAAGCCAAATCAAGAACTATAACTCTTGCATAGTGCAAATTTCATGTACAATTTATATAATTTTTATATCAAAAACGCAACAACAAAGTGAAAAACTAAGATTGCTTATGTGATCAGTTACTGTTTCTGAGCAAGAAATAAAACTGAATTTGGAGGGTTTTTGACATGCATGAATCACCTTCTGTCTGATTTTTACAAAGACTGATACTTAATAGCTTCAAAATATCAGTCTCCAAACTCTATTTGATCTGGACTTTAAAACTGGTAGTCACTATTTCTTTGTTATAAAGTATGCTGCTTACAGAAGTTTAGATTGACAACTGGTTGGATCATTGTTAAAGCAATTTGGATAATGTTTGGAGAATACATTATCCTATGGGCTGTTTCTTCGTTGTGCTAGCACAATAAAAGTCAAGCTTAGTGTGTTGAACTAGTATAAAGCAGGGTATGTTTGATTGGTCAAACTTTCTCATAGTGTGTGGGTCTAGTACAAAGCTGGTCTGTTTGATTGATCAGACTTTCTCATATTATATTGTACTAGTACAAAGCAGGGTCTGTTTGGTCAGGTTTTCTCATAGTGTGTTAAATATTAAAACATGTAATTGACTTGAGCTGATCACATTTTGATAAGAGTTAAGAGCAAGGTGTGGATGAAACTAGCCCTTGTATGACTTGTGGCAAAAATAATCTAATGGTCTTAGGAGATTCTAATTTATTTCCATGACAACAACCCTTCAACAAATTATCAGGATAGAGGTAGTCATGAAGAAAGTAACTTTTTTTACTTTAGTTATAATATAGTTATTACAGAGTCTTAATTATTGGAATGTCTATGACATTGATACAATTTGTTTTCATAATCATTGAGTTGATCTCTCAATATTTACAGGAGTTTAAAGACAATTTGGTACATTACATAGATGATGGTCCATTATTTGACAATTTAGAAAGACTTGTAGAACATTACCACAGAACCAAAGATGGTCTCATTACAACACTTTCATATGCACTTTCTGTTTGTATGTATTGAAATATGCTTTAATTCATTTTAAGTACTCCCTCTTTTAAGTATAGAGCATACTGTTTCAACCTTGTCTGTCTATCTGTCATCAACATTGTGCCCTGTATCTACTTGTCATTATCAGTTGATATTTGACACTATCTTTATTAGGAGTATCTTACCATGAGATTTAATTAAGGACTTGGGTGAAAACAACATTCTATTTGATGGCATTCTAAAGTTAGCATGTCATGGTATCAATAGTGGGCATTAGCTCACAGATTTCTTGCATATGATAGTCAAAATTACAATACTGATATTTTAGCCTTTTTTTGGGGGGGGAATAGCATTTTGAGGAATCTTTTAATGATGCTGTTTTCTCATTTTATAATTATTATATCTATAATTAAAGCATGGTTATGCCTAAAAACTTGGTAGGGTGATTCATCATTTCTCAGGATAATCAATGAAACTGTTCAAATACATTTGTTAAGGTTCTAAAAACAAATCTTCCGATGTTTACTTTCTTTGATCTGCTATATGGTGAAATATTTTTTGACAGGTTATAGGGTAAAAATTCTGGCAGGAAAAAATTCTGGCAGGAAATTTTCCTGTACTTTTCTGTGGTGGAATGTAACAAAATTTTAAGTGTTTATATGTCAGCAACTTTCATTTTCACTTTCGATTTCAATTACTATTTCTATGAGGCCTTCTGAAAGATTTCCTAGGAACAAATATTCGGGATTAAAAAATACATGAATCCCTAACCATAAGCCTCTGTCTGGTTTTATGACAGAGCTGTACATGGAAAAAAACAAGGGAACACCACAGTCAGTTGCCACTTCTTTGGTACAAGATAAAAGTAGAAAGAATGACTTGCAACTGACTTGATTTTCATGTGTCACGAGAGCCATGAAATTTACTTAAATTGGCCTAATTTTGTAACTTTACTATTACAGCTGAATCAGTGATATCCTTACAGACAGACGACATAGAAGATTACTACAATGTAGCTGACAATGATGAAGGTATATACTTACACAGTAACTAAGAAGGGAGTTGAAATATATGGACTAGGTTTATTATGAATTTTTTTTTCTTTTCAAGTACCGTATATAATTGCCTATAAGTTGGATTTTTTAGACTAAACGTTTAATAGCTAGGAAGGGTTCTGACAAAAATTAACTTATGAACTAAAATTTTCTGCTTGAAAATGTCAAAAGCTTGATAATTGACATAAGAGTGACACCCAACATTGAACAGCTAAACTGGCACCGTTTACCCCAGTTTTAGGAAGACTGTCTTCATCTTCTACTTTTTACAGCTAAAATATAATTCAGTAAAAGAATATTTACTCTTTAGTCATTATTTTACAACAATACTGGCCTTTTATATTTTATTTGTATTTCACACTCATCCATTTTGTGTATTTATTTTTACCTGTGTCACACATACAAGGTAAAGTAAAAAATGAACTAACAACATACCATAATTCATGACAAAGTAATCAATATTTCAGTTGGTAATGACAATTCTTTTTATGAATTTCTTTTTCCTTATGATAAAACCTCTTAAATTACGGAAATATCTCTGTTAGAGTATCATAAACTTTCTGTTTATTCTTTGTTGTTCCCTATATTTTTTATTTTAATTTGGGTTATTGGTTGTACCCAAATTAGAATGAATGAACATGTGGCCGTATCAAAACAATTCATATTGCTTGTTAAAAACTTTAATTACTTACTATTATAATAACAACTCCAGTCTGGCTTGTTGTTATTTATTTCAACATTTATTGAAGTTATCAATACAAACAGGTATACTCATTGTAGTTTTAATTTAAAAGGAATGTTAGCAATGCAGTTGTCAGTAATCAGTCCAACATAAGGCTAGGTTGCAGAAAAAAAAGAAAAAAAAATGTGAAAAAATATGCATCTTATACACTTGTGTAAACAATAGAATGCATTTCCTTGATTTTTATTATCTTTCAGAGTATTTTCATGTGTTATAACTTTTTTTTAATTTTCAATTTTATAAGTGGAGCTTCAATATTTGTCTTAAATGTAATCAATGATTACTTACAGGAAGTTTTTATGTAGCTTTGATTTCAGATGAATATTTAAGGACACACATTTATTTTAGGAATGAAACGTAAAAAAGAAATTTTTGAAAAATGAAATGTGCATTCCTGAGAATAATGGGGAATGGTGTCTTTCAATAAATTCCCTACTTGCATTGTTGAAGGGGACTAATCTTTCACACTATCCATCACATTATTGGTGTATCTGTCGGTCCAACAAACTTTTTATGGTACTTGAATGCAACTTAATGGGTTATAGATTATGTGGTCAAACTCAGTGATTTTAGTCGTAAATTTTGTAGATCGACCTAAATTACCTCCAAGAGAAAGTCCCGAACAGATTTATGAATCAGCCGATGATGACATGCCAGCACAGACTCCTCCTCCTTTACCAGCTAGCCAGGTAAGTAATGTTAAAGCTATTTAAAAAAAAATTGTGTTCTCAGTCTCGCTCTTTAAAGGTACCTTATTGTCCATCTTTTTTTAGCTCACTTGGCATCCATTGTTGTTGTGGACAAATTTTAAAAAATCTTCTCCTCTGAAACTACTGGACTGACAGGTTTTAAACTTGGGGTCAGATTGCAGTTTTTGCAAATAACTCAAAAACTGTTGCCTTTAGCAAATTTCTGGCTAGGGTAAGGTTGTTCAGCATCTGGAGATGGACCCATGCCAAATTTTTCAAAATGATTGGTCATCTGATGTAGGAGTTGCGGCCCCTGAAACAGTTTTTTTTGCATTTTTTGCAAGTGCAACTTTGAAAATCTTCTTCTCAAAATCCATTGCACAGAATTCATTGAAATTCATATATGTTCCTTAGGGTATCCCACACAAATTGACTGTTGGGATTTTTGATTCATGAAAAAAAACATTGCCACCATTACTAAAAATAGAACATAGGGGTCAGATGGCAGTTTTTTGCAAATAATTCAAAAACTGTTGCCTTTACCAAATTTCTGGCTAGGGTAAAATTGTTAAGCATCATGAGAAGGACTTGTGCCAAAATTTTTAAAACCATTCATTGACTTATGTAGAGTTACACCCCCTGAAACATTTTTTTTGTTGTTTTTTTTTTCACATATACAACTTTGAAAATCTTCTTCTCTAAAACAATTTAAGATTATTGAATGAAAATAAGCATAATAGTTCTTTAGTGTATTATGCTCAAAATGACTGTTGTGATTTTTAATTCATGAATAGATATGGCTGCCTATACTAAAAATGATAGTTAGGAGTCATAAGACAGGTTTTTGAAAAAAAAAATCAAAAATTGTTGCTTTTAGCAAATTCTGGTTTAGGTCATGAAAATACTATGAAAAGCATTTTCTTCATTTGACAATTTAGTTGATTTTAACTTAGCCTGTCTCATTCCTCAAGTTTTTCAAATAAGCAAATGGTTAACAAGGTGAGCGATTCAGGCTCTATTGAGCCTCTAGTTCTGTCTCTGTGTTAATTGATTTTTATTAGAAATATGAAAAAGAAGCACTTACCCAGGTAAGCAACATTTTTTCATGGCAGCAGAAAAGTAAAATAATGGGCCCACAGATTTATTATTTTTTTACATGAAAAATGGCCTTAATAATTTGAATGCCTTAGTAGAAAGTCTTGTATCATTTTGTTAAGTAGTCATACTTTTGCAAGGTACATGTATGAGTAAAACAATTACATGTAAATACAGATTTTTGTCTAGGAACATTATTCTTGATTACTGCTACATTACAGCATGTAAGATAGTTACCTTCAGTTAACCTTGATTGAATGTCCATTACCTGATTGAATATTTTAGATTTGAACTCTCTGTCTTTTCATAAGTATTTTAAATCTTTTTATAGGAAGTTTAGACCCCTTTTTCAATTATCCTATTCACTACCTAAGGAAGTTCATCAGATGGTTGTCATTTAATCAAAAAATGACCAATACTATTCCCTGAAATTGAATATATTACTCGCTATAAAAGCACGAAGTAGAAAAAAAGCCTTATTGCTAAGTGAAATACGGAATGGATATAATTATTTATACCAATATCTGAAACCTTAGCATACAAAAACACACCTATAGATGTACACTTCATGAACAGAATCAGTCAAGATTGTATACATTTTGTGGAACTTATATATATATATATGATTTTGGAATAATGTGTAAAATGCATTTTAGCCTCCACCTATGAAGAAAGGCATTTCTGTGGAACAACAGAAAGAGGAAGTCTGGACTGTCATAGACAAAAAAGACATCAAAATTTGTAAGTTGGTATATATTCATAGTTTTCAAACATTTAAGAAAACACAATTTTAAAGTCACAGCAAAAACAGGAAAAGGCTACTTCTCTTTAAACAATACTGCAACATGAGGCAAAAAAATATGTCTGTATAAATTTACATTGGATGAAAAAATAGGGTACATGCATGTAGGTTTGTAGGTAAACCATTTTATTTTCTAAAATATTTGATATAAATTATTTAGGCATTCTATGGGAGAATTTCTTCACTTTAATAGTGCTCAACTAAGAAATGGTATTTTAACAGCATTTCATTAAAAAAATACAAATAAAATGTGCTAAAAAAAAGGAGCAGATATGGTAAAACACAATATATGCACCATCATATAACCTTTATAAAAATAGTAAATACTCACAAGGATCACCAAAAGGTCATCAATAAATGTTAACACACCATCAAGTCAGCTCTAAAAGGCCCTGACAACAAAAGTACATTTGTAATAAAATCCATGATAACAGAACCATGACAGTTAAAGGATAACAGAACCATGACAGTTCAAGATAAACTAAAAAGTCAAATAATGACCCAAAGATACATTAATGACCAATATCTCCTGACAGGGGACAGGCGCATGTCTGTGCTGGGGTTAAACTAGTATTATGAGGACTTTACCATTTCATAGGATAGGCAAAAAAAAATACTGTAGGTAGAGTAACCTTAAACAGACATATTTTTCTAAGCTTTAAAAGAAATACTTCACTCTACCTGAACAGGTATATTTGTGCATTTTTTTTATATTTCAGAAGTTTAACTGGTTTTTAATTTTATTGCAGCCAGTCAACTGGGATTTCATTTTATATTGCAGCATGTTAACTGGGATTTCATTTTATATTGTAGCACGTTAACTGGGATGTTGTTGTATATTTCAGTTGATAAACTAAGATTTATTTTTATGTTTCTACAGATTAACTAGGATTTGATTTTATATTTCAGTGGACAAACTTGGAGAAGGAGAATACGGAGAAGTGAAGAAAGGAAAGTTTATTAAGAAAGATGCAAAAGGCAAACAAATGAAGGTAGAATTTATTTTGTGAAAGAGTGAAAATTTATGCAAAATTGAATTGATATGAGAAAAAACTAGCAAGTGAAGATAAAAGTATATTAACTAATAGAGGAAATTATTTTTTTGGGGGGAAAGGCAAACATACAAAGCATACATGTACCAAGGTGTAAATTTGATAAAAAGCAAGTATGATATAAATTGGAATGTAATAAGTACAATCATCCTAGTTATTTAAGAGAATTATTTTTTCCTTGCCAACGAATGTGGTGCAATTTTATCTACTTCTTTGACTACTTGATATTTTGAGTTATGTTATGTTAGTTGGTGTTTAACATCCGAGCAGCAATATTTCAGCTATATTCAGACGATGATATTTTGAGATATCACATCGTGGGGTGATGTGATATGAACTAGTGATATGAATAATTCGTCATGTGATTGATTGTAGTGTGATTTTAAGGCATAATACTTAATCTGATTTATGGAAAGCCATCTTGTGACCTTTCTTATGTTGTTCTCCTCAATCACTTGTAACAAATGGTGACGTCATAAATAGATGATTGCTTTAATTTCTGCATTGGCATATGCCAAATTGCAAGTGGCCAAATTTTCCAGAGGAAACACTGAGAAAAAGTTTTTATAACTCATGAAATTTGAATATTGCAAAATATAGACATCTATTATTTAATTTTGAATTAATTGCAATCTTGCTGAGGCTCATTTGTTATGAAGTTGAAATTAAATAACTTGAGTTGATATTTTGCATTATTCACTCATTATGAAACCTATAATTTTCACCTTAAGTTTTGATTACAGTATTACTTTACATCATGTAATCTTTGAAATTCTGTTTGTGGTACAATTTTTACAAGGACCAAACATCTCCAGTGCTAACAGCACTTTGATTAAGGTTTATTTTGAGTATATTTTTTTTATTTTCCACATCAAGTTCTTGATAATTGTGCAGATTGCTATAATTCTATTACAAGGAAACTTGACTAAACTGAACCCTAAATAATCTGGAAACATGTCTAGACCACACACTTCCTAATGTCCCATTATAACAGTTTAAATGTACTGGTATATCAAATCTTGGTTAGCTGAAGACCTCTCTAAATGGAATACATTTTAAAGCCCAAAAGGGGTTCAGTTAGGCAGGTATTCAGTTTAGATTGGTTTTACTGTATCATATTGGGAATAGTTTATTAGTAGGAGGCCAAAACCAACCCTAAAGGTATGTTGTCCTTAACAATAGCAGTTTGGTTAAGTAATTTATTCTCCATTAATGACTTTTTCTTGCAGATTGATGTTGCTATAAAGACTTTCCACTCAGAAATTAATTCTGAAGCAGCATTAAAAGCCATCGAAGAGGAAGCTAAACTTATGTCCAACCTGAAGCATGAAAATGTTGTAGAATTGTTTGGTGTTTGTAATTCTCCTTTTATGTTGGTATGTAGGCTATAATGTCCAGGAACAACTGTTTATATAATGTAGTTTATTTATTGGATGTATAATGGGGGTTAAATGGTAATCAAAGGAACCAAGACTCAAGTAGAAATCAAAAGAATATAATCCAAGGGTATAAACAAGATGGGGAAACACAACAAAAAACATAAAATAACCAAAATAACACGAACAAAGAAACAAAAGCTCTGACTCTACCAAAAACCTGGGAGATGGACCAGGTGCAGTGGTAGGGTAAACCAACTATACTCGGCGTCACATAAATAACATACTGTTAAAATTTGAATAAAAATATTTTCTACGACTTTATTGACACCAACCGTCGTTTAAATTGTTTTAAATGACTTGCTCATTCGTTTAGCCAAACAGCTTCTCAAAAACAAGTTGCTTATTAGCTTAAATCATGCGTAACAAATCCTTACGGGAAAATCCCATACTAATATCCGCCAAGTTGGTTTTTACGGGACGATTTGTTTACAAACGAAGTTCGTAAGTTCCCGTCGAACTCCGGTGACAATCGTCTGCTTGATCAACTTCTCGGTATTGTACGTTGTTCGCGTAAAATAAATCCGAGATATCCGAAATAACGCCGAAGTGCATTCTGGGTTCTTCGGTTTTTGGACAAACCATTTAAACGTAAACAACATCTCCTAGCAACCCGATCACTGTAAACATGGCCGACTTTTTACAATGTAAATATTGGCACCTAGAATTAAAATTTGACAGGAATTTAACGATTCATTGTTTAGGGAGAAGCCATTTGGCTAAACGAATGAGCAAGTCATTTAAGACAATTTAAACGACGGTAGGTGTCAATAAAGTCGTAGAAAATATTTTTATTCAAATTTTAACAGTATGTTATTTATGTGACGCCGACTATAGTACTTCACATGATAATCATAGTTATGTAGCTCAATTCTTGTGTGAAACATACAAATGTATGTAGCCTTAATTCCTAATCATCTGGGTAGTCCAATGGTGGTTTGATTGCCTTGAGTGTACGTGGCTGTTGATTCAAACATCAGTCCAGACATACGAAAGATTCTAAAGTTGGTTCAAACCCCAGCCCAGACATACGAAAGATTCTAAAATTGGTTCAAACCCTAGCCCAAACATACAAAAGATTCTAAAATTGGTTCAAACCCCAGCCCAGACAAACAAAAGATTCTAAAATTGGTTCAAACCCCAGCCCAGACATACGAAAGGTTCTATAGTTGGAAGCCACTGCTTCTCAGCTAAGTGTGTAGGTGGCTGTTGGTTTAACCCCAGCCCAGACATACGAAAGATTCTATAGTTGGTAGCCACTGCTTCTCGGCTAAGTGTGTGACTTATAGGGGAATAGAGTGACAACATGTTAAAATATGTCCAGTTACATGTCTGCCTATTGCTTCCGTGAATTGGCACTTTAAAAATCTTGCTCAGACTATTGGACTAGTTAGTAACAGGGTCTGTTCAATTATTCAAATATTCTCATTGTCAAATTTCTAAAATATTTTCATTAGGATGTTAAATCACAACCAATCAAGCAGTCAAACGATTCCTAGGTTAAAAATCACTTCTCAATCTTCAAATTTCTTACTGTAAAAACAAATTTAGTACCTCAGTTTAAAGGAAAATTGTAAAATTAACCCCTGAAGAAAACTACCTACTTATCAATATATACATGTATGGTTTGTAGGTAGAGGAATTTGTACCAGAAGGCTCAATGTTAGATTACTTAGTAAAGCATGGAGAAAAGAAAGTTAAGTCAGATACTCTTAAACTTTGGGCCGCTCAGATAGCTAATGGTATGCAGTATCTGGAGAGGAAGAGAGTTGTCCATCGTGATCTTGCAGCAAGAAATATTCTAGTGACGAGCATCCGTCTGGTTTGTATTAATCATATTTTGTTAATATTTTATGAATTATTTAATACTTGTGCTGATTAAGGTATGTATATAGCAATCTTCGTGTAAATGTAAGTTCATCCCTCCTTTTATCCATTTGTCTCTCCCACTTTGGATTACAGATAATTGAAACCAAATCTTTTCATATTTGTGTATAATGCTTTTCACTGTTCAACACTTTGGAGTTTGGTTATGAGATATATAACATGAACAGCTAAGGAGGTATGGCCCATTTTCACTTTGAAAATGTTTAAGTATTACTAGGTTATTCAACTCTAAATTCATTTCACAGAAAAAATTGCAGCATATGATTTTCTTGTACTTTGCTGTACCTTTTTCATGTGTATTTAGTCCAACATGAAAAACACAAGAAAGTCATATGTTTAAGACTAAAGAAATAAGTTTCATTCAATATAAAAATCAGACAGTGAGTTTTGCATGCATATAAAAAAAACACCATTTAATTCAGGGGTTTATAAAATCTCCTTTTGCTATAAAAAAATTTTGACTATATAATGTCCATGCAAAAATCAGGCAGTGAGTGGCACATGACAAATTTTGTTTTCAAAATTCTTTCATCTGTTTCATATCACAAATGTATCCTTTTTCAAAGTCGAATGTTGGTTTTTGATTAACTGCAGCAATTAAAGAGAAAAAGAATTACATAGAAAGTATCGAAATTCATTGAAAAGGGGAGATAACTCTTTTATTTTGTGCTAAATTTGGTTGCTTTGTTAGGGAACTTTATAATCCATTGTCACTTTAAAAAATCTTTTTACTATGTGTATGATATAAACATTGGAACAAAAAATTCAGTGGGATAAAATTGACCCTCTGCCAAAAATATCATAGGATTTGCCTGATTTTTACATGGACAGCCTCTTGAATGCATATGGTTCTATTTACAGAGTTATCTTCCATTAATAAGTTATTTACTAGTTATACAAATGAATATTTTTAGAAATGTTATTTAAAAATGATTTACATAGTGTTATTAAAATTTGCATCTTTTGTTTGGTGAGTTTTAAATATTCACGTGACACACACAAAATTACCATTGCCTGAAGTTGAAACAGATCACTAAAATTGTGCAAAAACATTAATTTTACCTTGAGGTCAATATTATGTGGGGTATTGAAAATTTTGTCTTGGACATAGATTAAATTACCTATGAAATGATACAAGTAGAAAGTTTAATGTCGATTATCCAGTAGAATACCTAAGGAAGTCCATCAGGTGTATGTCATTCAATCAAGGGAAGACAGACTCTATTAACTTATGTTTACTACCGTGTAGCAGGTAACTTTCCCGGGGTTCCTATTTTTGCATTGGCTCTACGAATAGAGGTATTAAATTTTCATGGTCTTTGATTTTTTTTCATTCACAAATACTTTCTACAGGAGATAACTAAAAACATCTGGACTTAAATTTGGCAAGCTTTTATTTTAGCATTTCCGTAAACCTCACAAATATAGCAAATATTAAACCTGCCTAAAATTGCCTAAAAAGTAGTTTAGTTTACAGTAGCTCTTTCCTGGACAAAAAATAATAATAATGAAAATTGCAGAGTAATATATTAATTTTTTTGCTCAGGTTAAAATCAGTGACTTTGGTTTGTCTCGAGCGTACTCTGATGAGAGTAGCTATTATAAAGCTAGTAAAGGAGGTCGGTGGCCTATAAAATGGTATGCACCAGAATGTGTCAATTATGGAAAATTTACTCATGCCACAGATGTATGGAGTTATGGAGTTACATTGTGGGAAATGTTTAGTTATGGTCAACAGCCTTATGGTGACATGAAGGGAATTGACGTATGTTTTATAAGCATAAAAATGAGTTTAAAAATACTGTGAAAGTACTATTGTTCGTGGGGTACCAATATTCATGGTTTTTGAGGGTAGGCCAAACCACCAAATTTAATTCTCAACAAAAAAACAGATTTTCATTGATGTGTATACTGAAAACCTTAAAATCACGAATTCAAGAATCCAACAAACTAGTGTTTCTTTCCTAATCCATGAATATTGGTATACACGAATAAAAGTACTTTCACAGTATTATTCAAGGTTTCGTGTTTATTGTCCATTTTCCTCAAATGTCATTCCTTTTATATTATTTAATATCCCTATTAAAATCAATAAATATATTTCAGACAATTATTATAATTATAATTAATTATTACAATGATTTTATTGAAAATTTAGGCATTTAAAGGTTAGAAAATTTACTGCAAACATCTCTTTTTGCCATTAATAGTTGTTTCTATGTTCCATCACACAATCATCAGTTTTGAATCGATCTAGTGTTTGAAAGAGTAATCAAGGGAACCAGGATTCTTGCGGAAATCAAAAGAATGTGTTCCAGGGACAAAGACCAGAATTGGAAAACAGACACACACAGCAATGAACATAAAATAACAAAAATAAAATGTACAAAGTAACAAAAATAAACGAGCAACTGGGACTCCACTAAAAACTGGGAGCATGGACCAGGTACTCCAGTAGGGTAAGCATCCTCTGCTTTTCTAGAAACACCTGCCAAGTTGCTTATAAAAAGTCAAGTCCTGTAATGAGATGAAGGGATGTATTATTAACATCCTGATGTTCTGAAACATACTCATGTATGAAAAAAGTGAACACAATACACACCAAAATACAGTAGGATTTTTCCAATAGTGGTTTTCAGAATTACGTTTCCTAAGTATCCAAGTTACATAAATTTAGGTGATAGAGTACATAACAGAAGGGAAGCGTTTAAGTCAGCCATCTGCCTGTCCTGATGTTACATATGAAGAAATGAAGAAATGTTGGAAGACAAAGCCAGACGAAAGACCTACATTCCAGGAATTACATACTCACTTTGAAACATCTTCGGAGTATGCTGACATTCAAGAGATAAGGCGTATGAAAATGTCTGTAAAGAAACGGTAATGTTGGGAGACTTTGTGATAACTACATTATTCCAAAGATGACATTTATATATTATAAATTTGTTTTCTTTGTTATTATTTTTGCATTTTTACAAACTATTTTTAAAAAATGGACTTTCTACTTAATTTCATTTCATGAATTCTAAAATGTTTGCAATTTTTCATTCATTTTAGCATTTTGTTTGCAATTTTTCATAGATAAGCAAATTATGCAATGAAATATTTAAGTCAGGATTAACATTTGTTAAAACAATGAGTTATTGAACTGGCATCTATTTTGTCTTTTTGTTATTTAATCATTTTCCCCAATTGTCTATAGAGAACCTAAACTTGTTTCTTTCATTATAACTTGCTATATTTTTTTATAGTTGCTTCATTTATATTTTTTTTGCAAAGTCTATTTGTTAATTATACAGTAATTTAATTGTGTATATCCATTGAAAGAATCACCATTTTTTTGGCATTTTGACTGGACATGAGCTAGCAAAATTAAAAAAAAAAGAAGATACTGGCTAAAAGATACATATAATGGTCAAATATGTTTTCCCCTATTTAAGGAGGTAGACGTAGGGTAAGGGACATAACTCTTGAAATCAGTGATGTGTTTGTATCATATTCAATTTCCCCAAAGCCTTTCAAGCTTTCCTTTGTAACAGAATGAAATCAGTCCAAGTTACTTTGACGCTTGCAAGGGATATATGTAAATGGTGAATGCAAACATTCCAATGATTTTTAAGAGTTATGTCCCTTACCCTAGGTCTACCTCCTTAATTTGAAATGAAAAAAGTAACATTTAAACTTTTAACTTTATGTACTAAGGCCAGTCTTAAACAAAAAAAAATGGTTTGTTGTTTTCCATATTACGTCTTGGGATGTGGTAAATACATCTAGCCATTCAAAATGTACCTAATTTTGAGTATAGATAAATGTTTTTCTTGGAAATTAACAAATAAAATTGGTAGGCTTTTTATAAGTCAGTTGATGGACAACAAACTAAGAGTTTCGTAGTGATAGCCTTAAATTTTGAAATGTATAAATTTCTATTAATTAAAAAAAGATTCTTCAATTTTTTCATTATATATGTCTTTGAACTTTTGTAGGATATTTTTTAATTATCCATGCTTGTTATTTTTTTGCTGTGAAATTGGCTTTATTATAAGTTTGCCAAAACAAATTTGATCAAACTGTTACATTGTGTTCTTAATTTGTAATAGTCCATATTAGATTATTCCTATGCTTGGAAGTGAGAAGTGTGTCAAAGTTTATTTTTATATACAGTATGCTTTAAAATATTTTTGATGATGAAATTTTTATTGTTATTTTTTTGTAAAGAAGTTATTGTTAGTATAATCCAAAATCAAATGTTAAATTAGGCCACTCAATTTTTTTTTACTGTCATAAGCAGATACAAGCCCCCTTTTTTCCTTAAAAGTTTGGTTGATTATAAAAAAAATGGAAATCACTGGGGCAGGACCCCCTTTTTTAGCCAGTCATTGCCCCCTTTCAGAATTCCTGGATCCATCTTTTTAGAAGCACTATCACCTGTGAATCTGGCTATAAAGTATTTCTGAGATTTGAAAAATAATTAAAAGGTCTAGGGATATATAATCAATTTATGTTTTGATTTAGGTACTATTTCAAACGTTCTAATGGAGTTCAAACATTTATTTATAGTTAAATACTGTTCAGGAAGAATAATACAAGTATGGGGAATCTCCATTTATCCAACATTATATTTTTAAGTAGCTGTCTTTGTAAGAATCATGCAAAATCAGGAAAATGTGATACACACCAAAAATGGCTACATATTTTTATTTTTGAAATTAAGTTGTATTATGGGTTTACATAATGAAATATGTAATTATTCATTCCAGTCTGTCTGCTCTTAGAAGATAATCAACATTGAAAATCCAATAGATTCTATTGTATTTGTATTTGCATTTACATTTGCAGTTGAGTTATCTCCCTTAATTTTGAAATCTACAGTGCATTCTGTATAATTTTTATGTTAATTTTTGTTTTCTATGGTAATTTAAAAAAAATATTAAAAATAAAAATATTTAGGCTTTTCACTCACGAATCACATTTTGCATGATTCTTAGCTGGAGTGCTACTTAAAATTTCATACTCAATTTGCATCCATAAATTCAGGCATCTACTTAATGATTTTACTTTATGGACACCCCTATTATCATATGGAGTGCTTATCTTTTGTTTCTACAAAATCAAAAAATCAAAACCATACATTTTTTTCAGTTTAATTGAAGTGCTATCTGTATATTTAAAATATTTATTTCTTGATAGGTTATTCTTGCATCATCTTTATATTAAGTCAGGCTATTTTATATTCTCCAATATCATAAATATTGGGAAGTTACTGATTTTTATAATACATATATCCATTGTTTATCGAAGTTTCCGATATATACTAGAGAAATTCTGTCTCCCTTCACCTTTTTGTTCTGTGTCTAGCTGTCTGTCACAATTTTGCAAACACATCTCAAAAACTACTGCACTGAATTTCATGAAACTTTTTAGATAGTAAAGACCTTATATGTAGTTGTGTATATTTATCCTTTTGTGGAAGTTATACTTCTTTGAACTTTGAACTGGGGGGAGATATACACTTTTAAAGGCAAAAACTTTAATTTTTTTTATAGTTACATTGTAAGAACTTGCTGCCTATTAGCAATTTGTGATTGTAACTTGTTGGAACACAATTATGATTACCAGTATGTAAGAATTTCCTGAACTATAAGGATTGGAATTATTTTTTGTACTTTTCATTTTATGGTGCTATTAAATACTGTAAACCTGTTGAAACTAAACCCTGAATAAACTGAAGACCTGTCTAAACCAAAACCCTGAATAAACTATAAACCTGTCTAAACCAAACCCTGAATAAAGTGAAGACCTGTCTAAACCAAACCCTGAATAAACTGAAGATCAGTTTAAACCAGTCATCTTCTGAAGTCCTTTCTTACCAGGGTCAAAGCACTTTAAGTATAAACTTAACACTTGCATAAATAGATCAATTTTTTAAAACAGAGAGGTGTTCAGTTTGGAGAGATTTCATTGTATATTGTTAACATGTAGATATAAATACATGTACCCAACAGGTTATTCATATTTAATCATAATATTATGCTGTTTGTTGACTTCTTGAATTTCAAAAGTGCCCTTATAAAATATGAATTCTTAATGTTTATAAATCAATTGTTCCAAGAATGATGAATTTATGTACATGTTTTCAACCTCATACTTTTGCTTAATGGTGGATCGTATCTGAAACAAGTTGGTTATGAATTTAATTCTAATGCTTTTTTATTTAATGGTAGCAATCCATTTTTTGTGTTAGTTTGCAATCAATAATGAAAACAAAAATTGAAAATCCATGAAAAGTTTTATATGCTAATTTATGGCAATTGTCATCCAAACTTGAAACAAAAAGTGAGTAAAAATTAAATTGTTGACTTTTTAGGTGCTACTGCAAAAAAATTCAAGTTACTGGTGTACAATATTTTAGATTTTTTAAAGAAAAATTTAGAAGTTTTGTGCATTTCTATCAAGTTAAAAACATAGCATTTTTGCTTAGTTTTATTCTTATGTAAAATTGTACTGTAATCTAACCCTTCTCATCAGAAAAAATATGTGTTTGATCAGCTATGTTGTATACATCTTTTTTTCTTTTAAAAAAATCTATAATTATTTTTCAAATTTTTGACAATTTGCAATCATACATGTCTGTAGACAGAATGTGGTGATATTACTGTATTATAGGTGCTGTGAGCATTGCAATCAAAAATGATCATAACTAAGTCGTTCAAAATACTACTTATCGGTAAGTACCAGTTCATATAAAATTCAGGCACTGCCTATGGTAGAGGTGATTCATGGTGTCCAAAAACCGACTAAACAGACAATGATATAACAGTCTATATATGCCATACTCTTATAATGTAACTCTTGCAAAGTGTCAATTTCATACACAACCTGTATAATTGTAACATCCAATGACAAATTTAGACTGGCTTTAAATGATCTGCATCTGTTTCTGAATTAAAAATAAAAATGATTTCAGTGGATTTTTGACTTGACGTGGATCACCTCCTGTCTGATTTTTATAAAGACAACTACTCAAAACATGTAATAGAGAATTTAAAGACAAAAATACCCAAGAAAGTAGTCTTAAAACATTTGCCTGGCCCTCATTTTAGGTGTAGGTGAGTTTAAAATAAATTTACTGGTGTAATCAATTTTACAATAAAAAAATATCTTGAAAAAATAATTTTATCTTTTGTGTTTGCATGTGTCACAGAATCCTGGTTCAATGTTCATATGCAAGTTTCATGATTTTTGCAAATGGTTCGCAAATGAAACAAATAAAGGATTCAGGGCTATAGTTTGAAGGCTATTTAATACAAGACATAATTTCCCACCATACATGTATCTCATTTGTGATTGTATCAAATCATCAATGTTATCTTGAAGATATACTAAATGAATTATAATAATCATGCAGTAATATTTAAGATTGAAATAATTATTAAAGTTTGATAAAGCATTACTTTTCTCTTGTTTGAATTTACAGTGAAACTTTTAAGATGTGACAGATGTTTTAGCCAATGAACTACTGGTAGAGCTTACAAGACAGATAGCTGGATTGTACAAGATGAAAAAAATAGCATACATAGCAAATCAATCACATTCTAATTTTCATATGCCAGTCTTTCTAGATGGAACATTCATGTGGTTAGGGGGGCTCCTGTTTATGAACCATAAATCAAGAATACTTTCAGAATTTCTTATGAAACTAATGAATGCGGTTTATTATATAGATCCTATATTTCATTATTTTTGTATTTACATTGATTTATCCCATATCTTGTCAATGACTCAGAAACATGCAGCATTTTTAATGAAATTTTGATAAATTTTTTTTTTCTGTTGATGCAAGATTTCTGAAAATAAGTTTTTGAGTTATGGGACTTCATTCAGACAAATTTTGGCAGTGATTTCGTGTTTTTATACTACAAATGGGTTATTGAAAAATCAACAATATGTAATTATCTTCTGTCAAGTCATGTTATTTAAAAAATTGACGAAGTTCCATTTTCTGCCTAACAGTATACCAAGAGTAATCAAGGAAACCAAGGTTTTAGCGGTAATCAAAAGAATGTAATCCAGGGACAAAGACCAGACATGGAAAACAGACGTACACAACAAAGAACATAAAGTAACTAAAATAATACATACAAAGAAACTAAGGTAAATGATAGCAACTCGGACTCCACTAAAAACTGGGAGCATGGACCAGGTGCACTGGTAGGGTAACTTGGTATTTGGGCCCCGCTGAAGTAAAATTCCTGAACATCAGTCATGCTTAAAAAATTAAATTAATCATGCAAAACTCATAACAGTCAAGACACAAACAGTTGTGCAAAAATCATTTGTTTTTAATATCCTGGAAGTCAAAGGTCAAACGTCACCAACCATAGTACTTGACACATTGTCTTCAGGTGATCTACCCACATGCCAAATATCAAAAGCCCACATCTTAAAGACAAAAAAGTTACAGCCTGGACCTGAGTTTGTCAGGAATTTGACCTTGAGGTCAAAGTTTAAGATAATAGGTCACAATCTATGGTATGCGACACATCATCTATAAGTGATCTACATACAATGTATATGTCAAATATCAAAAAAATTACAGCCTGAACACAGGTTTGTAACTAACGGACAGACAGAGTGATCACTAGAGGGGACAGCCAATTTTTGAGGCGGGGCCCTAATTAGCTTTTGTAGGAAGGGGTCTTCACTTCCACAGCCTGCACAATTTTACAGTGCATAAAAATGATGTTCATGTAATTGATTGGTATCCCCTTGATTAAGTGACAATCACTGGATAATTGAGAAATATATATAAACTTGCAATCAGACAATTCATCTGATTAATTCCGTAGGTATTTGAATCTATACTTGATAGAAAGTTTAAATCTGTAAGAGAGATAAAAACCCCACTGGATTAAAAATGGGAAAATAAAGGTTGCTTAATAATATAACAAACATGATCCATATTATAAGCATTTAATGTTTACAAATATCCAAAACAACAACATGATTCATGATTCAACAACAACTGATCAATTGATAAACCCTGAATAATGACTGATGATCATAATGAGTTTATCTGACTTGCTGATCAATTAATAAACCCTGAATAATGATTGATGATCATAATGAGTTTATCTGACTTGCTGATCAATTAATAAACCCTGAATAATGACTGATGATCATAATGAGTTTATCTGACTTGCTGATCAATGGATAAACCCCGACTAATTATTGATGATCATACTGAAATACATCTGATTGATAGACAAATATGTTAACCTATGGAACATTCTCTCCCATTGACACTGTCTCTAGTTGGAGATTGTTGTGTAAAAATAAAATTTTGATGTAAAAAATTAATTATTTAGGATTTTTCATAGGAATTATAGTCATTTTAACCAAAAACCTCCCACAAATCTTGAATTTTAATGTGGGAAACTCTAATATATCCCTATTTTTTTTTAGTCTACCCTCTGAAGTGGGAGAGTTAACAGGTATGGATAGAAAGTTGCTTGATTGTAGATTTACAATGGTTTATCTTATTTAACATCATGACATGTGACAAAAATAACAGCATTTCGCCAAGAAACAAACTGACAGTTTTTAAAGAATTCTCTATAGAGGAAAGTTTTAGACCATACAGGTCTTCACAATTTAATGACATACTGAATACCATAACAAGTATTAAAATGAAATTCTCAAGAACAAAAATGAATAATTCAGATGAAGTATTTCCCTGTCTTAAAAAATACAGTATATATTTCATTCATTTCCTTGCATTCAGTAAAATGTTAAGTATTAATTTTGAGTTCTTGTAATTTAACTGAAATATACTTGTTTTCCAATAACACACCATAAACAAGCACTCCATCTAATGGTACACCATTGAACTTTTCACAATATATCATTAACAAGTCCCAAAAAGTGCCATAAAAATAATCACTTTTCACACTATTAACAGTCCATTATACACCCTGAGCATGTCTTATCTTCTAACATCACATCTTCCCACCTTTCCATTATGCAATAACATGTCACAATTTCCCACAATACATCAAAAACATTCATAATTTCCCACAATGCATCATGGACATGTCACTTCCTGTTTTGACTGTTTATCTGGAGATGATGGCTGTTTATCTGGACATGATTGCCTGAAGAGTTGAACACTGAATTTATAAAGTTCTTGGTCTATTGCCTGTGGCGGGTAGGAATGTCCTGTGTCTATGGTCTGAAAAAAAACCATACAAAATTGAGTTTGGCTTCTTGTAGTTTCAGATATTGTTGCAATCACTATTGCAAAAAATAGGATATAACATTATTAATCATATTGGAATTTTGAACACTTGAAAGAAGTTTCTTGAAGTCTGAAAAAAATGTACAATATTTCTCAATTCAGAGTTACATTCAATGCTCACAATTTTTATGACTTATGTACCTTATCAACTTTACACAACTGTCGTCTGATGTCTAAATCTCTTCTGGCACACAGAGCACGACGGAATGGACCTATATTGCGTAAAAGGTTCTGTCTCTCACGGATTTTACTTGTAATGGAGGAATGGAATACAGCTACATCACTTTTGAACTGGAACTTATTTTCTGGTTTACTGTCTTCTGTTTGCTCTTCTTTTGTTTGATTTTCTAAAAATCAAGATTAAGTTTCAAAATTTGCAGAAAACCTACTTCATTTTAAATCAGTAAGCACTTATCATATCTGAATATGAATAACTGTTTGTTACTGCAGTAAGCACTTACCATAACTGAATATAAATAACTATCTGTTACTTATCCTACCAAATTGAAACCCATGAAAACCTGCCATTCTGCTTACATTTAACTCAATAAAGGAGGCCAAATAGTGCAGTTACTTAATTGATTGTCAACTGTTTTGTGGATTTGGATTGTTGTGAATTACTTCTACAGTTAGTTTAAGCCAAAGATGCCAGTGAATTTAACCCATTCTCAAATCTAATGTCCTGCATACCCGTAAAACTCTCAATATTTTACCAAACATTTAGGTCATTTTCTAATCTAATTAGTTCAAAAGACAGAAATGGCAGAATTTCATTATAAAGGAAGATGTTCGACAGACCTGAAATTGCATCCAATGATATCGAACCCATACCTGATGCTGGATACAAATATCATGAGGCTGGGATAATAGTTGCTATGAAAAGAGTTACGAAAATAATCTTAACACCAACATTTACCATACTACAACTCAATTCTTACTATTTGAAATTCTGCCAAAAATTACTTTATGGGTTTATATCTAAAATTTGGTCTTGATCTTCCAAGAACCATTTCCAAACCAAAGTATTCTTGATTAAAAATGACAAAAGGTTCCAATAAGTTTCACATAGAAGAGGTGCACTTGTTTAATCTACACAATCATCCTGTGATGGGGATTAGAGGGAGTCATGCATATTTTATCACATTGTACCTGAAAATTTCACATGATAATCTAATTTTTAACAAACAATGTTAAAGAAGGGCCCATTGAAATTCTGATTTTCATAAGAAAATGTACATTCTCAAAATGTAAATCCCAATCAATACATCATCAGAAATCCTCTTCATATCATGTTATTCAAATGGTCCTACTGATTACCCTTCAATAAACACCCTCACCTTTTTCCAGTTCTCTCTGACAATCCTCTTGTATTTTGTTAAACATTTCCTCCCCAGCATACTGTTTAGATATACCAATCTGGGAGAAGATATTACAGGCTTTGTAACGATTGAGTGCTGATCCAGTTAACTGAGGCTTGGGTCGGGTATCTTGTTGTAAACTAGCCCAATCTATTTCTAGAGCATCTATACCTAAATAAAGAAATCAGAAACTATCACACCTTGTTTCAAGAACCAAACAGCATAATAATACTAAGGTTTTATATAGTATTTCAGACCATACTACTTTATCAAACAATTTTATTGACAGAACTTTTCCGTATTTACAGGGCTATCCTCTAAAGAAGTATCAGTGAAGAAATAAATGCAATAATCACTGATATAAAGCTGCTACTTTTATTCCTCAATCTTCTTTTTTTATGAACATATGGAAAGTTCTTCTTGCCTTTAAAGAATTCATTTATTTCGTTCATCACGTATTTCATCTCACGTATTACCAGCATGAATAGTTTCTCAAAAGGAGAGAATGCTAACCCCTTCAGTGCACCTAGTCCATAGTACAATTATTTCGATGGAGTCTTGAGTTGCTTACTTAATTTTAGTTTCTTAAAAGGAGAGAATGCTAACCCTTCCAGTGCACCTAGCCTATGCTACAATTATTTTGATGAGTCTTGAGTTGCTTACTTAATTTTAGTTTCTTAAAAGAAGAGAATGCTAACTCCTCCAGTGCACCTAGTCCATGCTACAATTATTTCGATGGAGTCTTGAGTTGCTTACTTAATTTCAGTTTCTTAAAAAGAGAGAATGCTAACTCTCCAGTGCACCTAGTCCATGCTACAATTATTTCGATGGAGTCTTGAGTTGCTTACTTAATTTTGGTTTCTTAAAAGGAGAATGCTAACCCCTCCAGTGCACCTAGTCCATGCTACAATTATTTTGATGGAGTCTTGAGTTGCTTACTTAATTTTAGTTTCTTAAAAGGAGAGAATGCTAACTCCTCCAGTGCACCTAGTCCATGCTACAATTATTTCGATGGAGTCTTGAGTTGCTTACTTAATTTTAGTTTCTTAAAAGGAGAATGCTAACCCCTCCAGTGCACCTAGTCCATGCTACAATTATTTTGATGGAGTCTTGAGTTGCTTACTTAATTTCAGTTTCATCTGAATTTTCTTTTTGTTTATGTTGTTCGTTTGTTTCAGTATTCTATGTGTTGTCATAGTAACCTAACATCCAAGTTTTTGCTTTACCATAGTTGTCGTAGGTTCAATATTTGCCAACTAAGTTGAAAGACCGTTTTTAAAACAACCAACTGACCACAGAGACAAGATATCGACTTAAGTACTTTTACCTTATATAAGCAGTCAAAAAATATCTACGTCATAGATGCTTCAGGATAAATTAAAATAGCTTTTCAGTTGTTTTCTAGATGTATTTGTGGCAAAAAAGACCAAATTCAGTAAAATGATGTGCCACCCATTGCCTGATTCTTACACAGAATAGTACTTATATAATAATAGTAGGAAATAGAAAATGAAGCTTACTTTGTTTCTTTTCCTGATCAGGTTCAAACTCTTCATCACTAGAGATAGAGTCCAAAGACAAATCGTCTTCTGAATCTGTAATCAGGAAAGCATATATTTAACAAGCAGCAGTACCCTTATCTATAATGGATTAACAAAAATACCTTTCCTCACTGAGAGACAAGGAAATTCCTATTTTTGGTGGTTTCAGATTTCCTTATCTCACCCACAGACTGAGACAGAACACATGTGCTTTCCCATAAAAAATTGGCACAATTGAATAAAGAGTTACTGAACGATCATATCCTACTAATATCAAATATGTGTTTAAAAATTCTTTAAAAAATAATATTTTTATCGAGAAGCCTCATTAGAGATTGATTAAATCTTATCCTCAGGTGTCTGAGATTTCCCTACCGGAGCCTCATTAGACTACGATTAAATCTTACCCTCAGGTGTCTGAGATTTCCCTATCGGAGCCTCATTAGAGAACAATTAAATTTTCCCCTCGAGTGTCTGAGATTTCCATATCGGAGCCTCATCAGAGAATGATTAAATCTTATCCTCGGGTGTCGGAGATTTCCCTATTGAAGCCTCATTAGAGAATGATTAAATCTTACCCTCGGGTGACTGAGATTTCCTCATCGGAGCCTCATTAGAGAATGATTAAATCTTACCCTCGGGTGTCTGAGATTTCCCTATCGGAGCCTCATTAGAGAATGATTAAATCTTACCCTCGGGTGTCGGAGATTTCCCTATCTTACACTCATACGGTTGTTTGATTCTTAATGTCTTTAATAAAACAGCAGTAACCTAGCTGATAAAGTCAATTTAAATTTACTGACTTGAATATAGCGGATACACTCTTCTACAAACAGTCACATATCAGTCATTGATTCTTAAACAATCAGTTTCTTTTATATAAAAAGCATGCTTTTTTTCATATGCTCTTGAATCTTCTAAAATTCTTCATATATCATTGTGAACATTTTTGTAATACCTGTCCCTTCACGCCACAAAAGTAAAAAAAAAAACTTAAATCTGAGAATACTTTTTAAGACCTTCCATGGTATCTTCAATCAAAGTCTTTGAAATTGAAGACATCACAAACAGTTGAGAACTTTCTCAGACTTAAGTAATTTTTTAAGTTTTGTGGTGCTGGTGCCAGTACCTGCTGCAGAGTCTGCATTATCTTCCTCTTGTACAACTTCTGATTTAACCTCTGATTTTACCTCCATCTCTTCAGTCTGACTTCTACTGTCAGGATCATTTCTTGATCTGCAAAGAAAAAAATCAAAAATTTATTGAAACTAGAAATAAAACGGAATATCAATATATAAGAATAAAATGTTTACCACATATTAAATAGTTAATGGCAATTTCATTAAAAAAAAAAACAAGACCAATACATGCCTGCACTTGCGTCACCATCATATATTTGTCAGCAGATAAGTGTCTTCAATATGTATATAAACAATAATCAAGTTAAAACAATAAATTTTTGGTTACAAATTTCCATGTGTAGTTTCCTAATGATAGCATATACTACTAAAAAATTGATACATTCAACATGCTCAAAATGTAGGGAAAGAATTATCCAACTTCTCTGTAATAGAAGGTGCATGTCTTCTATATGTATATAACCACTGTGAAAAGTTTGAATAATATCACTTTAAGAATTTTTGAATTACAGATTACACAAAGTAGATACTGTTCACCACATACAGTGACAAAAGAATGGTGAGTTCGACATGATCAAAATGTAGTAAAAAATGAATATACTTTATCCATGATAAGAGGTGCACATCTTCAGTATATATATAACCACTGTGCCAAGACTGAATAATATCGCTAGAATATTTTATGAGTTACAGATTACATTAAGTAGGTACTATTCACAACATAAAGTGACAAAAATGTTAAAAATTAATCAAATTTCTCTATAATGGAGGGTGCACATCTTCAACATGTATATAAATAATATTGCTTGAATACTTTTTGAGTTACAGATCACACAAAGTAGGTATCATTCACAACATAAAGTGACAAAAATGCATTAGTTCAGCATGCTCAAATTGTAGAAAAAAAATTAATTATAATTGTTCATAATAAGAGGTGCACATCTTTAACATGTATATAATCACTGTGCAAAGTTTGAATGATATTAGTTCATTAGTATGCACGAAGTAAGTATCCATTAATGTGACAGATGGATGAACAGAGTGGAGCAACTCCTACTTTCTTTTACAGCTGCTGACCCAGGGAAAAATACACGTAATACTGACTAACACCCACTGCAGGATGTGTGATGTTGAAGTCCTATATCTTAGGCCTAGTACTTGTTTGGTCTTACCTTGCTTGATCCTTATCTCTCTCCCTTTCCCTGTCACCATCACCTCGGCCACGGTCTCTTTCCCTTTCTCCTTCACTTCTCCCTCTATCCTTCTCCCTTCCCCTGTCTCTATCTCCATCAGAACGACTTTTTCTATCGCCACTTCTTGGTCTACTTCTTGACCTTGACCTTCTATCCCTGTATCTACTGCTCTCTGACCTACGACCCCTGCTGTCATGGAAACTTTGTTTGCTGTCATAGCTACAGCGACTCCTGCTTCGTCTCCTTCTGCTGGATTCTCTATGACCATCACCCTGAAATAAAGTATATCATAGTGTGAACTTATAATCTTACACATAGTATGTTATGATACTCCATGCAATTGTGTGTGTTGTCACGCTAGGTATACCCCACACATATAATTCTAACAAAACAGGAAGTTGATATCAGACAGCAACTAAAATTGCATACAATGCATGGCTCATCTATATAAAGTCACATACCATATTTGAAACAAATCTAATTTGGAGTAAGGATTATTGAAACAAAATTTAAATGAACAGAATGACAGACAGACAAGGTGATATCAATATGGGCCAGAAATAAAGTATGGAGGGGAGGCACTTTTTATTTGACATCACCATGTATACATTTTTAATAGATGATTTTCTTTCATTCTTTAGACTAACTTTCTGAAATAACAACCACCATTCAAGTTTTAATAAAGGTGCCTCCCACCACCCACTTCAAAAATTAATTCTGGAATAACCCTATACAACCTACTTGCACTATTTACATATTGCAAGAGTTCATTTGAGTTAATTTTTGTACCTGCTGTGGTTCTGCTTGATTGAGAATGTCATCTGTAGAATCATCTGTAAAGTCACTAAACCTTCCACCTTCCTCCTCCCCGCTTCCTCGTAACTTACGAACTGAAATAAACAAGAAAAATATTTCAAATTCATACATGACCAGCATTCCACATATTTTCATTTCAGTCAACATTTTACTATTTTACTAATTGAATGCGAGAAAGAAATAAATCAGCTAACAATCCTCTCTTAATTAACCCTCACTCCATTTCAATATTCCTCTCCTACATAAAATGAGCCATCAGCTATCAACCAATAAAGTCCTTCTTTCCTATGTATCAAAGTGCTGCTAGCACTGGAGGATATTGAAAAATAAAAGGTTCTCAAATATTACAGTATGTAATAAGTAATCATAATTTTGTGTAACTAAAACAATTTGTGCTCCATCTATTCTCAAATGTTTAACTTAAGGTGAAATCTTATCACTGATTTCAGAGTCATTAACTGTAGATCTGTATTTTAATAAACAAAACTTCAAAATTCTTTAAAAAAAATAATTTCACTACAAAGCAATTTAAGTTACAGTAATGTCTATTTAACTCAACCAGTAAAAAATGAATTCACAAATAGATTTTTATGTAGACTTTTGTACGGTACATTTGTATACTTTTGTATGGTACATATGTACATTTTTGAATGGTATATATGTAGACTTTTTCGATTAGACACTTATTTATTGATCACAAAATCTATTCATTATGAATCTGAACATATTCCCCCTACCCAAGCAAAAAATGGCATGAAATAAGTTTGTTCACAGTTCCTTTGTCCAGTTTAGCAGTGAGTTGCCATGATTAAAAAAGATAATATATTGGAAAAATGCCCCACATATCCCACTAAGATTTGCTTTCTAAAATTCTTCTAAAATAAACATATACCTCTATCCCTATCAGTCCTCCTTCTCTTATACTCTTCCTCACCAGAGGGTGACCTTGACCTCTTTTTCTTTTGAATTCTTTCCTCTGGTTGAGGTTGAACTGATGAAGCAGGCTGTAATAAACAAAATACAAATACTTATCTTTAAAAAGGTACAGTATTTACTGAAACAAGATTGAAACATGTAATTCATTATACAAACATGTATTTATATAATATCAATATTAGAAACCGATTCTGAAACTGCAAATCATTGTTTACAGCAATTTTATCATTTACAGGAGTAGACCTTTCATGAATTTAGCAAAATTGGTTTAATTTTCCTCCAAAAAAGGAACTTCCATTCATTTGTATATGTAGGAGGTAGTGAATCCATGAATTCCAGAATTAACAAACTGATGTTTCTTCCTTAAACCACAAAAATTAGCACTCATGAATAGAAGACTTTAACAGTGTATGTTTTTCTTACACTTGTATCTTTTCTCCTTTCTGATCGTCTGTCAGATCCATGAGATTTAACACTTATACTGTCTCTCTCAGGACTTCTTGGCCTTGATCTTTCATCTCTGACCTCAGATCTGTCCATACTCCTTGACCTCCTAGCAACTTGACCTATACTTCCTGGAGAGGTTCCACGTGACCTTCCTCTGGCACGTTTAGAGGAGGGTGCTGGAGACAGAGATTTACTCCTGTCATCACTTGGAAGTCTTTTCCTACAAATATTCAAAATATGTTCTAGTAAGTACTAAAAGAAATGAGAAAAATTCTGTCTTTTATGACCTACAGAATAATATAATACTCCACAGGTACAGCTTGATACAACTGCATGTGGGGAAAGCATGCAATGAATGATACCAGTGTTTAACATGTAAAGAGGTTACTTGTAATACAAGTACAGGGTGTTAAAGATTTTAAACTGATATTGATCTGTAGTAAGGAATTTGGTTGGTAAAACTTTTCATTAAAATTCAAATTAATTGTTTCGGCAAATTTAACTACTTACCCAACCTTGGATGGTAAAGGTATTTCTACCATAAATAAGACTTTCAGAAAGATTTAAGGTTGTTTAGAAAGTTGAAAAATATTGCTGACTTATTACCTTATTCTTTCTTTGCATGATTCTTAGCTGTACCTGTACCTAAACTTTCCCACTAATATTTTTTTATTAAAATTACCTTGACTCTTCTCTTTCCTTTTGATTTTTATCTCCCTTTGGTCCTTCTTTCTGCTCAGCAGATACTGGTTCCTCTTCTTGATCAACTGGTTCTGTTTTAACAAGCTGTTCTTGCACTGGACTCTTTGGCTCCTCTTTGACAACTTGTTCTTTTTCTGGTTCCTTTCCAGTGTCAGTTCCAGATTTTTGTTTTGCTAGTTTCTCCTCTAATTTCTTTTGTTTTGCTTTTAATTTCTCCTCCTTTCTGGCCTTCTTCTCTGCTTTAGTTCTTTTCTTCTTCTCTTTCTCACCTGTCTTTTTATCACCTTTTTCCTTTTCCTTTTTGACATCCTTATCCTCAGGTTCTTTAACTTTTTCTACTTTGTCCTTTTCTTTGACCTCAGGGGCACGTTCAACCTCTTTCTTTAACTTGTCTTTTTCCACAGATTCTTTCCTATCATACTTTTCAGAATCTCTTGGCTCAGAAACCTTCCGGTCCTTAGCAGGACCCTCTCTGTCTCTATCTCTTCCTGGCCCATCTTTATCCCTGTCCCTGCCCCGATCAGAGGAGAATTCACGATTTCTGAATGAATCATCTCGTCTGTTGTCCCGTCTTTCAGTACCTTCCTCCCGGGGATCCCCACGACCAACATCACTGTAGCGATCTCTAGTGTCACGTGACCTATCCCTATCATCATTTCTCCTGTCTGGTCTCTCATACCTAGAAAAGTATTACATCATATTTAAAAATAGCACCAGATACATTTAATACAGATTTCATCCACTCCTTGAAATGCCTGCAACTAAAATAAAATCAGCCACATAAATAAGTATTACAACCTGTCTTAACCAAACTAGAATTCAATAAATTTCAATTTTTTATAGAAATATTCAGTTGGAGACTATAAATCTTGTTAAAAAAAAAAACAAGTGAAGGAATATAAGAGATTTTACAGGGGTTTCATGATTTTTTGCAATGCAGGCACCGTTGGTTTTGTAGGAGGTACTTTTCTTCATTTTCTTTTATAAGCATATATGAAATTTAAAAATTCTGGAGGTACCTGTCAGTAGCTTAGAAGGGTAAAAGTACCTGATACCACCTCTTAATGACAGGTCTGATTTTACTCAGTATTTAGTTCAGACAGGTTTTTCAATCATTCTTATTAGTTAAAATAAATGTTAGTGCATAATTCAAGCCAACTTTGATAAAATTGAAGAACAATGCAAATCTGTAGTAAATGAACATGTCAATATGATAATATACTGAAAATAATAAAAACAAATTTGACACAAAACAGAGACAACATATCTTTCCATTTGTCCTTTACTGTTCATGCTTTTTGTATAAAACTGCTTACTCCTGTTTGATACTGGAATCTATAGAGGGGGTTGCTAAATGTGACATAAAGTTGCAGACGTCATACTAACTTTGAAAAAAATCCATAAACTGGGAGCCAAGATTTTTGTGACAAAACATTTCTCTATCATTCCATATTGTGATGAATAGTTAAAAGTAGCACTCCAACTAAGAATCATGCAAAATATGATTCATGGGTAAAAAGCCTACATATTTTTATTTTTGATATTTTGTTTGAATTGCCATAATAAACAAAATTAAAATTCAGGTTTTCATATAACATGTGTTCTTAGGAGAATTATACAGAATGCACTGCAGAGTTTAAAATTAAGGCAGATAACTCTTTAAATGACACTTAAATACAATAGAATCTATTGGTATTTCAATGTTTCAATGTTGATTATCTTCTAAGAGCAGGCAGATTTGAATGAACAATTACACATTTCATAAAACAATTTAATTACAAAAATAAAATTATGTAGCCTTATTTGGGGTATATCATATTTTTCAGATTTTGCATGATACTTACGAAGACAGCTACTTTAGTCCAACAAAACAAAAAATTGGAGAGCAACCAAATATTGCCTAATCTATACAAAGCCACACACCAAATTTGAAATCCATCCATCCATCTAAAGCTGAGATAATTACAAAGAAATACGGACCAATAGAATGATGGACAGATGGAAATATGGACAAGTTGATTCCAATATATCATTAACTCATTGAGTTGGGATAACAAGAAATATTTGAGTGGTGGCGCACTAGTGATACCTTCGCTTTCAATCACGATATGAGGAATATAAACAAAGACCTCATTAAACAGGAAGTTG
Source organism: Perna viridis (assembly GCA_037379345.1). Lineage (NCBI taxonomy): Eukaryota > Metazoa > Mollusca > Bivalvia > Mytilida > Mytilidae > Perna > Perna viridis. The sequence continues at coordinate 68,039,649 of CM074512.1, read as the reverse complement.
CTGTCATTATTTTCTGAGACTAGACCCCATATGGCATAACTATAGGAGGAACGAGTTAAAAATTGAAGCTGCTGTGATGAGTAATTGCTGATAGTTGTAACCGATGCACAGTCACACAGACAAGGGTAAAACAGTATACCTTCTTCTCCTTCAGAGCGGGGGTATAAAAAAACACCCTTGTCATGAGATTTTTTTCTCTTACTGGGTCAACAAAAATTTAGAGAAGGGGATAATGTGTCAATGATGACTAAAAACAAAACATTTCTCTCTCAGTAGAATAGAGCTGACTTATCAGGAAACTAAACAAGGCCATTCAAAGTTAATTGTCTTAGTTCTAGGCCATTTTTTAAGAAAACCAATAAAAGAAGGAGAGGTGAGAAGTGTGTTTTTTTTTTAAGTGTTCATATTAGAAAATAAGATGACGCAGGAATTTTTTTATTTATATATTTTTTTCAATATAGCAATAAATATACATGTAGGTAATTAGACATTTAAAAACAGACAAAGAGCACCTGAGAACCAGGAAATTACCTTAGTTGGCCAAAGTTCACTTATAATCTTCACCATAAATCATGCACTTATTCATTTTTAAGAAAATCAGTTGTGTAAATTTGTAAAAATCAGGCAAAATGGAAAAAATTAGGAACATGCATGTCAAACCCACCGATCTAACAATATAATTTCATTCAAGGATGCTTTCTCTATTTGCTAAGACCATTATTTGCTTTCTATATGACTAGATTTGCTCAGAAATTATTTGATAGTAGGTTAGAAAAATAATGTTTTCGACAGAGTTATCTGCCCTTGAAATGTTCATTATCAGTGCATTACACAATTTACCAAAATGATATGGAAAATCTTGTCTGTTTCCTTGTTTTCGATGGTGCAAATAGTCAATTAAACATTCAAAATGGTGTTTTTTTCATAAGTATGTTTCACCCATTGCCTGATTCTTGCAGAAACGGACCCTTAGGTTTGACAAGATCAGAGACTATATGTTATTGACTCTGAGTTTTTGCAAGACTTCAGTTCAAATTCCTGTACATACAAAAAATCTAAAAACACAACATGTTTTCTCATGCCTAAAAACCATTACATGTACAACATATAACATGAACGTGCCCTATACATCCTCAACAAATACAGTCCCACACATCATTGACAATAAACCTAACATCTACCAATCTCTTGAAAGCATATTACAACTTAAAACATGAAGTTTAAACATCAATTGCATGGCATTAATAAAATTTTCAAACAATTTTTTGAAAATCTAGAACAAAATAGGACTCCAACATTAATCAATGAGAGTAAAAAATTCCAAAATGTCAGTTTAAATTATTTCAATTAGAACCAGTCATAATTTTGGCAATAATCATGATAATAATTTCTGAATTAAAATGACTTAAAATATATAATCATTTTTAACCCAAAATCACAGATAAAAAAAATCAATGTACATAACTTTAAATTGAACCAAACCTTTGTAAAGAATGCAAAATGTCATTTAACCTTATTTACACACTTTTTGCAGCAAATCAATCGATTGGAAGATGTGTACCAGTGTAGCATAATATCTACTAGAGGAAATCAGGGATAAACAATAGATCAGATTTGGATGAAATCTTTCTTACCACCAGTTATAGCTGTTGATTATAATGGTTATAAAAATAAAATAAGGTTTCCCATCACACAAGTGTGATCCTTAAAACCTGTCCTACAAGACTATGCAAGGTTTAAGACAACAATTTTTTACAAAATGATTTTATTTCATTTAATTTTACCTTGTTTTAGTCCTTAAAAAAGGGCTTTTGATCAATCAATCAATCAAAAGATCAATACAAAAAAATAATCATCAATAGGCATGTTTTTCACTAGTGTAAGCCATTGGTGAAGGTAACACTAAATTATTTTATTATTTTCATACTGAATTCTCCTCTGATTGAAAGATAATGATGTCACAATCTAAAACTGAATAATTCACATTGTCAAAAAGAAATTGGGATATAATTCTAAATGTTCAGTCATTGAGAGACCATTATGGGGGTCAAACAGAAACAAACTAAAGATATTTGGAGACAAATGTCATGAAGAAATAAGGGTATACACAAAGGACTGTTTTGTAACTTGATACTTAAAAAAAACACCACAGCACAAATTCTGTGTAAAAACAAAAAGCTAAACTGCAAATATTACATCCCCATCAAATGATACACAAACAAAAATTACCTGACATTATCCTCCGGGCCTCTCTGACCCCGTCTGTCATCCCTTGGAAAATCTCTATGAGGTTCATGCCTGTCTCCCCATTCTCGCCTTTCTGGAACAAAAAATTCATCCCTTTCCCAATTTTCCCTTCGACTTGGTCTTTCTTGAGGTGGACCTGCATCATACCTCCCTCCTTTAACAGAACAAGAAAGAAAAATTATACAAACATTCAGACAGCATATACCTTTAAAATATCATAATGATGTCCTTGGGACCTGACCTTGGTTAAATATAGGCTTCAACTGAAAAAAAAAACAACATTAAGCGTGACATAAAATCTCAATATAACCAAGCATTTTAAAAAACTAATGTATGTGAAGAACTAACAGACTGACAGACCAAGTGCAAATGCTCACCAATAGCCCCCTTCTGTGATACCAGTGAAGGACTAAAACCCTGGAGATTAAAAAGAGAAAAAAAAACTTGGACCAATATGCTTAAGAAATTTGCTTATTGGAAATTTAAAACATCACAGATTTGTGCCTTTTTCCTATGCTTTCTACAATTTTCATAAAAATAGTTTATACAAAATCTGAAAATAATAATATCAATCCATAGAATATATTCTCAGTTAAGAGTACCACAATGGACATCCTTTCAACAGTAATGTAAAAATAGGGCAGTCATGTTTAAGAGGTAGGAAGTTTTATTAGTCTACATGTACAAGACAGAAAACTCATTCATTTCCACAACCTAAATATCTAACTAAAAAAAAACTTTACATATATAAGACATATACTGAAGGTGAATTACCTCCCTTTGAAAATTGCAATGAAAACAGTAGCTTTCATTGTTTTTCTATGACAGACAGCCAATGACATACAGGTGCACATGACCGTGTCTGTAATGTGTAACACTAAGTAAAAGTAGTCTGGTAAAGGTCAGAGGGTTAATTAAAAAAATAATCCAACTTCCTGTACGCAGGTCCACATTTTGTGCAACAATGTACATTAATATATATTCAAATTATACAAAAACTTCAGAATTATTTACTACAAAAAGGACTTTTTGATTACTGTCAATCACATGTGGTAAATCAGCACCTATTTTATGCAAATTACAAAAGCTTTTGGTTGTAAATCAGAAGAAATACATTCTTACATGTATCATCTATTGAAGATCTGGGATTTCTCTATTTGTGTGAAAAATCCTTGTTCTTTTCACTTGTTTCGTTGTGCCCCACTCATCAAAAGATGGAATTTCACACACTCATGGAAGAAATACCAGATCTTCAACAGAGATCTGTATAAAGCCTATTACATAGACTCATTTAAGAATTCCAGTTTTTTTTCAATATTCATACTTCAGATAATTTACTACAACTGTGTAAACTGTGTAAAAAATGCTGGTGAAAAGATTAAGGTATCCATGCAAAAACCAGGAAGTGGGTGGGACATGACAAATTTTGTTTTCTAAAAATGTTCATTCATCCCATATCACAAATGTATCCTTTCTCAAAGTTGAATGTTGGTTTTTGATTTACTTCAATGATTAAAGAGTCATAAGTTACACTGAAGCATTGAAATTCAATAAAAAAAGGAAATAACTCTATCATTTGAGCAAAATTTGGTAACTTTAATAGGGAGCATTAAATGCATTTTCAGAGCCATCCATTGTCAATTTAAAACAAATTTTGTTCTTTTTGACATACATATGGTATATACATTACATTGGAAAAAAATCAGTGGGAAAAATTTACCATGCCACCCAAATTATAGGATCTGGTATCTGCTATAGGAATGCGGTAAAATGGGTCTGTCACTTGAAAAAGGTCATTTCTGTCCATTTTTTGCTAACAAAACAGGAACCAAAGCAGATTTGCCCCATAGCCTGTATCCCATGCAGGCCACTGAAGCCAAGTAAGGTTTGTTACAGTCACAAGCAGGGGTCAGGAGCATCCTTAAGGATTACTTGTCTGAAAAAAATGAGGATTTTTTTTACAATTTTTGGCCTCTGTTTGTCCTGAAACCGGAATTAGTCCATGCTAGGGGTCGACGTAGAAGTGGTATCGACAGATTCCATACTTATTTAGATTCCAGGCAAACTAGAGCACTATGGATTAATTCTGCTCTGGCGAGTGGCTGAGAAATGAACCCTACTCCCTAAAAAATCTCATTTTTTGAACAGCAGAAACTCATGACCTCTTATTTCAGCTCTCAAGTCATTACTCTTTAACAAACTCTATATCAGATAGCCTCATTTTAAAGCACAGTTATGCTGCTTGCAGATGGACACAAATTGTGGTTTCATGAACTAAGATAAACACTGCCAGAACCAATAAAGGGGGACCAGGGCCTATCTCAAATAGGTTTGGCACAGCATGACAAAGGTTAAGAGGACAGACAGAGAGGAATTTCTCATTTCCAGTATTCTATAAAAACTATGCTGAAGTATCATTATGCACTTTTTAAAAAAGCAATTTAAATAACTGTCTCCTTTTGATATATCTGATATATATATTTTTGAACTTGTTTTCCTGTTAAATCGGTGCTGTACTCTCCAATGTATCAAAGCAAAAAATAAAAGCAAGCCCCATCAAAAAAAAGATCCCAGCATACAATCATTTAAATCATGTTGGTAACGGCACATTTTTATCTTATTCCCCCGTATCACAGGCAAAGTGCCACACAAGAGAATCATGTGGTTTGCATCATATAATTATCATATGAATTGATATGATAATCATGTTTTAGTTTACATATGATAAGCATATGTTTTTCACAAACATATGATTACTATAGTTTTTCAAGCCATATGAGAATCATATGATAATCATATGACTATCACATGTAAATTATCATATGATTGTCACATGAATACCATATGATTATCATATGTGGCACATTTGGCTGCAGAAGATCTAATGGCATCTTTTAGGAGGTTATGCAAGAGAATAACATGAAACTATTATAGTTTGAATAAATGCTGCCATTTTGAGAGTGTCACTCACAAAAATAAACTGCAATGGAACATAATCAAGTGCCTCAAATGAAACAAAAAAATTACAGTATATTGTGAAGCCTTTTCTATCTGTGGGTATCATTTCTAAGGTTTCAAAAGTGTGCTAGATTGTAGGTTTTTAATTTCATGTGTTTTCACAGGTTACAGAAATTCATTCTTTTACTGGAAATTTATCTAATGGTTTGACTGAACCATGAAATTAAAAGAAAAAACTGGTACCCAACAAAAAAATAGTTCTTCACAATATATATTTCTTTCAGAATTCCACAGGATCTGGAATAATTGATGTTTCACTCTAACACAACCTCAAATGGGATGTTGCTAAATCTTCACTAAAGGACATGAATAAAAATGAAGAGCAACATTTCAGATTCAGTTTAAATTAAATTGTCCCAATATACTGTAAAAGTATTAATTTTCAGGGTGTACTAATTTTCGCTATTTTCATGGAGGACAGAAAACAATGAAAAAATAGTACCTGTGAAATCGATTTTTAACACTACATTGTATATAACGTTTATCATTTTTTTGATACAGAGAAAATTGATACCATTGAATATGTTCACTTGACAATATCTGCAAAAGATAGCAACCACAAAATTTAATATGTTTACAGTATTATAAGCAGAGTTCCTCAGAGTGAAATTTACCTCTTCCTCTTGCACCACCTCTAAAGCCTGGAAAGTACATAAAAACCTTAAGAGGTAATATTCAAACACATGCAACAGGTAACGTAAAACAGGTAACGTTAATATATTAAAAAAGTCTTTATATCTTTCTTGATTTTTTCAGTAACGAAAAGGGTCTGATGGTTGACAGTTGAGTAAAATACAGTGAATCCTCCCGTAACCAAACTCCTAAAGTTGTTCAGTTAAGACAGGCATCTTGTTTACCCAGGTTCAAAATGTATTTATATTGATGTAAAGAGACTTTAAAATATGTCGGGTTTAGACAGGTTTTGGGATTATTCAGGGTTTGGTTTAGACAGGTTTCACTGCAGCTTAGCAACAGCCAGTTACTTCTAACTTCATTGAATCAAAACTGAATCAATATTTTGCAAAAACAAAGCAAATATCTTTCATTCATTTGTATGACAAGAGTTACTGAACATGATTTTTGTTACTGTTTATAAAATGGACAAAAAAATTATTACAACACATATCCATACAAAGGCAAAAATGAATCATGCTGACTCAATGTTAAAATAATTTTAAATGAACTTTTAAAAAATTAGAATTAAATAAAAACATGACTAAGTTTTGCCTGTATAGGCAGTTCATACACCAAAGTTAAAGTTGTTCTATTTAAAAAATATGAGTCACATGATATATGAGTGTCCCAGTGACATGAAATATGACTGACATGATGACTACATGTATACCCATAAAATACTTGAAACAGATCCTTTCAGAACCCTATCAAAAATACAATTATGTTTTTACAAGATGCTAATAGACAAACTGTCTATAAAATGGAAGATCTGTAAAAATGTTTTGCTTAATTAAACTTAAGCAATACTGTGATTTTCAGCAATTCCCATTTTAAATTTGATATATTAAAAATAGTCTTTATAATTGTAAAGCTCAAATGTTGAAATCATTTTTCAAAATCAATATCATAAAATCATTTCTGAAATTACAGTACAAGGAAAAAAATAAGTTTCTGAAATTGTTCCCTTTTTCAATCTTAACATATTCATACCTCTCTGTCCACCGTATCTATCTCCCTGGTTCCTGCCACCTCTTGTATATGGATCTGGTTGTGAATGGCCTATAGTGATGTACAAACAATGATTAATGCCATCAATCCAGATATAAATATACACAAAATTTGAAGAATAAAAGGAGGTACATGTATTGTTCATGCTATACAGACTATCCTTTGCCTTTACATCAATTTAAAATGTTATCTGGTCACCAAAAGTACTTTTATCCAAGGGAACCAGTTTTCATAGTTTCTCTAATTTTTAATCAATTTTCAATTCTCCTGTGTAGAAAATATATTTCTCATTACTAGGGAGATTTGAGTTTTCAGATTTCAGATTTCCTCTTATTTGCAAAACATAAGACCAAATATTAGAAAATTCTTCTTGATTGCAAAAATACTTTTAAAAATTTACTCAAAAATGTACCAAAGTAGGTAAAACTACAATACATTGTTAATGAAATATCACAGTTTTCTGAAGACCTTTGTTTTTACAACAAAATTGCCTCTTTCTTTACACTATTGACACTATGGAAGAAATTTAATTAGTCATGATAAAAGAAAGTGTCTCACTTAAACATTGAAACCATTAGATATTTTCCCTTGAAAAAATCATTTCAGTTAATTTCATATTTTTAAATGACAAATAGACTATGTAATTAACAGGAATTCACTGTACTGAAATTAACTTGTCAATCTGCTCTGATTGACCCCAAATTGTCTTTGAATGACCTTAGGAAGTCATAGAAATAATGTAATTTTACACTGTGATTAGTCTGTTACTTGACGATTTCAGTATAAAAAAACAATGGGAAAATATATTACTTTTCATAATGGCATCCACAATTGTGAACATTGTGAAAGTACTTTAATTCGTGGATTCCAATTTTCGTGGATAAGAGAAGAAACACAATTTCATGGATTCTTTAATTAGTGGTTTTGAAATTTTCAGTATACCCATCAATGGAAATTTTCTTTTCATTGGGAACAATATTTCGTGGTTTAGCCTCTATCCACAAAAACCACGAAAACTGGTACCCCATGAACGTAGTACTATCACAGTATGTCAATTGTATGTTGATTTGGTGGGTGTAAAAACTTTGATATATTTTAGGTTATATTATACTTCAAGCCTCTGCAATAGGGTCTGTAAGTCTTCTTGTAGTTTCGTTTTCCTTATCAGAATTTCTGATGTAGAACGTATTGAAATCTGAAGACTGGTCTGCATTTTATTGTTTAATTCCAGGATCTCAGAACACTGTATAAAAATGCAAAATCTTCTATTTCGTGCTTTTTCTTAACACTTTTATGACATGGAAATAGATATTTATCTTTTTTTTTGTATTTTTACACAATAATAAGTTTTTCTTTTTTATCCTGAAGCCAACGCTCAGAAAATGACAAATCTATTCATTTAAATGGTAGACTAAGACCCATTCTCATGAAACCACGGAGTCACATGACAAGACTTACAAGCCCTATGAAGATCAAAATTTAAGTGATATAGATTGCAGATGTTACCATGACAACATACCTGGTGGGTGCTGCCACCTATCCCATCCAGGATCCCTAAAGTCAGCAGCAGGGGAAGGAGCTTCATACACCATGCCTAAAAACAGGTTGTGCATTATATGAACAAAATTGATCATTCATTCAATTCGGAAACTCTTTCAATTGCTTTTATAAAGTTGCAAACAATATGAATAGTTCATTAAAATACATCAATTAAATCCAAATTTTAAATTCTGAAGTATGAGAGATTACCCAATATACATCAAGGCTGAAATGTAACATACATTTGTTTATCATCATAGGATAAAGGTTCCATTCTTCATGTAAAGTTATATACATAAAATATCACAGGATAGAACTCTCTCTGCATTTTACCCATAATGAATATCAAATATTGTGGTAGTTAAAATCACATTTCTGCTAAGCATTTTATTCACAGTGGTATCCACAAGTGCGAATGTGTCAATTGCAGGTTAAGTTAGTGGATGTGAAAACTTGTGCGTATTTCAAGAAATTATACTATTAATAAGATAATCTATTAGAAAGACTGCATAACCAAATTATGATCACAAATGCAGAAGAATGTCCAGATTTAATGAGTGCATGGAACTTGTTCCAAGCACAAGTTAAATTGTAAAGCATTCTTGGTGCAAGTAATTTTTTAAGTAAAAACTGAATCTTTAACGCAGGTTAATGTCTTATGATCACCTGTAATTGGTACATGTAGTTCTTTGAACTCTTTGACTTACTTTCAGAATATCTAGGATCCCCTCTATGTTCCATTCTAGGATCTCTATCCCTCATATCTCTTGGAGGTGGAGCCCGAGGGTCAATTCTTTGTCCATATCTATCCCTTTCAATCCTGTCTCTCTCTCTATCATAACTTTCTGGACGTCCTCGCTGTTCATAGTAACGATCTTCATACCGTCCACGTGATTGAGGGGGTTCCCCTCTTGCTGGGTATCTGTCATCATGTATCTCTCTTCTATCACCATATCTATGAAAAATAGCAAAGCAAGGCATTTGCAAGTTGAAGCTGAAACAAATCTGTACTGTTTATTTTAATTTACTGTTTGAAATCTGTAGTGTTAAAGACAACCTTAGAATAGGCCATTTTTGCAATTCAACAAGATTGCTATGCATAGCAGAGTCCCCTGCTGCCACAAAAATGATGAAGTGCAAAAGTCCCATAACTTCTGTAAAATTGTCAAATTAAAATGGCAGTGCAATATGATCAAGCACATGCGGTGGCTTACAATCATACAAAATTTAAACAAAATCCTTTGAACTGTTTCTGAGGACTGCTTCCATTAAGTGTGACAGAAAGACTTACTGACACCAGAAATTCTATGTCCCATTCCATGTTGCAGTGGGGAAAATACCGGTAAATATGTATCTAAAAATGCTAAAGAAAATGGCTTTCTCTGCAGCTTTTGAGTAGATTATAGTTGCATACAAACCTGTCTGGTGCCCTGTCTAACTCCTGCCTTTCTCCAGGGTGCATCCTGCCATATCTTCTATCATCAGGTGAAGCATATCTTCTTCTATCATCCTTACTTCTATCCCTCTTGTCGTAGCGGTCATCTACTTCTCGTCTATCTGGTGGACTCAAACGTCTATCACGATGATAGGTTGACCCTGACCTTGGTGACCCAGGGGATATTTCCCTTCTAGAGTCCATGTGACTATGTCGACTCATGCTAGGAGATACAGATCTACGTCTACTGTCACGAAACCCGGGACTAGTTTTTTCCCTATCTTTTCGTAGTCCATCTTTGTAATCGATACCAGGAGATTTTCTTTCTCTCGAACGATGCTCCATTCCACGCTCTTGTCTAGGAGGAGTTAAATTTCTTCCTTTCTTGTGCTTTTTTACTTTCTCAACCTTTGACCTCTCCCTGCTAAAATCAGAATCTGAACCAGATTGAAATTGGTCTTCCTGTCTGTGTTTATTTTTCTTTGAATCTTTCTTCCCTTTCTTCTTACCTCCTTGAATTCCCTGGTTTTCAAATGAGGAGGATCTATCTCTACGCTCTGGTTCTGGTGAAACACTTGGACGACCATCCTCATGCTCTCTGTGACCTTTCCTTGACCTTCTTTGATCAGGTGAAGGTGATCTCTGTTCATATCTTTCAATAGGTGAACCTTGTCTGGACATATCATGTGACCATGACCTTGAATTTGATCTTGACCTTTGAGGTGATTCCGATGGTGTTCTTTGCCTATTTTTCTTCAGAACAATGGCATCTTCTTCATCCTCTTCAGATTGAAAACTTAGTCTTAGCTTCTGTTCAGCAGTTCTTTTACCCCCCTTTTTTGTTTTCTTAGGTTTTGTCTCTTCCTCTGACACTTCAACCATTTTCTTTTCTAATGATTTTTTCTTTTTGTGCTTTTTCTTTGACACATTGTCTGCATCTTCAAATCTGTAAAACAGAGTACTTGATTGAAATTCCACGATTTTTTAAAAATAAAATCTATGTTAACCATAGAAATGAATAACCTCATCTGTTTTTAACATCTTTCATTGATTTCTTTTATTTAAATGATACTGACTCAAATAAATCACACAATTAATAGTTTTTTCAAAGCTTCTGACACACAAAATGATACAGAAGTATTTGATCAGCTTAGGCCATTCATTGTTAATTTCATAGTTTTAAAGCCATTATGAATAAAAACCAATGAGTTATGTCTTTTACATTTTATTGCTAAAAAGGGTGATGAGATTGCTTTTTACCTAGTGAATTACCAGAAAAATGATAAAGAGAAGTGTTTTTTTTCTATTGATATTTTAAAAAATGGTAATGAAGTAGCCTTAAAAGATGATAGAGAGCCTGAAAACTAAGAAATTGTTCTTAGATTACCTTAAAATATTTTTTCATTCACTTACCTTTTCCCTTTTTTCTCTGGACTTGGAGATTCAACTTTCATTTTAGTGGGAGATTTGACTTTATGCTTCTTTTTCTCTTTCTTTTTACTAAAATATAAATAAAGTGAAAAAAATGAAAAAAATCAATCCAGACTGACTAAAAATGATTGTATGACTATGGAAAATTCCATCCAGACTGACTAAAAATGATTGTATGACTATGGAAAATTCCATCCAGACTGACTAAAAATGATTGTATGACTATGGGCCTTAGCTACATTGGGTAGCTAGTGTACCTTCCAACCACAATAATCATACAAAATGCTAACCCACCAACAACTACCTCATCAATATCTTTAATCAAGTAACTTTAAATTTCTTAACTTGCATGTACAAGTATAAAGTTGTAAGTCATGTATCTACCATTTTTTTTTATAATTACATAAAATGTAATTTCACCAAAATGATAATAACTATTTTTTTCTGGATAAACAGAGATTAAGCAACCAAAATTGTAATTTACAGCTGTCTTTTAAACAAAAAAAAATCTAAATTTGATCTAAAAAAAAACTACATAGAAAAACCAGAACAAAACAATAGATGTACCTTGGGGATTTTTTCTTTTTAGGTCTTCCAGGGCTGCTTTCTTCACTGCTACTAACCTGTAATACATAGTAATTCATTCAAAATGGGAAATAGTAATAGGTTCTTACACAAGTTCAAAAGAAGACTGAACCATTATAAGCTAGTTATGAAATTTACGCTTTTCCTGTCAGAGTCAATGCAACAGTAAAGAATTTTAAAATCCAATTGATTCCCCGGCTCTTCATTTAAAAGTATCTATTTCTTCCCTATAAAACTAAAATTTACTGGCCATCTATCTAGAGTCAGAGATAAAATAGTCATTATACATACAACTTCCACTGTGGTACTGTGTTTCAAAATCACAAACTGCCTTGATATTGTCAACAAATCAGAATTATTATCTTTTAGAAGAACATTATTGTGAACTGCATGGTGGTGTCATGGTAGAATGCTCACCTTGAGGACAGCAGTGGAGAAATAATTTCAAACATTCATTAGTAAATAAACAATCTAAATATCTATACATATTGAAGTAAGATGGTTAAAAATATGAATAACAAAGTCAAACTTGACCTTTCTTTGAATGGTAATATTTTCTCTTTCTTCACCATCAGAACAAAGTTGTTTTAGTTCTCTTTCTATCTGTTGTCTTTTCTGTTCAAGCTCCAATTCTTTCTTAAAGTCAAGATCTATATAAAATATCAGTTAGAAATACTTAAATTTTAGAAACAAACATTTCCATTGAAGTAACTGATTAGGGAATGACTGTTATATATTTTTTTTGGTCTATGAAGAAATAACCTCAATATGAGTGCTAACTAAATAACCTGCCTAGCAGATTATTTTCAAGTGTGTACCATGGTAATTGAGGTTATTTCAAATAAACCAAAAAAAAAATTAATAAGACATTCCTTATAATTTAACCATAGTATCAAACCTCAACAAGTAAATCATTAAAAAAAGGTTGATGATGTCATAGTCACATTACAAAATTTGGCCTATGAGGTGATGGACACAATTTTTTATCCAATTAGAAAGTGTGTTACTTCTAAAATTAAATTAGATGAAACTTCACCTCAAATTGTAATTCACAAATGTATAAAAAAGCACAAGAATATATAATAATATAAGAAAAATGAAAATCAGCTTTAAATCAATTTGACATTTCCATCTTCTGGCAGTATTTGGCTTCTTAATAGTTTAACGAGTCTAACAATTGGAATAAAGTATCTGAATAATATATTCTAGTTTTTTTTGCAATATTGTCAAAATTTTCAGCATTCTCCCCAGACTACGGCACAGTGTTTTGTAACTTTGTAATCTTTTATCACTGTGCTATCTGAAATTAATTTTGGGTAAAGAGCTGATAAGCACTTAGCTGTAATTTTAGATTAGAACTAGATAAGCATTGCTTAGTCATTATGAACATATTTTTCTCACTAAAGAGACAAGTGTGTTCCCATTGTTTAGCCATGTGTGTTATCCTTATCTCACCCCTAGGTGAAATAAAATGTGTGACATTTGTGACATCATAATAAAATGTTTTATGACATCCTGCAAATACAAAGGAATTCTGAAAGCTGAGCACTCGACATTGACGCACTAATCACAAAAACAATCTTAACATTGAGAAAAAAATCAGAGACTTTAGAAAATGCATGACAAGGAAATCTCAGACACTCTCGAGTAAGAGTAAGATTTGAATGAAATCTTATTCTTGAGCATCTGAGATTTCTTTGTCTTGCATTTTCAGCTGTGTTAGATTCCAATATCTAAATTTTATGAGGATAACACTGACTTCTTTGTCCCCCCCCCAAAAAAAAAACAAAACATGAAATATTAACTAGTAAACATTGTAAACTGATTTCTTTCAATATTAAGTATCTACGTGTGTATTTCCACTAAAGCACATGATACACCTGCCCATCTCATCACTCTCTAAATTCAGTATTCATATCCCATAACTCTGAAACGAAAACAGAGTACTTTCTATTCTGCCCTAAACAAATATTAGAATTCCTTAAAAGGTGCGGACAAATGGAGATGAGCAGACATCAACAGCCCGTAATGCATTTGTAAAATGAAAGCATGCAAATTTTTTTTAAGAAGTCCTTCACCTTTCAACATCACATAAGCTTTTTTGAGTGGTTGCCTAAAATTAAAATGTATTGGCATTTCTAATTAGAGTAATTTTCCAAAAATATAAAGTATTGAGTAAGGTCATTCAAAGTTAGTTTCTTAGCTCATCAAAGCAAATGAGGGAGGGAGGCATTCCTTTTTACAGTTTTATAGCTAAAAAGTTATGAGGGTGGTTTTTAATGGACAAATGGAGATGAGCAGACATCAACAGCCCGTAATGCATTTGTAAAATGAAAGCATGCAAATTTTTTTTAAGAAGTCCTTCACCTTTCAACATCACATAAGCTTTTTTGAGTGGTTGCCTAAAATTAAAATGTATTGGCATTTCTAATTAGAGTAATTTTCCAAAAATATAAAGTATTGAGTAAGGTCATTCAAAGTTAGTTTCTTAGCTCATCAAAGCAAATGAGGGAGGGAGGCATTCCTTTTTACAGTTTTATAGCTAAAAAGTTATGAGGGTGGTTTTTACATTGTTCACAGCCAAAATACATAAGAAGGTAAATTTTGGTTTTAATTTTATTGATATGGCAATAAAAATGAGTAATTAGGCATGACCAAAGGTTTGACTGGTAGTTACTTGATTTCAACATCAATTCATAATTTTTGCATGAAACCTTGCAGACATTACCACACTTAAATTCTAAAAATACAGTAAAACACAAAAAAGGGGGAATAACTCCTTACAACCCCAAAACTCAGTCTGATTTGGTAATAAAAAATGCAAAGCAGACATGTGTTAAACAGTATTTCTTACTTTTATCTTTTCTGAGAAAAAAAATTTGACAGGTACTGTAACAACAGTGATTCCCTGAACAAAAAAATCACAGATTTTTCTTCATGTTGCTGAATTTCATCCTTTAATGGTTGTGAAAAAAATTAGGGGTCAGTTTTTGGAACATAAAAATCTATAATAAAATATTTATATACTTTCTGTAGCAATTTTTAGAGTTACAAAGTATACTGCCATAATATTTTTCGATATCTAAACTAAAGCATCTTAGTTATTATTCTTTCGTGTATCTAAATAAAAGACAAGCAATAAATTTCTATTCATTTCTACCATGGATGATTCCTGCACTGTTCTTAAACATAGCTATACTTAATTACAATAAAAATGTTATTTCTAACAAAGGCCTCTAAACACCATCACTTCTACTTAATATTGGGATTTTAATTTCCAAATTTCGTTTTCAATAGATTTTAAGATCTTAAAGCAGCTTAACAGAGAGAAATGACCAGGGATAAATATAAGGAGTATATGTACATGTAGCACATACAAATCCATTTCTAATATCATGCAGAAAAGGAGGAAACCCTAAAAAATAAACAAAAGCAACAATGCAGTGTTCTCTCCCAGGTCATTATAGCAGAGTGTGTTCATAGCACACTTAAGATATTCAGATAATTCCTATGTTTTTGTTCAAACGATGCTCACAAGAGGTTACTCCTTGCTTACCCAACTTAGCAATACTTACATTAATATATGATTAGTATACCATATAACGGTTAATTTTTTAGGTGTTCTAATTTTGGCCTATTTTAGCAGTCTGTCTAAAATAACCAACATAAATTCTATAAAATGTTTATTCTGGGCTTAAATATAAAGTGCACCACATATTATCTGCAAAAATTAGAAACCCCAAAATTTTTCCTATACCCATTTACTTCAAAATCGCCAAATTTTACACCCATCATATGGTATTTGTATTTACAGAGTATCAGGTGAATAAATACAGGTTCACTAAAATATCATGCAGTGGATGAGAAGTCACCAACTAACACAATAGTCTTTCTGCTTCTAGTATCAAAGACTCATTAATGACTTGAGAATCAATAGAAAGAATGACAGAGGTTACAAAGGTGGAAAAAAATTGGTTTAATAATTATCTTTCATGAAAAAAATTGACAGGCATTTTTCTAACAGAATCAAACTAAAGTAATTTAAGTAATTTCATGACTTCTGACACATTGGACATTATATATTTTTCTTTAACAATTTGACCCTGATGTTAAGTCCTAGCTGTCATTTAATTCATAACAGTAAAAAAAAATTAAAATGTTCACATGGTGTTCATTTCCCCATGATTCAAAAACAATGACCTTAAAATATGAAGCAACTAATTTAAAGGTAACAATTTTGACCATTTATTATTATTTTCCTTCAAGAAATACATTTCAATTCGTATAATTTTACATGTCTATCTGACAACCCACTTAAAATGGACACATATGCCCTTTCCACAGCATACTGACAATGGACACATACATATTTCCTTTCTGTCACTAAAGGGTTAAATGAATATTTTTCATCTGAAGCTGTACTAGAAAGTCTTTGATGAAAACAAGCTATGGCATTAATGCTAAGAAACTACAGTAAGCACTGTGCTATATCAATTTATGAAGAGAACACTGCAAAATATATTTTCTTTTTTTAACATTACTTGAAAAATGAACAAAACTTTTAACGATCCAACACCATGGAAAAGTTGTTTATTTTTTTCTCCAAGTTTTCGAAGTGTACCCCCTTGCTCCCAGCCTGCAGCTGAACTGTCGCTCTCGTCATTGTCCCCTCTTGACTTTTTGACGACAACAGTTGACTTAATTCTTGTTTCAGCATCCCGCTTACTCTTGCTCCCTCGCATTTCTTCCTCTCTGTCACTATGTTCTGAGTCTCGTCTAGATTTTCGCACGGGTCTGGTAAATTCCTCTGAACTTGAGTCATCATCTCTGAATAAATTGAACAAAGCATTTTCATAATTCAATAAATGTAGTCTTTCATGAAATACAAATGAATGTAAAAACATAAAATTCATTCACAAAAAGCAACACTGTGAAATTACTTTAATTCGTGGATTAAGGATGAAACACAAGCTCATGGAATCTTGAATTCGTGGTTTTGAAATTTGCAGTACATACATAGATGGAAATTTCCTTTTGGATGGGAACTAAATTTTGTGGATTGGCCTTTAAACGAAAACCATGAAAATTGGTACCCCACAAACAATAGTACTTTCACAGTACATGCTTTTCTAATCGATCATAACAATAATACAGTGAGAGATGTCTAAACCCTAAATAATAACTAAGAGTGACACAATACTCCAAAGTATCCAAAAATGAAGGTATTTTTTTCAATTTTTGGTACATGGTGCAACTTGCCATGCTTCCGATTTGGTACATGCTTGGGACCAGAAGTCATTATTTTTGGTGGTTCCCCACAAAAATCTTCAACGTGGAGGTTAGAATAAAGTTTATAAACAAAATAGCTACCACAGATGGAATTTCTTTATTTGAAATGGATAATTTTAAAGTTTCAATTTGTACAAAGTCATATCCAGAGAAATCTATAAAAAAAACCTGAACATCCATAAGAAGTTAAAATCACAAAATGTAATAATGTATCGCATAAAAAGTAATAGTATCATTTGGAAATAAAACGGTACATATCATATCGTGAGGTCACTATATCAATTCAGCACTGATAAAATATATCAAGAATAGGTATGGTGTATATATCAAAGACAATAACCCAACCAGGATGAAAATGTCAGGCCAAGGCCACCCCTTGGTCTTCTATGAATGACAAGGAAACCTGTCTAAACCTCACCCTGAATAGATAAAACCTGTCTAAACCAAACACTAAATAAATAAAAGCTGTTTAAACCAAACCCTGAATAGATAAAACCCATTTAAACCAAACCCTGAATAGATAAAACATGTCAAAACCAAATCCTGAATAAATAAAACCTGTCTAAACCAAACCCTGAATAGATGAAACCAGTCTAAACCTCATCCTGAATAGATAAAACCAGTCTAAACCAAACCCTGGATAGATAAAACCAGTCTAACTAAACCCTGAATAGATAAAACCTGTCTAAACTTAACCCTTAATAGATAAAGCCTATCTAAACCAAACACTTTTTGAAGATCCTTCATGTTAGTTCAAATTATTTTTCACCTGGGGCACCAAATGCCTGTCTAATCAGAACCAATATTACAGTCCAAAAGAGGTCTGGTTAAGAGTTTGTATTTGACAGCTTAAGTAAGACATCAAACAAAAACACCTTATTGGTAGTACTTGTCAAAAATGTAGATTTTACTATTAATGAACTTCTCAAAATGCAAACTTGATTTTTCAATATTCCTAGTTACAAAAGTTGATTCCTTTCCCTCTTCAAATAGTTTCTAGCAGGTTTATCAAATAATGACCTATACCATTATATACATGTCAAAAATCTTTTTCCCATATTTACATGTAGGGCAGGGCATAATCTAGAAATTAATGAAAAGGAGAAGTTTTTATAAATTCTGTTAGAAAAACAACAATACAGACTGTTTTGTATATGTAATTTATAACAAAATTTTTTCCCTGTCAAAGACAAATGGGAGAAGTGAGCACAAAAAAGAAAAGTTTTTGTTAGTTTCTCCCTCTAGATTAGGCCCTGAAGGGTAGTGTCTTCAATATTTTAATTAATTAAAGCAAGAGAAGCCATTTACAGTAATTCATGTACATGTACATAGAATGTACCTTTCCTGTCTAGGCTTTACATGTTTATATCTGCAATTTTTCCCATAAGTACATCTACCAGCTAAAAAGTTTCTGCAGACCTGAAACGATAGGAAAAAAAAAAACATTAAAATATCTACTATTTCATTGTCGCCAAATACATGTATGCTACATGTACATTTGTATGTGTACATGTACTGGAGAAGTCACAAATGTTTTAGTTCAAAAATTAGTTCACTATCTCCAAACAAAGGCAACTTATAGGATTCCTCATCAGTTTGACCCCATTCCCTACTTTATTAATTTGAATTGATACACAAAAGGAACCAGTGCTTGCCTTAAGCCACTACTCTGAAGCCTAGGGCTAGTAAAATTTGATTAAGGCTAGTGAAATGATGTGTACATATATAATTTTGGGCTAGTTGAATCCTACAGAGTCTTCTATTATTCAGGTTAGTTGTTTACAATTCTAATAGAAAGGACTGGAACGCGTCGGTATTAATAATGACAATCCTTTCAACATCCAACAGCCACACTTATAAAAAGAAGTTTATTTCTGAATGATTGTTACTAGGGTAAATACATATAAACATAACTGTAATTCCCTGTCATGACAAGGTCTAAAAAGATGTCATGTTTGCTGAGGTTCAGATCTATGCCCAACCTTGGGCATTGTTGCATAGATATCGATAAAATGCAAGTACATGTGACGTTTGAGTAAGAAAAATTAAAATATCTGCACAGCCGCATTTTGTAAAATACAACTATACTTTCACTTTAATGGAATAATACATTTTACTGTTAGTGTTACACTTAGTTAAGTCAGTAGATACCACGATAGCTTACACTTTCTTCGTATTTGCGTCCTCCACCTGCTGCACCTGGTCCTAGTCTTTCAAAAACACTAGGTTTTCTTCTGTCATTCTCGTCAGGTTGTTGGTTATCTACTGTAACTCGGCGTTTCTTGCTGCTCATTTCGCATTTGCATCACAAGAAAGAATATTCTGAACAACTTCCGGTATAAATGAATTATTTTAAAGTCGACAACGGATATGTCTCAGAGCAGAATTCGGAAGAGCTTCGTTCTCTCGACAATATAGTCAAGCCCACGGAATACTTTGAGTAAATGTACTAATTTTTTTAAAAAAATTAGGGGGTGGGATTATTTTTAAAATAAAAAAGAGATAAAATTATTCCAAATTAGTGCTCTTTTTCACTCGATTAGCGATGGACTGAAAAAAAAACTACGATTCAATATTTTCCTCATTACTTAACAATGTTGAATTTCAACACAAAAAATCCACTCCGGCTGCTGCTGCATGAAAATATTCACGCTCGCGGGAAAAAATCTAACTCAACAACTCAAAAATCCAAAGCAACCCCAACTCTCGCGAATAAAATGGTCTGTACCTATAAGAAAATACGTAGTCCATAATTTTGACGTTCCAAACAAAAACCTTGATGATCGTCAATTTATAGTTATAACCTACTTAAGGAGAGGGTGATATATTAATTGGAATCAGTTTGACCGTCCGTCTGTCCAAACTGTCACAATAACGCAATATATCGGCTCCCAATGAGTGGATTGATTTAAAATTTATTGTGTGGCTTTATATAGATGGGGTATGCCTTATTTTAGGCGCTGCTCGATACGAAAGTGTACGAGTGTGTATATCCATATAACGACAGCCAGTGCATCTTCATGTTTAAGTTTCTATAGTCCTAAAACTGGGATGTCATGGAAACCATGTCATCACAGGCAATGTCACTATGAAAGTTGCGGGGAATGATGACATTGTTGTGTCCGAATTTTGTTAGATTGTAAAATGCAAGATTATTTGGAAAGGGGGGACTATTGTCTTTTCCTTGTTCCACTGCTATCTGCTTTTGAATAAGAGAGAATTAATGTTTCACAATTGCGAAAAAAACTTAAATCTTGCAAGACCGTTTGATTTTAGCCACACCCAATCATATCATATTAAACTGAAGCTATAATTTACGCAAATTTTGTAAGTGGTTATATGTATTTGTAACCTCAGCTGGTAGGTAATTCAACCATTTAACTTTTTGTTGTCAATGTCAAAGGTCACTGTCAGGGTGATCCTCCTAATATTGACTTACGTGGTTGATACATCAAACCATATTATACCTTACTGTCAATGTCAAAGGTCAGGGATCAATGTCAGAAAAAAATCAACTACCGTGAACTCAAAAGATTGAGGGTTGTTTTTACAAATTTTGAAGCATACATTAGTACTTTCATTAAGTATATTTGTATAACGAGTGGATGGTATATTGGAAACGTCTTTTCTGTCTGTCCATTCAAATTTCGTGGCAATAATCTCGGCTCCCAATTGTTGGATTGGTTTCAATCAATGCGTGTGGCTTCATAATGATGGGGGATTTTGGTGTTATCCAATATCAACTTTGTGTATACGAGTTTCGGTATATCTAGCACAACGACGCATGCAAATTTTCTTTGTTTTACAACTAACATCGTGACTGCGTAATTGCTTAAAAATGAAGGAGGTGTAATGATTGCATCCTATCCGCCTTTTTTCAAGGAAAAAAAGTCTGGTGTCTCTTAACATATCAATATAGAATTCCATATATCAACTCATACCGCTTTGAGTATTCATCTACATAAAAAACAAGATTATTTATCTCATCGAGGTTTTCGTCTTAGTAACGTTACTGTTCATTCAAAACGGTTTAGGAGATGTACGCCAAAAACTGCTGTCTGTATGTTCTGTTTTAGCAACGGTGGCCACATTTGGCTCGTTCTAGGCAAAATACCCCAAAAGCATTCATACTAAGTTCTAATTGGTCCAGAGATGTCAGAGGAAGAAATTTTTGACAAATCATTAACGATGACGACGGACGTCAAGTGATGGGAATAGTTCAAATGAACATTCAGGCCTGGGGAGCTAAAAAAAAAGGTGGGAATGTATTTTACATGTCATTTCACATTTTGAAAATGGCACGATAAATTTATTGTATTTACAATTATTTGTTACAATTCTTTTAAGATCTACATGTAAACGTTTTTGTGACGTTTCCATTTTGTCATATTTTATGGGATTTTTTTTCACTTGTTAAACTAAAAGTGAGAACTCCTTGTACGATAAACTTCAAAATACATGCAGTTTCTTGTTATAATGGTCTTACAGTCTGTTTGGAGACCATATTATTCTGAGTTCAGAGTATGGGGTGTTTTTTTAGTTTATCCACTAACTGCGCTCTTTTCCTAGCCGATTTGTTTTTATATTCACACGAGACTAAATTTCTTCAGAATCTCGTAAAGAATAAAAAATATAAAAGATGCTAAATCCTTTAACTTTACATACAGATATATTGATGATGTAATGTTAATTAGTAACCCTTTCCGTGGTAAATGGTTACCTTCAATATATCCACCAGAACTCAAGATAAAAGAGACTACAGAAACAGATTGTTCTGCATCTTTTTTGGACCTACATCCCTAATATGACAACAGTGGTCATTTAGCACTCTAGTTTATGATAAATTAGACCACTTTAAATTTGATATCATAAATTTTCCTTACTTCTGCAGTAATATACCTTCATCTCGATCCTGCATATGATGTTTATATTTTACAATTGATTCGCTACGTTAGAGCAAGTACTAACTACTCTGAATTCCTTAAATGTCATAAATATCTGCGTAACAGACTTCTGAATCAGGAGTATGAGGAAATGCGTCTCAAAAATAAAACAAGTCGACTTGCGGGGGAAGGGGGGGGGGGTGAATGCAGACATGGATTTAAAAATGGGAAGGAATTTTTGTGAGAAACCTATTAACAAATATTTCAAAATGAAACAAAAACTAAAAATAATCTGTTTTTTTGTGTGGCCCCTTATATTTAGTTTAAACTTATTTATCAAGTAATCTGCATATTTTAACATCAAGTCAAAACATTAGAATGAAATGAACTATAGCAAGTTAATTACATGATTCAGAAACAAGTCTTCAAGTCTTATATCAATCCGTCGCCTGAAATCACGAATAATAATTGTATCATTGATATATAGCGTAACTCAAGGAAGTAGTGCTCATAACTTGCATTTGGTGAACTAGGTGCAAAGTGAAGAGGTTAATATCTTGGACGCTCTAAGTATTTACCCAGTTCATATACAATTTTCAAAATTATTCTGAAGAATTAAGTAACTGTAATTTAAGGTTTAATCTTTAGGTTGTTAATTTGAAGCGTCTGCTCTGTCTTAAAAAATTAAAAAAAAACTTTGGTAAACATTTGAAGGGTATACTCATCCGACATCTCATCTGATCCAAATATTAAAAGATTTTAAGTCAATTAATCTGGAAGTTGAAGTACCGAGATTTCTTGTCTCCTGAGCACTTGATATAATGGACAGAAGAGTAAGAAGTGACTAGCAGATTTCGCCACATTGACATAAGAGGGATGGAATAATATTTTTTGTCGATTAGATCTTTATTTATTAAATTTGACCCGTTATGACTCAAAAACCGTAAAAAAATATCTGAAATAATCTGATTGAAAAACGCAGACAAGGAAGGCAGGACACGATCCCTTAATTTTCTTGTACATAAAAAAAATAAAACAATTGCACGAAGTCTCTAAAATAATTCATCTACGATATCAAACCGTACAATTAGGTACAGATAGCAAGCACTAGCATGAGAAGCCCGCACCGGATTAACACGTGTGCACATTCAGCTTATGAATGAAAAATGAAAAAAATAGTCCACGTGCGCATTTTTGCAAATTCGTATTACGTTCTTGTACATGAATGTGCATTAACGATTGAATATTTGGAATAACTAACATATCTGTTAGTTTGTACTTGTGGACATTCATATGTTAGTCATCTAGTCGCAACCTGTTACTTACTTCATATAAATACAAAAATCTATATTCGTCGTACAATAGTTTTATATCTGCCGACGAGAAAGATCTTTGCTTCACATCGACCATGAGGGAAATAGTCCATATTCAGGCCGGGCAATGCGGCAACCAGATCGGAGCTAAATTTTGGGAGGTGATATCAAAAGAGCATGGAATAGATGCTACTGGGACCTACCATGAAAGCGATCCAAATCAACTTGAGAGAATCGATGTTTACTACAATGAGGCCATGGGAGGAAAGTACGTTCCCAGGGCATGTCTGGTTGATTTGGAACCGGGAACAATGGATGCTGTACGATGTGGCCCTTTCGGAGCGGTCTTTCGTCCAGATAATTTTGTTTTCGGTCAAAGTGGAGCTGGAAACAACTGGGCTAAGGGACATTATACAGAGGGTGCTGAGCTAGTAGAATCGGTGCTCGACGTTATCAGGAAAGAGTCCGAGAACTGCGATTGTCTTCAGGGTTTCCAGCTTACTCATTCCATAGGTGGAGGTACCGGGTCTGGCATGGGGACCCTCATCATAGGGAAGGTCCGAGAGGAGTACCCAGACAGAATCATGAAAACGTACTCCGTAGTACCCTCACCTAAGGTTAGTTATATCTTTCCATATTATAGGCCTTCACATACAGGTGTGTTAGTAGATGTATAAATAATATGTATGAGGAAATGTAACACGACACGACCATCTTATGCATTTTAAAGTAAGATAATCACGTGTTTGTATGATTTCTGTGTTCATACAGAAAGTCTAAAACTTAAGCAGAAAGTGTTCAAGACAGTGTTTTCTTTGGTATGAATGTAAATATGGTATTATTGTTAAAAACTAAATGAAAAAAAAACACATGTATAAATAAGCTTTCATTATAATTATGCAAAGAAAAAGGTGTTCACCTGCAGGAGCAGATTAAGAATAAATTTAATATTCATGTGACATATGTTGCTAATATAATTACGACACGTGTTGTTCGTGCATTGTCATCCATATAAAGAGAAAACCAAGACCGGATATCGATTCAAAGAAATCAAAGCTATAATAAAGGCGGGGCTCAACCCGACGTAGTATAGTGACTGTACATGTAATTACACATACAATCCACAAGACTTTAAGCGTACCAGCGTACCAAAATACAGGAATACCATATATATACATTTACACATTTTACTCAGTTTTGTAGCTTTAGTAGAGTTGAACTCTGATACTTAACAAAATATCGTCTTAAGCACATGTTTGGGATGAATGTGGCAATTATATATATATATCAGTTATCAGTTGCTTATGTGAGCCTTTGATAAAGGTACAATCACCCACAGCGTACGCGATTCAGCTTCTGAATCTGTTTTGATCTTGAACTTTGTGAGTTTTATGCTCGTGAAGTTTTGTGAGTTTTATGCTGAAGAAGGATATCAGTTATCCGAAATATTCAATTTAAATTTAACCATCTTCTGGTGATGTTAAACATATTTAGACGTTTATATATAAACGTCTCAGAATGTGACGACTCTATTTGCTACACTGCTCCATCGGATCAAATTGATACAGGGAAGATATATAAACGTATAGAAAGGTCTGAAAAATTCCCAACGATGTTAGAACTGTCAAATTTGCGATGCAAATTTTTGGTCTTTCCCTTTGCGGAACTCGAACTCGTACTGCTGTGACATCTATGACAACACCGCCTGCACAAAGTCCAGCGCCCTAGACCACTCGGCCAGCTAGGCATCGCAAATTTGACAGTTCTAATATCGTTGGAAATTTTTCAGATCTTTCTATACGTTTACTTATCTTCCCTGTATCAATTTGATCCGATGGAGCAGTGTAGTGAATAGAGTCGTCACATTCTGAGACGTTTCTATATATTTATAATAGTAGTGCCAATGTCCAAACATCTCTATTACACTGAATTTTAATTTTTCAGGTTTCTGAGGTAGTCGTAGAGCCATACAACGCCACATTAGCAGTTCATCAACTTGTTGAGAACACTGACGAGACATTTTGTATTGACAACGAGGCCCTCTACGATATTTGCTTTCGTACTTTGAAATTGTCGACACCGTCATATGGAGACTTGAATCATCTCGTTTCCATGACGATGTCCGGTGTAACGACATGTCTCAGATTTCCTGGGCAGCTAAATGCCGACCTCAGAAAGCTTGCTGTTAATATGGTACCCTTCCCTCGTCTACACTTCTTTATGCCTGGTTTCGCGCCCCTTACAGCACGTGGAACACAGGCATACTGTGCACTGACGGTACCCGAGTTAACACAGCAGATATTTAATGCCAAAAACATGATGGCTGCCTGTGACCCAAGACATGGCCGCTATCTTACCGTGGCTTCAATTTTCAGAGGTAAAATGTCGATGAAAGAAGTTGAGGAACAGATGCTCAATGTACAAAATAAAAATAGTACTTATTTTGTGGAATGGATCCCATGCAATGTGAAAACAGCCGTCTGCGACATTCCACCGGCGGGATTGAAAATGTCTGCAACTTTCATTGGCAATAGCACTGCAATACAAGAACTTTTCAAACGTATCGGAGAGCAGTTTACCGTCATGTTTAGGCGTAAAGCTTTCCTCCACTGGTACACAGGCGAGGGGATGGATGAGATGGAGTTCACAGAGGCCGAATCTAACATGAATGATTTGATTTCTGAGTACCAACAATACCAAGACGCTACAGTGGAAGATCAGATTGATGAGGAGTATGATGATGAAGTCGAAGCAGAGGTTAACTAAGGATCAGGGTTTAATATAGAAGACTTTTAGTAGTAACATATTCTTTTTTTACTATTCATATATTGAAATAAAGACAGCCCGGTTATTGGAGTTTCATTATTGGAAGATGTCGTTCTTGTCATCGATTTTGTCCTTCCTCGTAGATCAAGCAGCCCATATTCACGAGATAATGCCGTCTTCTACTTGTACGTGACATCAGTTTCTTTTCATAATTTAATAACTATAACCTTAATGGAACTTATGATACTATTAAAAACGATAGGAGTGGCAATTGTGGGAAGGGGCACCGGAGCCAAGGATAGATTATTATAGCAAATTAAATAGTTAACTTCGGGGAATATAGTTGGTCTTCATTTGATCAAATGACCATAACCAAATATAATGCAATCTAATATTTAAACTCCCTATCGCTTCCTACGTATTTCAATTTAAGTTTGATAAAAAGGTCCCTTGATCAATTATACAATTAACTACCTCAGGTAGTTCACAAGGTGATGGTCATTGATCAAGAGAAGACCAACTCTATTCCCCGAAGTAAACTATATTATTCGCTGTAATTGAAATACACAGTCTATTATTTTGTCCTTACCCAAATAATATGATACAGAGCAATTTTCATGTAGGAAGTTCTGGATCGTCTGCGAATGTATTCATCCGAACATGTTTGAATAATATCCAGGGATGAAGCATGGAGTTGGTTTGAAAATACGGTAATTCAACAAGTCTATATGGAAGGGCTTTGACAGGTTTTACATTTCTTGTGACAAGTGATCGTCGAGTAAAAAAACATAAGAACAGGTTGTTATAGTATTGCGTGAAACGACTTTTCCAATAACAAATGTACGGTCAACTGGTTGGGGAGGGGTAGTACATGTAATCGCAATACAAGGTCTTCAGAGCAAAACGATGCTTATAACATTACCACATAGTTTATAATTTTATTATTTATCTTTGACTAACAACTTATAATAAGAAACCCATCTGTAACAATCTGTTGTTTTAAAAAATTTACTAAAACCATAAATTTACTATTCCTTTTATGTAAATAAAAACTGTTTTGGGACCTCTTTAAGCAAAACTTTACACAGGTAAATATTTTTCACGTGAATTCATGTTAATCGGGCTTCCCATGAAATTCATGTGAAATTCGCATGAAATAAACATGATTTTCATGTCAAATTCACTAACACGAATTTCATGTGAACATTTCGTGTGAATTTCACGTAAAGGCTCCATTCACCCGAATTTCATGTGAACTCAGTCACTTAGTTTATTTGCTCAATTCAGGTGAAAATCATGTGAAATAATTTTGCCTGTGTAGCACTGACTCTTGCTTTTAAAAATGTTATGTTTAAACCAAAACATAGATCCAAGGCCATCTTCAATTTGAACTCATTTCCTGCAGGACATATGGAAAATAAAAGCATCTGAAAAAAAACAGAACTTATTTAAGCACTTTTATTACTGTAAATATCTACTAAAACATGCTACATCTCAATAACAACATAAGTACCAAACAAAATACAACATAACAATACATTATAAAAGCATGAACAATGTAGGAATAAAAAATAAAAAAATGCATCAATACACCCAAACACATGAGAATTGACTTGTATGCTTCAAATACTGCAAATCTTACAGCGCTACAGTGAAACCTAGCTAAATTTTACCCCATTGGAACTGAAGGATTTGTTTGGTTTAGAAAGGATTTCAGTTTATTAAAGTTAAAAAAAATATTGAATCTGAAATGAAAGGAATTCAGATGAAATCTGATTCTGACAGGTTTCTACTTTATTTGAGGTTTGGTTTAGACAGGTTTTACTATACTTAAAAAAAATTAATTGCAATCAATTGAAGAAAATTGTTGGTTTTCCTTCTCTGTTATCACCAGCTATTGGAAGTTCAACTAACCTTCCATTTAATAATAGAAATAATCAAAATCCTGAAGGTGTTTTTATTACTAATCAATAAGGAAAGAGGTATAAAAGAATTTGTAATTTGTTTATTCACCTTGATCTCGGACACGACATTTGACAGGATGATGAAAGATCTTCTGATTCCAACAAAGAAATGGATCCTTTCATTATGTAAAGCTTAACTTCCAAAGAGATTCATTTATACAAAAATACAGATAGTAAATACATTTAGGCTTGTTTTATTTTATGGGGGCAGCTATTTCAAGGTATAGCAAAAGCTCTGTTTATTCATTTTTTTTACAGCAATATTAAGTTATAGCAAAAGCTGTCCTTAAAACAAAGTATTCATTGTTTAACTATGTAAAATATTGAACTTCCCTAATGCAGCAAAATAAAAATAAATCTCAATTAGCTTTGGAAAAAATCAGCTGTGCTAAAAAGCACATGTACTGCCTACCCTCTTGTTTTTGGTGTTAAATTTTGAAAACTCTGAAAAAAAAAACCAAAAACAAAGCAAAACAAAACAAAATTAAATGAAATATATTAAAATCAAAGGGGAGCTTCTATATCCATGAAGAAAAAAATGTTTTTATCAAATTAATCAAAGTGGTAGTTATATATTGTTAAATATGTTGATAGATATACAGACAGACATTCTCCTGTACCTTAATGACTCACTCTGAAGACAGGCTTATAAACAATGGCACAATAAAGGCACACAATAATTCAAATATGTTCAGCACTTTTGAGGTATAAAAATCAACACAACAGGTTAAATGATATGTCATAATTATAAATGCTTATTTGGAGATTCAAACACAAGTATATTAAAGCTTAATATTATGGCAACATAAATGGATGATATTAAAGGGGAAAAACTCTGTAAGGATCTGGACAAGATGATAAAGGGGAAAAACTCTGTAAGGATCTCAACAAGATGGTCAAGGGAGACAACAATGAAATGCCTAGTCATATTAATCATTCCTGGAGATAAATCAGTACTTTCATGTTCTTTACTGACTTCTTGAGTATCAATGTATGACATTTCAAAATACATGTATATTGAACCACTCATACTGTGAAAGTTCTTATATTCATGAATATCAATTTTCATGGTCTGCTGAAATTTCGTTGGTTTTTAAATTTGCAAATTTCATAAGAACATAAATCGGTGAATTTGAATTCTTGGTGATTCCTAACTACAAAAACCACGAAAATTGACACCTCATAAGCTTAATTTCCTTTACAGTTTCAACATTAAAAACACATGCAGCACAAGTTGTCCTACAGTTGTGCAATGTAAATCTACATGTAAATAAATACATTGTATGAGCAATAAGGGCTGGGCAAACAATGCTATACTTAGATGTAATGTTATCCAATTATTACTAATACAAACAGACGTGAATTTTTAAATTAACACATTAATGCTACATTTTATTGGTATTTAATCTATGATTAGTGAAAGTTATGTCAGCATTATCTCCACTCCAATAAATCTTAACTGTATCCCAATTATATATGTTACACAAACGATCTTACACAATATGTCAAAAGTTATTTTAATATAGGGTAACAAAAATGACATCCCTTCTTCTGGAGCTTATAGAGTCTATAGTAAAATGAAAGGGGGACAATTCAAAATTATAATTAAAGCTGAAGACTACTTAAATCTGCCACTCTACTTGTAAAATTCAACTCCAAGTAATTCGTAGCTTACTACTCTAATTTGCATTTAAAACTATTAAGTTTACAGATAATTTGTATGCAAGATTGAAGAGCATATAATTAGATCATGATGCCTTCCACAACATATTTTAAAAGCTGGGTTTTAAATTCCCTACAAATTCAGCTACACAACAGCTAAAGAAGGGAAACAGTTTAAAGTGTAAGGAAATACGACAACAGTTTTTTATCTTCAGATTTTAAACTACAATAAAAACTGAAGATTTTTTAATTAACCACCTATATCAATGACACCTCTCCCCCACACAATCACCTACATCCCTCCCTCATACAATCACCTACATCCCTCCCTCATACAATCCCAATGACATATACTAATTACTTGTAGTTACAAAATTATCTATAATGCTAACTTAAAATATACATATTAAGGAAAATATTGTACACTTCGTAATGTCATTTGAGAAAATTGAAATAAACCTTAATCAAACAGATTTACTGTAAAACATGAATATTCTGGTCCCCAATTTTGTGTTATCACAAAATATCAATAAATAACATAGCAAAGAAAAATCTGAAGACAATACAAAATAAAAAAGGAGCTTCTTTCTGTTAAGACATTTTACAAAATTAATTAAAATCTTTCCAAGCATTAGTTACTGTAACACATACAGACAAAAATAAATCACAATAATTTAGTAATAAAGCTTGGTAAATCAGTTGAAATACATAATTGCTGAGATTCACATAAAAAAAAGGAATTTAAATAAAAAAGTATCAATTTTCAAATGTAGTACACGTATAAATAAAAAAAATATTAATTCTGAAAATTTCAGGCTTTAAATACCTTGTAAGTTACATTTGTACAGTGAAACCCCAAAACTCCAAACCCCAATCAGACTGAGGCTGATATGAATAAATTTAGAGGATATCTGTTTCAGACAGGTTTCCCTGTACACAAAGACATCATATTGCATAGGCATTAGCTCTCCTGAATTCTCAAGGAAACTCCTGAAATTTCATATATACATTCTTATGGTTAGCTAATGTCTCCTGAGCTGGATACACAAAATCTGACTAGACTATAAATTTAACCTATGACCTTTGAATAACTGAGGGTCCAATTTCGGTCAGACAGGAAGTGATTTGCAAAGCAAGCACTAACTGGAACTACTCAGCCTTTCTCATAAAGTGCAGCAGAAATGGCTAAGTAGTTACAATGGTGCAAAAATATAGAATGATTTGGCCCAAAGGGTAACGTCCAACTTAATAACTATTGATAACATCACTATAGTGTATGACTTCATTCCCTTACAGGTCACACCTGCCTCATAATGTACCACTAGAATTTGGTTGCATATTAGTGTAGAATTTTTAAAATAATAATTCCACTGAAATGCACTGCAAATAAATAATGATATGGCAGACAGAAAGCTCTGTCAAAAAAAAAATACCTTCAATTTTTCCTGATAAATCTCCCGTAGTAATTCAATGCTGACAAGTCACACATAAAAGTAATAAAACAACAAAAAGACTTATTTATGACCAGGATCACCTTACTATGGACAATGAAATCTCTGGTGGGGATAAACTAGTTTCATAAGACCTTAACCATTCCCTTAAAGAAGGTTAAAAACAAACACAAAATAAAATTCACTCAATAATACACCCAATTCTCTGAATGAAATACCTCAACATACTGGTACACGATATAAACAAAAAGATATATCTATCTGAAGAATGCTGGTAGTTAATGAAAGACTCTTACTTACTTATATACAAATGCCTTTTTAAAAAAAGCCATTCATATATTAACAAAGAATTATGACTAGATGCTTTGTTTGATATTATAAATAAACATAATTTAGAGGTTAAAACAGTTATTTTTTGATTATTTTGAAGCCTTGTTCAACTGCAAAAATAAAAATTTGCAAAACGTACCATATATTTTTGTACATTCAAACAGGGATTTCTCCAGAAAGATGGAGAACAAACAAAAAGGTCATCTTTGAACAATACACTGTGAAATATCAAATTGCATCAAAACAACTTTGCATGAAGAATAATATACAACTGTGATACATGTACATCTATTATTCCTTTTTTGGTGTTTCAATCCAATAAATTGCAATACGGTAAACAAATCTATTTTCGCAAAAATTAATTTCACAATTGAGAATGTTGATCTGTTTTTGAAACTTACACATTCTCAAAGATTTATTCTATGACAAAGAAACTTATTTGAGGCAATTATTTAAAAAAAAGCATTTTTTGAGTTATTGTAAGCTGTCTTGACAGAAGGATGGATGGATAAACATCAAAACAATACAGTACAAAAACAGAGATACTGTGACTGATCACCGACATGGTGTACCACTTAAAGAGTTGCAGTAATTATCTTTTTTAGTCTTTGAAGATATATCCATATTTTTTCGGCACTTAAAATGCTTACCACTCACAATACAAATGAAAGTAAGAAATAATCTCTTATAGAAAAAAAATATATATTGAGAACCACCGTAAAAAGTGGTATACCACTAGGTTGGTGTTCAATCATATTATGCCTCTATCTGTACTGTACATCACTAGGTAGGTGTTCAGTCACGTTAATGCCTCTATCTGTACTGTACATCAATCAGAAACTGAGTTTTACCTACATTTCCTGTCATCTCTTAAAATTATTTAGCCAACTCTGATGTGCAAAATCATTTCCAAACACAAGCTACATGTAGCCAACATTCAAAATATGAAAAAAAATTAAACTCATGTAGCCAACATTCAAAACATGAAAAAAAATTAAACTCCTTACTGAATATGTTTTGTGCATTTCTACAGTGTAAATTGATGGAAAGCCCTAAAAATGTTCATAAAATTTTTTTATGCATTCCAGGTATCTCCAATATTGCAAATTAAAATCTATATGTAGTTCAATGTAAAACATAAAACAAAACAATTTTAATGACAGCTTTGTATACTGAATTTTAAAGTTTATAGAACACAATGCTTAGAAAAAAAGAGTTTCATATCAATTTGATCACCTCATCTCTCAATAATAATGCTTTAAATTCAAATGACCCCCCTCCCATTAAAAAAAGTCAATATACTAATACTGGTATACTGTAGTATATGAAGGAGGTAGACCTAGGGTAAGGGGCATAACTCTTGAAATCAGTGATACATTTGTAACATATTAGTTTCACTAAAGCCTTTCAAGCTTTAAATTGAAACAGAATGAAATCAGTCCAAATTACTTTGATGCTTGCATGAGATTGAAGTAAAATGCTGAATACAAATGTTCAATGATTTGTAGGGGCTGTGTCCCTTACCCTAGGTCTACCTCCTTAATGCTTTAACAAAGAAATGAACTAACAACAAAAGTGAGATTCATGCGAAATAGTTCTTGCCCTAAGATTTTCCCTTCTCTGCTATTGTTCTCAAATGTTTCCTCTTCATACCAATACATTTTGTATATAAGATGGAGCACCTGATAAATCATATCTTTCATAGCCTTCACAATTCAATGTTGGTTTCCATTTCAAAGTCGTCAATTTCTGGAGGTGGAGAAACTTTCTTCCTTTCTAAGAACATGATAATCAATAAAGTTACACAACCAAACAGGGCAACAGAGCCATTAATTCTGAAGACATTTTCCCAAGAATCTGTCAAGTCTTTGATCAAACCTAAAAAAAATAAAATTTAAAAAATAATTACTGTAATCATGGTAGAACTATTTTATATAAGTCATTCCACATGCTGACATGTCATAAATGTAAAAGTTTTCTCCTAAAACTGTTTTGTTTTTGAAATTTAAGACAGGTTTCTGATTAAATGTATGTAGATCCTCTGTCAAAACGTATGTCTCAAAATCTTTGTTGGAAGTGACATATACTGTTAGGAAGTGATTGTTAGAATTTTTAACGCTCCCACACATCATGTGTTAAAGGAAGTCTTGTGAAAGTCGTGTTGGTTGAGACATCGGGGATAAAACAATAACATAACAGTTCATTATTAAGGCAAAAAAAAATAACGTATGTTTCCTGCTACCCTACCTAGCCCAAACATTTTATGGCCATTTTGGCATAAGCACTATTAAAGTCTAGATTGTTTCCTCTTAAACTCAATGTAAAATGTTTTGAAAAAAAAAAAAAAAAAAATTCCATACCTACCTACCATGTTTTTTCTTGCTGGTAGCAGGAAAGAAGACTACAATATTTTGTTGGCCTAATAAATTTAAGTGTTATTTAAATACAAGTAGCTCCATCCCTCATAGGCAAAGCCTAAAATCAAAACGATATTGAATTTAAAACATGTAAAACCAGGTACACCTGAAGGAGTTTTATTGATCTGACTGCTGCATAAAAAAACCCTACTTTTTGTGCTTGAATTTCTCATCATAATATACCTGATTCAACTGGATTTATCAGCAGTGACACAGATGCTGAAAATGTGATGAATCCAAATGCATGAGCAAATGCTTCTAGTCCCAAACTGTTAACAAGCGTACTGAATAAAACACCATTATATCCTCCGGTGAAGAAACCGTAGATTCCACAAAAAATTCCAAGATGAAGGTATGCTCTCATGTCTGGAGTAAAAACGATTCCTAGGCCCATCAACAATGAAGCCATAAGGAAAGAAACTTTTCGGTATTTGTGAAACATGTATGTGAACCAACCAAAAAATAGTCGTCCAAATAGTTCAGATATGCTTATTATTGAAATGATCACGGCACCTTGCCGATCTGTTCCACCAATTTCTTCCGCAAATGGAGGTAAAACATTGAACAGACTAAGATATCCTAATGACTCACAGAATATAAACACAAGATATAGAAGAAAAATGGGATTTCTAAATAAGGTCCAATCAATTTTACAGCATTGCATGTTTAGTTGTGCACTATTATTCACAACTTTCGAAGCATCTGACTTTCTAGCCGAAGAATCAAGCCGATCAATGTCCTGTAGTATACTTTGCATTGATATTCCAGCAATGACACCTAAACTAGCACAAAGTGACGGGTCATAGGACTTAAGACTGACAACCGAAGCTGTCAGGTGTTTTTGCTTATCTTTTCTTAGCCACATATTCCTGAGCAGAAATTCTCTCTCGGCTTTATAGCTATTCATACTTTTACTATCATCCTGGTTTCTGGATTCCTCTTCAATTCTATATTTGCTATTCGATAAAACAGCTTTGAGACTACTACTCCCTGCGGAATATTGCCGACGTTTACCTTTTGGATGTTTAGGTATTGTCTGTTTTTGATTTTCATTAGAATGTTTCAGCAGTCTATTTGTGTCAGAATCATTACCTTTTTCTTGCTCACTGGTAATTTCATTGTCATCAATAACAATTGAATTTATTTCTTCAATACCTTGGCTGGCAGTAGAATTTTCCTTCAAGTCTGTATCATTACTTTTACCTTTGGATTCATTGCTGATGCTACCATCATGTTCAGTTTGAGATTCATTGACTGACAATTCACAGTTTAATTTGGTTGAGGAGTCTTTCAATATTGAATCAACAGACGACAGACCTAAGCTCTGTTTACGACTCCCGTCACCTAATGATGCCACACCTATACTTTGTATATCTTCAGAATAACCTGATTTTGCCAATCCTTCAATATTGGAACACACAGAAGGGTCAAAAGATTTTAGACTAATTACTGAGGCATTCATCAGAGAATTGTCATACTTGAATGAATCTCCTAATTCATTATTCTGCCGCTCATCGGAGCATACAGACTTAGCAAGGTTTTCAGGATTGGAACAAACTGATGGGTCGAAAGATTTCAGACTAATAATGGATGCTGTCAATTGTTTTTCTCCCTTCAAACAGATTTCAACACTTTGTTGGTCTTCAGAGCACACTGATCTGGCCATACTTTCAGGATAAGTACACACAGAAGGGTTAAAAGATTTCAGGCTAACAACTGAAGCATTGGCCATTTTCCCTCCATGTTTCATCCTTCTTTGAGCATTACGCAGAAGGTAATCACCCTCAGAAATAAAACTGTTCTGACTTCTAGCATCAACAGAATTACAACTCTTATCATCACACTGAATAAGATCGCTAGCGTCAAGTAATATCATACTCTGCTGATCCACGGAGAGCTGAGACCTGGTACCAACTTTGTGTTTCCTTGACCTTTTTTTGATTGGATAATTCTCATGTGGTCTCAATAGGCAAGCAAACACACAGATGTTGTATAAAATCCCGCCAAATATCATCATACAATCTTGTAAGGTCATAATGTCCATAAGATAACGCATTAGAATTGGGAGTACCACCGCACCGAGACATCCTCCTGCAGTAACAAACCCGTTAGCTAATGCTCGTCTTTTGTGGAAGTAATGAACAAAGCTTAAGATACTTGGTCCAAATGCAAGACCATATCCTATTCCTAGAAAAAAAAAACAATAAAATTAATTTCCTATATATTCATTTGCTACATCCTATGTATTTCCTTCAAAGAATGAACATCTTCACAAAGAAACTGTTACTTACATGTAGATGGAGCTGGTTTTTGTCTCCTGGAATTCCTAAATATTAAGGTGTAGTTATTTCTGTAATACCTGTCTAAACCAAACCACTTTTTGACTTTTAAAATTAGTTCAGTTTAGACAGGTGTTTGGTTTATCAAGGTTCAAAATACATTTAAATTGATATAAAGGGACTTAAAAAAGTGTCTGGTTTAGACAGGTGTTTGGGTTATTCTGGGTTTGGTTCAGACATGTGTTTAGATTATTCTGGGCTTGGTTTAGACAGATGTTTAGATTATTCAAGGCTTGGCTTAGACAGGTTTTGGATTATTCTGGGCTTGGTTTAGACAGGTTTCACCTGTATAAGTCTGTTTTGAACTTGCCAATAATTTGTTACCAGTAGCACAATTTACTAAAGTTCAAATTAAGGGTGGTCCTAGATCCTGAACCCTCAGTTTCTGTTCTAAAAATCATTAACATAGATCTTGAACAATCGACCCTTCTAAATGAGACTTCTTTGTGGACCTTTGATTTTCCTCAAGTAGACCTTTGATTTGAAACATGGAAAAATCCAGGTCCTTCTACATTTGAAAGTAACGTTACTTTAATCCCCTGTTTTTAAAGCAATTAAATGTTCCTGTTTGTCCTAACTTTAACATTAGTAGGTAATGTCCAGAAGCCATTATCATAGTGAAGTAAACTTCAAATATTTTCTGTCTAGATTTTTATCTTTTAAAAATATTGTAAGAGTCTTTCATAAACTGCAAGCATAGTGTAATACAGCTTTTCAGTACAATATGGTAGAGTATAATATTTTCTAAATTGTAAAGGCAATCAATCAAATTCATGTAGGCAACATTAATCCTAATTACAAAATAAAACAGAAAAACTGTATCATAACCTAACTAACGTACTACTAAAGACATAAAATATGTAAGCTTATAGCTTACAGTTGCCAAATACAGTCGAACCTCGATGTATCGAACTCGGATTAGTCGAAATCTTGGAAAACTCGAACTACTTACAAAGTCCCAACAAAACTCCCCTTACTCCAATACAATTTTACCTCGGATGACTCGAACTTGGATGAATCGAATCCTCGGATAACTCGAGGTAATCAATCAGTCCCCTCGATAGGACTAAGAGGTTAATTCACCCTGATGTCTCGAAGTCAAGTAATTAGTCGGAAAACTGATTGTTTTATTACAAACCATAATCGAAAAGTGTTTTCACAACAATTAGTGTGGCTATTAGAATTAATTTGTTGATACTATGTATGGTTTGATTTGTTTATTTAATTAATTTGAAATTGCGCGTGTTGTTAAAAGAAACGAATTTTATTAATAACACGTGGGAATGTACACTAACAGTGATATCGGATATTTTGATATTTTGAATTTTTTTTTAAATACAGATGAATTGTAGGGGTGTCTGACTATTTAATGAAACATCAAATAGACGATAGTAAAAGTATTTCCAGGACTCCATTCGTTTCACTAGTGAATCTGAAATTTTATCGTAATATTGTAGAGCACACGGTTTGACGATACTCCTGATTGTGAATCAAACGAAGCAGCATGTTATGAACTATGATGTTTTTGATATAGAAAAAAAATAAAAAGGAAATTTCACTACAACACTCGCTGCCATTCAGTATTTCAAACATTATATAAATACAAAAAAATATATTCCAATATGAAACGCATGACATTACGAATATCGTGTAAAGTGAAGCACTTGTACATGTACAAGCATAACAAATGATGTAAATACAGAAACAATCATGGACCAAACTACTGGTATTTCCGGTTTATTCTCGACCTCGGATTACTCGAACCTCGGATAACTCGAACATTTTTGCATGGTCCTTTAGACTTCGAGTTAACGAGGTTCGACTGTACCTATAAATAGTACTATTACCCAATGCATGATAATTTCACAGTACTCAATTAATACCTGTAAGGCATCCATAAGTCAGATAAAAATAGCCTATAGACGGTGCAAAGGCAGTGAGCAGAAAACCAGTTCCAGAGAGGACACCACCAACCAGTATAACAGCTCTGTTTGTAAACCGAAAACTCAAGGCACTGGCTATTGGACCTGAAAAGCCATACAATTGAAAGTAATATGATTTTTGACTGTTAATACATATGCAAGTGATATGATTTTTGACTGTTAATACATATGTAAGTAATATGATTTATGACTATAAATACATATGTAAGTAATATGATAGTAATATGAATTTTGACTGTGATACATACATATGTAAGTAATGAGTTTTGACTGTGATACATACATATGTCAGTAATATGAGTTTTGACTGTGATACATACATATGTAAGTGATATGATTTTTGACTGTTGATACATAGGTAAGTAATATGTTTTTAGACTTTGTGAATGACAGAGGGAACTATTTGTACTCAAATAATATTTGAATTCTGATAACGCACCACAATGTTGTAATATTGCTGATGTCTCCACTACTCAGTTTCCCATCAGTCACTGGCCTGTCAAATCAATCTTAGGCCAAAAAAAAATATGTCTGTTTCGGGTTACATTCCTCCCAAAAATAGGGCAGGTCGGTAGGCATTTTCATTTTTTTTTTTCATTTTATTTTTCTCGACTAAAATTGAGCCTACGTTTGTAAAATAGCATCATGTTTAAGTCATGAAAGTGTATGGTTTTAAGTAGAAAGTTTAATTTTTAACATACACACCTATTAATCATGTCTTTTAATACAATACACTTATTTTTTGTACGAATTTTGAACAAAACATAAGTACACTGTATTTCCGCTTGGATTAACATGATATAAATTAGTCTCATACTCAAACACTATTGTGACCTGGTTTTTAATGTACTTTTGGTTTTACCGGAAATGGTCCGTATTATACCGGAAATTACTGATTTTGTCAATATTGGAGAAAAAATGTATTAGGGTCAGTCGGGAAACCCGAAACAGACATTTTTTTTGGGCCATATAAACCGGTGATTGCTTCCATTAAAATCATATAGCTGCTGGTTGGTTAATATAATTCATGGATTGGTTTGTTTTGGGTTTCAATTTTTACACATGTTTACTAAATGACATAATTTTCAACATGGATTTAATTATTTTGCTTTTAATAAGATCTAAATTGTTGAATTAAAATTTTAAATACTGATACAAAGAAATAATTAATATGGAATCATAATAGATTTTTTCCAATTAAACTTATTGTGACTCAATCATCCCTTATTCTGCATAACAATCATTCATTCAATCCATCAAATAGTTGCACAATACTGGGACTGTATTTCTGAATTAACACAATCTTTATGTTTAACATGTAGTCCAAAGCCTGGGGCATATTTATAACTGCCAACTGACCCCTTAATGATCATAATCAGTGAATGCAGATGAAAGAATTTGTACAATTATTGATAAAATTGTCTCTCAATTGACTTTCAATTTATGTTCAACTCCTCATACTTCAAGTAATAAAACAACCTACCTAATCCAAGGTAAAAGAAACCAGTGAGTGACTGTATGGACTGGATCTCTTTACTGCTAACATTGTACTTTCTGGCTAGCTCTACATAGAAAACTCCAAAACATTTCAGTGATCCAAGGACCAGAAAGAGGATCATGGAGGCAGCTGGAATAAAACACATCTACATGAAAGATCTCTATAAACTGGATTTGCTTTGTGCATGTGCTGTTTTTGTTTGTTGATGCAGTATACATAACATGACCTATTATTCATAGAGTAAACCGCCTGACCTACTACTTATAGAGAAAATTCCCCAATCTATTATTCATAGTATAATTTACAGGCCCAATCATTCTTATATAGACATTGCTGGGATGTAAGTAGAATTTTCACATGCCAACCAACATTTTAACCAGCCTCGGTCTTAGGACTACTGGTTAATTACAATTCTGGGACTGGTCCACTGTCTAATCAATCAGAATTTCATTAAGCCATTTTTTAACAGTCATTTTAAAAAATTCTGATTTGAACATTCGCTGAAATATTACAAATGAGGCATTCCCTTCTTATCATAATAACTGTTTATACTGTGTATGTGTACCAAACTGTCATCAATGGATTGTAAATAAAATATGTGAACAGCTTATGATGTAATTCAAATTCTGTTCTATAGATCATCAGAACTTAACCTTATATTAAAATCACATATTCTACAACCAGAGCCCCGTGCGGTTCCGGGTGTCAAAAGAATAGGCCCACAGCTGCGCTAAGCTTGTCGTAAAAGGCAATTAAATAAAGCTTAGAACCCTGGCCAGGGGCTAGAGTGCTCTGCCCACAGAGCAACTGGGTTGTGTGCCCCAGGTGGTGCAATGGGGTAACCCTGGCATGTTTCATGGTGGGGTTGTCAGACCATAATAAGGAAAACCTGACCACAAACCATAGTGGTGCAACATGTTGGGAAAGATGCCATATTCCTCGCACGTTAAAGAACCCTGTTGTGATATTCTCCTGGAGTAGGAACCATAGGGCTCCACCATAGAGGCTAAATTGTCTAACCCTACACACCTCTCCAAATTTCCAGTGGCAATCAAAATTTGACGATCCCATTATCCATGTGTCCCATCCCATTTTCATTTAATCATCATTTCATGTTCATCGCTTGAATATAGCTGAAATATTGCTGCTCGGGCATTAAACAATCAATCAATCAATCTACAACCAGAACACAATACTGTAAACATTCCTAAAATACAGGTGTTTTTTTCTACCAGACCTGGTAAGCTTTCTATAATTAATGATGCAATTTGTAAGACAGAACATTTTTTTGTTGGTCAGGACAGACAGTCAGACACTTTTGGGGACACCACATAAAATTACTCACCAAGGACAATAACCCAAGCATAACCTCTATCAACAGGAAGGTCAGACTCAACATACAAAGGGCTGTCTTCTTTCTTCTCCGATTCATCTTTGTCCTTCATCTAGATTTTTCTCCCACTAATCACTATGCTCTAACCTACAAAATGTAGTCACTAAGAAATTAAAACTTCCAAGTTAATTTTTTTCCAAGTTGTTAGTCTTTAGTTACTCCAATTTAGTATTACAATATCAGGAGCAGAACAAAGGTCAAGGACAAAGCAATTGCATTGTGACACTGACATTTGCCCCATTACCTTAGAAATTCATAGAGTTCCAGTTTGATCATGACTAAGTAAGTTCAAGTTACTGTACATCCAAATCCACTAAAAGATATTGATTAGTTTCTACTACATTTACAAGGACAGTTAACAGACTGATTTATGATACTTTTTAAAAAATCCTTTGGCAATTAAGCTGGCAAGGACAACAACTCAGTAACTGCTCTAGTAGTCCAGCCCTCTACACTGATACTACACTAATTTAAACCTACAATCTACAACAGTTTTGTCCAAAATTGGGAAATCAAGCAGAGAAAACTGAAATTATAAATACATGCAAGAAACATGTACTGCTATGCATACTTTGTTTAAAATGAATATGCAGAGACAGTGCAGTTAAGTACATGTAATGGATATCTTTCTGTTATCAACTGTCAGTATGTTATGTATGCTTTCCCGTCTTAACTTAAAAATGGTACAAAATAATAT
Organism: Perna viridis; assembly: GCA_037379345.1. Taxonomy (NCBI): domain Eukaryota; kingdom Metazoa; phylum Mollusca; class Bivalvia; order Mytilida; family Mytilidae; genus Perna; species Perna viridis. The sequence goes on along the minus strand of CM074512.1, from coordinate 67,997,766 downwards.
TCGGTTCTTGAGCTATGAAATGTTACATGTTCCCTCCTGGTACTAATGAAAATTACCAATATGTGGTGATATGATGTGACAACTACATGTATGTACGACAAAAATGATACATTTACACCAAATTTTCTTCTATGAAGGTTTTGATTTTCACATCTTTACTCTAGTAAACATCTCACCTTTAATGTTCAACTGATGTAAATTCATATTTTGTTCATTTTGTATTTTTACAAGAAGTATGATATCCATCATCACTTTTGGCAGTTTACCTGCAAAACAGATATAAATATGAAGATATTAAAGTGCATAGCATTACATAATACATACATGTACATGAATAAATTATATAAATGGATTAGGCTACAGTAAATTAACTTGCTTGTTCTTCTGATTTTTGGAAAACAAATAAAAGAGAACAGGAAATTTCATTATATTCTTTTACCTGAAATTATTTAAAAAGTTAATACAACTGCAGAGGGAATTTAATCATGAACAATTTGGGCAAGTAAGGACACACAACTATAGCTTGATACAGTGCTGAATTTTTTATCCTATTGAATATTTGACACAGGATAAGAACTTTACCAGAACCAAAGTGACCCATTTTTAGCCAAAAGGGTTCCAGAACTTTACAACCCCAAAAATCAATCCAAGCTTTCCTTATGTGGTATGAAACCCTGTGATACAATTTTATAAAGATCTATTTATTCATAGTCAAGATATTGTATAGATATCATGGAAATACTTGTTTCTGGTCCCTTGTTGTCCCCTAATTCCTATTTCTGTGCAATTCCAGAAACAACTGGGGTCAATCTCAGCCTTTCTTTTGTGTTATGGTACCTTGTGGTGTAATTTCATTAATACCAATCTGAGGTACAGTATATTTGTACATGTATGGGACCATTTATTTCTGACGAAAACCTATGAGCTGGGTCATTTCCCTTACTTTTACTTGTCAATTCTATAATTTTTAAATCTGTTCCTCCATAACTGTATTATGCATTACCAATCATTTGAAAGTTTGGTAACAAACAAATCAAAATAGCATGTTTGGCAGATATAAAGATATTTGGCTCCTTTACAAGCTTTTTTTTCTGGAATATGAGTTTACTTCAACTACCATGTTTTCATGACATCACCATATAAAAGTAACAAATCAGAACTCCATTTTATCCTTGTTTTACTATGGACTGGCCCTTTATGTGGCATTATTTTACCCAGGGTGACTATTATGGAGCAAACTTCTAGTGTGACATTGGTAAAAATGAGTAAAACTTATCTTTGATGTCAGTAATAGGACTGGTATATGTCTATGACATTGGTCATCATAATGTTTATCCAAGTTTTACCATGGCTGTGGTCCAAAGACCTTTGAAGCACCTCAAATTAGAATGGAACATTAGTCAGGCCCAAAAAATAATAGTCTTGTTTTCTGCAACCAGCAATTATTTTACTTTTTTAAAACATTTTACATTGAGTTAATGAGGAAAGTCTAGAATTTAACAGTGTTTGAGCCAAAATAGCCATAAAATGTTTATGGTATACACAAAAAAAACTAGGGTAGGTAGGGTAGCAGGAAACAGACATATTATTTTTTTTTTGACTTTGCAAAATTGGACCAAGATTAAACTGTCAGGAATGAACTACAAGTATGTTTCTTAAGGAGTGTTTCAGGTTTCATCTGTCTTATAAATATGTTCCCTTCGTAATCTCCCTTTGTAATGGTTGTATTATCAACTGAATCCACTATATACATGTATATGGCCACAAAGGGATCAATATCTGGTTTGCACATTCATTCAGTAGCTTAAAAATACATGTAGCATCATGGTAACTCTTAAATTTCGTACTGGTATATCATGAGGATTTATTCCATAAATTATTGGAAGGCAATATAAACAGAGCTGTATAAGGGTCTTAAGAATCTTGGAATGAAAAGGGGGTCTGTGGGGTTTATCCCCAGAGGCTCTAAAATTTTTTTATTTTCAAAATATTTCAATGTGATTTTTGCTCATCTCTGAGTGAAAAACAGGCATAATAAGAAGATTAGAGGCTGGTTTCATTATAAAACAGCATAGACCTGTGATTACAGGTCTATTAAAATAGAAGGTACCAGTTGTGAAATACAAATGTACTCTGAACAAGCCAGAATGAAAACTGATTCTGGTTTCAAACAAGGAAAACTGACTTTTTTATTTTTGGAGGAAAAATTTTAAAAAAATTAGTGAAACGACAAAGATTGCGAGCATGATTTTGTGCTTTAAAGTATGAGACTTGACAGGTTTGATATAAATACATATTAATACATGTCATATGACAAAATCATGAGAGGTGACCATGAGTATCTTCGGGAGCATTTCAGGTTTTAGTTGTTTTCATATTATTATATTTTTCGTTCCTGTGCAACGATTTCCAATTTTTTCCCCCTGTGCCATGCACTGTATGGTCTCATAGAATTTGTGTGACACTTGTGCCTAATCTGGCAGCATTTATAATTTTAGCTCGACAGCCAAAGAAATCTAAAAGTAAAAAAAGATGAGATTCATGGACTATAGGGCGATCCAAGCATGATTTAGGTCGTTAGAGGAAAATTACTTTATATTAAATAAATAAGAACTGTCATGCAATAACAATACAAACACAATCCAATAAGTATTACTATTTTACCTGATCTCGTGACCCTTTCCAATATCGTACCTAATTATGAACGATTTTTTTCGGATTTATACTTCGACGCAAGGATAAGTCTAAATACACTCCGAATAAAACTTTTACGACATAATAGTTTAGCTAAAACATTCAAAAATAATTATTAGTGCAACGCACCACTATGTCAAGTAGTACGAAAACAAAAAATAAAATAAAATAAATAAGATTTTTGTTATTTATAACACAATACACTTGAAAAAAAAATATGTTGCAATGGTAATCTAGATTTTTCTAGTGCATTAATTGGAATAAACTGCGATTGAAATTCAATAAATTAAAAACTAATGTAAGACTATTGGATATGATTACCAAATACCAAACAACGAACAATTAAATTTCTACAGGTCACCACACGGTCTTCAATGATGGACAAGAAATATTCCACAAAGCAAGCTGTTAAAGGCCCCCCAAAAAATGAATGAAATGAAACTATTAATGAAATATGAAAATCGACCTAATCTATAGAAAAAAAAAACGTAAAACAAATAACAATTAACATAAAAAATCAAAGACTGAAGTCGCCAATCGTCAAATATTCACTGTCACTGATTTGGGCTTACTTTCAACATTCGAAATGGTACAAATGCGATATGCTCTAAAATCGGGTGACCTCCGCTAAAATCCTGGTTATCTTGATATTATTACATACTCTTTCGTAACCGTTATGACCCGAATGTTTTCAATCATCCGGAACAATATTAAACAACTGGCAAAGGCGATAAATAAATATCGGGGTCATGGTGAAATATATGACCTTAATATAATAAATTGTAACGGACGCCTGTGTTGGAATCGGAAACTGGGTAATATTACATTTATATAAATTCAATGCTTACCGATCATTTTATTTTTTAATATAGTTCCCATTCTAATACAAGCAAAAAACACACAAAGACATCTGTATGATATGTTTTAAAAAGCAATTTTTGGGTCACTTATGATATTGACCAGGGAACCAGTTTAGGAACCAGATTAAGCAACTGGCAATGAATATTCATAAATATCGGGGCGTGCAAATGTTTATGACCTATACAGTCGAACCTTGTTAAGTCGAAGTCGAAGGGACCATGCAAAAATGTTCGAGTTATCCGAGATTTCACTAATCCGAGTTCGACACATCGAGGTTCGACTGTATAGTCTTGTAACGAGCCTCAGTGCCTGAATCGGAAACTGGACAATATTCCAAGCTAACTGATCATTTCACGTAAACTTCTCGTTCTCGTACAAGCAAGAGCACACATGTATGATGCTTACGCGGAACATTTTTATCTCGTATGAAGCTAGAACTATGACGTTATGGCGGTAAACACGACGAGGATCTACAGCATTACATGGCGTATGACTACATATTTATGCAAATCGTATGCGAATATTAACTACTGAAATTACGAGTGCAAGTAGTCGCTAACAATATTAGCGTCCTAAAAACAATGACGTCCATTAGACTACAGGTTCCTGGCATGGGACATGTGCATATAAAGTAGGTGGCAGGGTTAAACATGTTTGTGATCGCTCAAACCTCCCCTAACCTGGGAGAGCGGTGGGAAAATACCCCAAAAATGTGAATAATAAAAATCTGTTGAACTCGGATTTAACTCTTGAGATCGATACATAATATAAACACATTAATAAATAGGACGAAATATAACAAGCTGTATCTACCTCGAGCAAAATAGTACTCGCTTTTTCGGTAAGCTAGTTCAAAATCCCAAATTAATTGATAAGCACACTCTGTTTACATTAACAAAAATATCGTACCTTAGTAAAGAACTTATTTATTCAATTGGTTAATTCAATTGTCTCTGTGTTATCCAACGGAATCTTTTGAAAACATAAAATGTCTAAGTAAAATATGGTCTTCGTGCAAATGCAAAGATAAATAGTAATAGTAAGAAGTATGACGAAACGTAATCGAGTTGATTACTATTTAATTTATTAATAAGAGAGTCAATGTTAGAACAACGATTTAATAATGATACGGTGAAGATAACCCTTACGAATAAGTTTATTCAAATATTTTTTTTCAGACTGAAATGACTCTGTTTCTATTACATGACCATAAAAACTAGGATATGCAATCCCATTTTTTTAATATTAATTTACGACAGGTAGAGCCAAACTTCAGCATCAAATCTTTTGTTGGTAGAAGTTAGTAAAACTCTTAACTAATTTATGGTAACGAAAACCCTTACTCGACAATTTACCTGTAATACAGAGATTTCGTTCATTAAAATCTCAGACTAAATCTTTCATAAGCATAGACCTATAATTTTAAAATCCACATTCTACCAAATGTTTTTGGAAATGCCTAAATAAATTCGAATCCATTGCGATTAAGATTACCTAATATAAGTATATTACCATAGACATGTACCAGTTACAGTTCTGTGGTATTACTTTGAAAAAGACACTACGAGATGATTTTGATTTCAAAATTATAATTTCCCTTTCTTGTGCAGTAATACATCAGCTAGCCGTGCATATGGTGTTTATATTTCGCAGTTCTTAGGTATGTCTGACTTCTTAAGATGCCATCGTTGCCTAAGAGACAGGCTCTAATACGAATTCCTCAAAAAGTTTGATTTCCGATATTCATGTCTTATTGAGAAACAATTTTCTGTTTCTGACAAATTACAAATGATGGATTTTCATAAAATGTCCACAAATTAATTTTCTGTATAGTTTTTACTTGTATATGATTATTATTTCATCTTGAACTTGACATACCTTCTACAAAAAGTTCAACTTTTTTAAACTCGTGATTTATATAATGTTTATTGTATTTAGTTCTTTTTATTTTCACTTATTTATTGTTCATATCTTCTGTATTATTATGACTACTGGTATTTCCGACTTTGACTGGTGGCAATTGGGTGCCGGCCATTTGTGTTAAACTATGTCGGAAATGATGAAGCGTAATGAAACCGGAAGGTCTACAGCGCGCTACATAAAACCTGGTTTAACCAGTCTTTCATTTTGGATTTTGAAATTCCTGTATAAAGTGAGGACCATTGCGGTGGTTTTCCAAATTTCCGGTTTTGCCCTGGTATCGCCATTTGCTTTAGGGATTTTCCTCTTAGACTATTTCTTTTAAATATTGTCTAACCTGGAAGCCCGGGTAATATTTTCGTTCCACAAGTTTCTCTCAAATATAATATATTTTTAGCGGTCCTGGCGTTGCTTATATTGACCAGGGAACCAGATTAGACTACTGCCTAGATCGGGTCTGTTCGGTATTTTTGTTATTACCCTCCATAAAGTGTACAAAGTTTTGGATATTAGCCGAAAAGATCTTATAAATAATAGGAAAGTTAATCAAAGTTAATCTTTAAAGTTTTATGGTCGTCATCATGAACTCGTGGATCGTTATGGTATATCCATCAGCACCATGAAAACTGATTTATTCAACGGATCATAGTTTTCCTTTCCTCGTTTGTCTACCCCAGACTTGACTTTTTTATGAGCAACCCGGCGGGTGTTTCTAGAAAAGCAGAGGACACTTACCCTACCGGTGAACCTGGTCCATGCTCCCAGTTTTCAGTGGAGTCCGAGTTGCTCATTTACTTTTGTTACTTTGTATGTATGATTTTAGTTACTTTATGTTCTTTGTTGTGTATGTCTGTTTTCCATGTCTGGTCTTTGTCCCTGGATTACATTCTTTTGATTCCCGCTATAACCTTGGTTCCCTTGATTACTCTTTAACCGGTACCAGCTGCTCCGGTGGTGTAATATTTATTTTGCTAGATTTGCTATGGACTTGGTTATGGGTCGGATTAGTGTTCAGTAATTTTGTTGTTAACCACATTTTGGTGTAGATATTAAGTGATTATTTTTTTTACTTAAAAATCAACAGGATATGCACTGAGATGTTTCTCATATAATATGAATATTTGACAAATTTCGTAAGAGGAGAGAGAGCTTAATATAAAGTCTCTGGTTTGAGAGACTGTGGAGACTGAAGGTTTAATATAACACATAAATCAGGGAGTGTAATTAAAACTAATATGACGTCCCTGTGTGCATTCCTGTTTTTAATTTTAGTTGGGGTTCAATATCCATTCTGTTATTTGGTTAATTTTGTGCAAAATGTGGACATCATTTGAGTTAGTAATAGCCTGTAATCCCCTTTTTTCTGGAACACCCTTTCCAAATTTTCTGAAAGCAGATTGAAAGGGGTGAGCAAGTATTTTTATATACTCCTTGGGGTGAGTAAAAAAATCAATCAATGGTGAATACTTTTTGGCAACAATTGTTATTTCACATGTCATTTGCCTCTTCCCTTGATTCTCAACATAATTCCTGCTATTCCTGTATATATTTATCCGCCCGATATTGTCCAACAATCCAATTTAGTCCTTACCTGTTATATTCCTTGATAAGGTAATCGGTAGTTGGATATATCTTAAAGCCGATTTACGACAACTAGAAATCTTCTTCCGGTCAAACCATGAGATGAAGTTTGGAAAACTTTGCGTGATATTTGGCCTTCTGGCGATGGCTCATGCCGCGTATTCAGCAGCACAGCGTGAGTATATATGACTTAATGAATTTTCTTCAATGGAACACTAAAATCTATCACACAATCGCTAAAATTATATTAGTTTGCACAGAAGACTAAGAAGTCACTGACTCGCACTTTGCTATAAGATTCCCGGAAATTGGATATACTGTATTAGTATACAGGGTACTTCTGGCCACCGTATATTTTTTAAGCGGGTACAGCTCAAGCCGTTACAAAGCAACAGTGAGAGCAGAAAGCACTAAGGCAACATGCACCTTGTTGACAGAGTGCAGAATGATGAAGGTGAGAACAAAAATTCCTTGTTCGGAAGTGAAATAACACAGGAAGAGTGCAAAAATCAATAAGTGTCCCCAAAAATTATTTAGAAAACTTGTACAAGGTTTTGTATGTCTAAAGATAGAACTGAAATACCATACTGTATCAAAAGAGGATTGGAAGTCCCTTTGTCCTTCAGTGTGAGTCCATCAAAGTGAAATCTGGAATAAAATTGCTTCATTTCAATAGTTTTTAATCTTCTTTTTTCTGTCATTTACTGAAATGTTAATATATGGAAGGCAATGGCATTAAGTGTGAGCGAAGTCCGTAGCAAAAGTATCAGGTTCCCCTTTAAACAAATTGGACTTAATTCCATTTATCATTTTGCCAAGTTTTTTTCAGGAATTTTGCATCTGTAATAAGTGGGAGACTGCATAGGGCATTTCAAATATTTGTTAAATTATCTGCAGAACTGTTCCTGGTTCGGCATAGATAGCAAATTTTTATCAAGATCCTTCCAATATTTCCTTTTCTTGATAGAATTAGCTCTTCAAAAGAAAAAAAAAAAAAATAATTAAAATATTTTATTGGTAATATTCATAACTAAATATATGTGTGTGTCGGTGTGTGTGTGTGTGTGAATCCACATGGGTATGTTTAATGAAAATAAACATTTATTCTGTCATTGGTTGGCATTTCTAATTTATTTTCAGCAATGCTCCAGTTGATTGTGTTCATTGCTTGTTGTGTTTATTCTAAATGTACAGCATTTAATAAGATAAGCATTGTCGTGATCAGTCCTTTTTTTTCAATTTTACATATTTCCAATTATCTTGTATTACAAGTAATTAAAAAGAACAGACACTTAAAATTTCTGAATATTTTATTATACATGTACATTGCTCTAGCTAGGATTTGAAAATAGAGGGGCACAGAAAAGAGGGCACTTTAACGCGTAGCATGTCTTTTTTCAACAAAAAAGGGACATTGATTTTGTATGTTTGTGTTACCTCAGTAATTTGTATTCTTATTGCTTACCTGCCAACTTTTGAAAATGAAGGTCGCATCATAATTTGCAAACTGAGTAAATTTGACTGCATGATTAATATGTGCATGACACCCCTATTGTATTGAAAGACCTTTCTGGGACGCATGTAGAAAACAGATTCTTTTTATATATGTATGATACCTAAATAAATGTGATTAAGTTGAAAATGTGTAATGGAAGCTTGAAGTTCCCCTGTGATAGAGTAAAGATGATCAGGTTGGTGTGTGGACAAAATTTGTCAATCTTTTCACAGTGAGACAGCATGTTAACTCATGGTGGTGATAATGGCAAGTGATTCTTTACATTTCTGACATACTATGAGGTGAAATGTTTCATGACATGTTACAAATGTTTAATATTGCTCCAATTAAATACCAAAATCTTAAGTAAGTAGAAGGAATATCATTTCCTATAACTATTGCAGTTACAACTTATGAAAAATATTCTTTACTGTTGAAGATGTAGAAAATTCTAAAAAGATTGAAATTATAAGGGAGGTAACTGACATTTTTAATTAACAAACAAGTGCAACATGTTTACACTGGTAGTTCTACAAAATTTAGACCTGTTAACTTGAAAATATTTGTAAAATTGATTGTGCAATAGAGGCTAAAAACCACTAATTCCACTTCCCATAGGCTTCTATGCTAATTTCACAATATTCAATGGCTTCTCTGGACTTTACCTTAACTTTAACCTGCAGATGACTATATATCAGCATGATTCTACATATGTCAGCTCACAATCCTCAGAATGGCATGTGGGGTTAGCAGACTTGCAGTGCAGTACTGGTCACCGGAAGTGAAGTGTCTATAAATAGCATGGGAAATCCCAGTGTTTTCACAAGATAGGGGTATATTTAAAAATCATTATGGAGATTAGGCTTCACATCACAAGAAGCAAAATGCACCTATAAAATGTACAGAAATGTTTTTCCTTTCAGAAACTGTTTAAATTTTTAAAATAAGATGAGAACTTTTTTCACAGCACTATGAGGAACAGGGGTAATTTCTGCGTAGGACTATTTTTGCGTATGTTCCAAATGCTCATTGGTTGAAATGGTGGTCTGTAACCTAAAGAGTCACTTTTTGTCTTAGAAAAAATAAATAACTATACAGGTATCTTCCTACACACATACTGAATGCATTTGCAAAGTTTCAGTGAAATGTGACAAGCACTTTTTTATATATTTGATTTTTAAATATAGGGTAACCAAGTTGTGCGAGCAAAAAAGTGAAAATATTCTACCATACTGAAATGCATTAAATATTTGCAAAGAACTTTTTCTGACTTTTCAAATAAAAAATATCAATCACAACTTGTTTTTTAACAATATTAATGAAGAAATAGTTTTAAAAGTAATCATTTTCTGACAAATTGGTCTATTTTTAAAAATTTATTTCTGACATGCCTCCCCCTTTTTCTTGATCACATGTCAAAAATCCTAAATCTTTAAATTTTCACAAAAGATGATATATTTGGCTTTAAATTTGTAAATACAGTGTTTTCACATTAAAACATGACCAGTAAAGGGCACCTAAAGCAAAAAAAGTGCTCAATAATGGATTTTCCATGTTGCCATAGGGGAATGCTTATATGGCCTTAACCGCATTAATGAAAGTGAGTTTTTCCTCATTTCTAACCTAATTTTTGCTCAAATCTACACAAAACCTGATTTCAAGTGCTTATTACTACCATATTTAGGTAAATATAGCCCTCAAAGTTTAATATTTGATATTTTTACTAAATTTTCTACACTTTTTACAAGATAGGACATAAAAATCAGCCAAAAAGACCAATTTCCCATAATTTGGACCTATAACTTAAAAAAATGCATATTTTGAAGGATTTTTGTAGTGTATTCCTCTCATGGCAAAGTTAACAAGATCTTCAAGTAGTTTAAAGCTATTTCAAGAAACTTTTCATTTTGCCATGGCTTCATCTTAAGGCTAAAAACCACTAATTCCACTTTCCATAGGCTTCTATGCTAATTTCACAATATTCAATGGCTTCTCTGGACTTTACCTTAACTTTAACCTGCAGATGACTATATATCAGCATGATTCTACATATGTCAGCTCACAATCCTCAGAATGGCATGTGGGGTTAGCAGACTTGCAGTGCAGTACTGGTCACCGGAAGTGAAGTGTCTATAAATAGCATGGGAAATCCCAGTGTTTTCACAAGATGGGGGTATATTTAAAAATCATTATGGAGATTAGGCTTCACATCACAAGAAGCAAAATGCACCTATAAAATGTACAGAAATGTTTTTCCTTTCAGAAACTGTTTAAATTTTTAAAATAAGATGAGAACTTTTTTCACAGCACTATGAGGAACAGGGGTAATTTCTGTGTAGGACTATTTTTGCGTACGTTCCAAATGCTCATTGGTTGAATTGGTGGTCTGTAACCTAGAAATTAATTATTAACCAATGATGGGCTGTCCATAAAATTGTTATAGATCCAATCGGGATTCATTTTCTACTTGTCAATCATTATTGGATAACCCTGGTCAGCTAATTGATCACCGATAATTACCTGAGGTTTACCTGAGGGTTAATTATGACAGGATGTAGTTAGTGAAGGTGACACTTCTTAATTGGCTTGGGGTAATTTATTAACAAGAGTGTAATCTTGAAGAGACATTCAGATAATTGTAAATGGCACTAAGGGGGTACTCAGTAGGGGCAGAGGGGTGCAGATGTGATAGAGGTGGGGCGTTGCGCCCCTCCATTTTGCCCTAGCTAGGACACTGCATGTATCATATAATAACAGATTAACAACTAGAAAAAATAATAGAGACTGTTTAAAACAGCCATTTTGACTATATTAGGTACCATTTTAACTATTTTAGGTACCATTTTAACTATTTACATAGGTGCCATTTTGACCAAGTGCCATTTGAACTAGCACCTGAAGGCAATGGCATTAAGTGTGAGCGAAGTCCGTAACAAAACTGTTAAAAGTATCAGGTTCCCTTTTCAACAAATTGGACTTCATGCCATTTATCATTTCGCCAAGTTTTTTTAGGAACAAGTGGGAGACTGCAAAGGGCATTCCAAATATTTGTAAAATTATCTGCAGAACTCTTCCTGGTTTGGCATAGATTGCAGGGTTTTATCAAGATCCTTCCAACCGGAAGTTTTTCATAAATATCAAAGATATCTTTTAATATTTTGTCTAGCCTGCATTTTTACTATTTCTGAAGCTTTAATGTACCCAGATGTAGTGTTTTGCTTGGACAAAAGTTTCTCAAGTGTCGCATGATGAATTTTTAGACGAATTTCAATACATTTAAGATAAGCTTTGCTCACTTATAAACTGCAAAAATAATTACATATTCCTTGGTGTAAAGTTAATTACAGACAATTTTTGAAATGGTGACTCCACTGTGGAGACAATGTGACTCTACTCAAAATATCTCCACTGTGGAGAGTAGAGAAATTAAAATTTGTTATGACAGTGGTGTACATACATCTTTACCTTATGAAAAGATCACATTGAAATCAATATCGTCCCTTTTACTTTTGTCCCAAACTCAGTTCCAAAGACAAACCATAATATGAGGAAGGCATTAGCCTTAAGTGTGAGCAAAGCATTTAATAGGTTCTCTTTTAAAAAAAGTCGATTTCATGTCATTTACCACTTTTGCTACGATAGATATAGGATATTTTCATCTGTGGGAGTCAGCAAAATACTTGTAACTTTATAGGTAAAACAGTTCTGGGAGTTAGATCAAATAACATGTACATTGTACATGTAAGTGTTTGAAACATTTTGTCTAGGTAGCGTTTTGATTACATTTCAAAGCTTGATTTGCTTTGACAAAAGTTTTTGAAGCAGTCAATATCAAAACAGAAATGCTTGCTTTTTGGCAATGCCTATTAAAGAAATTAAAGTGCAGCTGTTTTAAAAAAGATGACCTCTGAAAACATAAGATTTGACTCTCTCAATGGGAGAGGACAAACAGCACTGACATTTAATAGATTCAAGCTACCCAACCCTTTCAATGGTCTTACTCTGCCTTAGCCAAAGAAGCTCCAAAAAGGCTTTATGGCATTTATGAAGTTACTTCTACAACCCAAGGTGTTGAAGTATCCCAAAAGCTTGGAATACTCCAACCTCTTACTTCTGAATACTTCCTAATGTCATATTTGTTCCTCTTCCTTCTGAATACTTCCTAATGTCATATTTGTTAATCAGTAAAGAACATCTATTACAGGGGTTTTCTTAACTTTTTGCACTGCAGGTACCATTGGTTTGGTAGGAGGAACTTTTCATCATCTTTTTTTATTAATGTATGAAATTTTAAAATTCAGGGGGTACCTTTCAGTTGCATAGGAGGGTAAAAATACCTGGTACCACCTCTTAATGAAAGGCCCGCAATTACATTTGTACCATTGAAGACATAACAAGTCTGCTACATGTATGTACCACATGCTTTAATATCTACTGAAAGACCAGCAATTATACAGTTACAGACAATGAATATGCAGATAAGAAGTCAGACAGCACAACAATCATTCTTAAACTAGAAAACTAAGTTATAAAGGAAATAGTTAACTTTGCTACATTTCATTTAAGTTGGAAGAATCATAGTGGATGCTAAAAATTGACCTCATAACTTATTACAATAAGCAGTTTCTCCACCATGACCTGTGTGAAGGTGACAGGGCTATAGATAAGCTACATGTTTGTGTTTACATATTGCTGTGTAAACTTTTGAAATTCCAACTGAACATGTACAATTTGCAGTAGTTTACATTATCAGCAATGTTTTCTCTTTGAGAGAGTAATCTAGGAAACCAAGATTATAGTAGAAATCAAAAGAATGTAGTCCAGGGACAAAGACCAGACTTTTGAAAACAGACATACACAACAAAGAAGATAAAGTAACTAAAATCATACATACAAAGTAACAAAAGTAAATGAGCAACTCAAACTCCAATAAAAACTGGGAGCGTGGATCAGGTGCACCGGTAGGGTGAAAATCCCTTAATTCTGTTTACATTTTCCAGGGATTGAATTTAAGGGAAAATATGGTACTTGCTTTAATTGCAAGCTAAAATTCAATTTGGCTAGTAGAAATTATTTCCCCTTGCTAATTTGCTTGTGGAATTCTATATGTGTTATAAGTTATGACTACTTACATATGTACATTAGATTGTACCTATGATGGAAATGAGTACAGTACTTTTAATTTTAATTTTTTTAGATCGTACCTATTTACGCCTAACAGAACAGGAGTTCACCAGTCTGCCTTTAGATGTAAGTTTATTATCTTATATGCTTTCAGGATTGTAAAAAAAACACAATCTAATACAGTTTTCTGTATAAGGGTGAAAAAGTTACAGTTTTATTTGTTTCAAACAAAAACAAAAAAGAAAATAATTGTGAACTAACTCCTGTCTGTGCTATGCAATGGTTCTCTTTTGCGTTGTCATACAGAGTTTAAATATTAAGGCAACAACAGTAAAGCTATATATATATTTTGTGGACTAGTCCCACCATGGGGTCAACCACATACACCACAAGTGTTTCACTTCATAAATTTATTTACATGTACTAATGTATGTATTGTTTTTGTCCCTGAGAATGTTACCATTGAGGTGAAACTTGTTGATAAGATAAGATTCAGGAACTTATAATATCTTTAGTGATATTGTCTTTATGTGTTCACTTATCAAAACTAGTTTTGAATCAAATTTTTATGACAGCTGGAGATGCTTTAGTATCATATATATGTACATGTAATTACATTTTGCCAGAAATGTAGTACTTGGTTTCGTCCTCTTTTCAGTAGAGTACACAAGAAGATGTAAACTTATGTTGTTCAAATAACACATATATATGTACCTTGTCATTTTACTTAAAATTTAAATGCTTTAACTGACTTAGAAAATCATTGAATTCACAAGATGTTGTTTTCCCATCAAATAACCCTTATATCAAATAGAGACATTAGTTACTAATGTTTGTTTGCATGACTATGTCCTCAGTATGTTTAATCAATACCAATTATATATACAGTGCCTAAGAGAAGATTTTCTGGTACAAACAAATATACTCTTTGAAACTTATTGTGTTTTTCTTTAGTACATTAAGACATAAAGTATATCTATTTTTCAATATTTGGTTTAAACTATATTTTCATAGATATAAAACACTGAGTGATCATATACTTACTGTAAATGTCTAGACCATCGTGTTAGGACCTTGAATGTTAATTACATGTATTTACTTCCAAAGTTGTGAGTGACATGTACTAATATAAAAATATAAAAACTCCAAGAGCTCAAGAAAATTGTTTTTACAATGTATAAACTTTCTTGCTCTGTATCATAAGTCAAAAATATCTTATTGTTGCTACAGTAGGGGACACTGAGGCTCAAGACAAGGATTCATCCCCCTTTTTTTCGAGAAAAAAAAATCTTTGTTCAACATATAGAAAATACAAATGTAGTCTTCTCACAACAAAGCTTAATAAGGCTACTATAGTTTTTAGATCACACTATCCCTGTGTTATTCCACATTTTTTACAAATGAATATCAAATTATTATGAAGAATACATGAGAGACAGAAAATAATTTTTTTTACCAGGGTAGGAAACTCACTCAATTTCTAGCCAGTCCTGAATACAATTTCTCAACAATTTAACTATATGGTTATATAGATTTTTGCTTAAATTAGTCAGCCCTGCCATAAAATAGCCAGTCTCAGGCTGGCGGGCTGGCTACTATTTCTAACTCTGCTTTTACATATTTTGTTTTCTTTGTAGATAATTATTCAGTGTTTTGCTGGATTAGTGTTGACATGTTATGGAGTAGTACATGTTGCTGGTACCTTTAAAGAAATCCGTGCAAATGCTGATTTAGATAATAAGTAAGTAGTCTTCTTATGTAGGCTTAATATACCACTTGAGTGTGTTTTTTTGGATGAAAGACTTCTGGAAGAGTAATCAAGGGAACCAAGGCCATAGCGGTAATCAAAAGAATGTAATCCAGGGACAAAGACCAGAAATGGAAAACAGACACACACAACAAAGAACACAAAGTAACTAAAACCATACATACAAAGCAACAAAAGTAAATGAGCAACTCGGACTCCACTAAAAACTGGGAAGTTGACCTTTAACTTTACATGTTTAAGTAGCAGTCTTTATAAAAATCAGGTGGGAGGCGATTCATGCATGTCAAAAACCAATCTAAGTCACTTATATCTGTTACTAACCATATAGTAAGTTAATTTTAGATTTTCATTTGGGTGTTACAACTTTTAGATAGAATTATACAAATTGAGCTTTGAATTAGTGATTTTGTATTAGTGAAGAGTTATTGTCCTTGATTTGGTTTGGTTTGATTGAATTCAGAGGGGGATTTATATTTGGTTTTCTCAAAAATACAGATCAGATTACAGAAAATATATGAACATGAAAATGTAGCATATGCAGAACAAAAAATTATTGTTTGTTTGGTGGATTTTACTATACCAGGAATCACTCCTACCATTGGCAGTGTCTGAATTTCATTTGGACTAGTACTTAAAATTTGAGGAATGGAAATTTTGTCAATATTTGTGAAAGTAAAGAATAGAATTTAAGTATCAAATTATTAAACTTTCCTGCTGATTAGAAAAAAAAACTTGGAAGAATAGTAAATCTGTGAGACATATTTGTACATGTAGATGTGTAGGAAAAAAATTGTGAGACATACATGTACTTGTAGATGTGTAGAAAGATTATTGTGAGACATACCAGTTTTGACCCCGCCACATTTTTTGTGTCTTTCCCAAGTCAGGAATTTCCGGCCTTATGTCTTGTTATGTTTTCACCTTTAGATATTTTTATGTAACTTGAGTATATAGGGACAACTCTTTTGCTGTACTTTTGTATAATAATGATTTTGAGCCAGCTGCAGCCTGTCCTGCGGTGTGAGGGATTTGTCGTCATTCATTGAAGACCAATGGGTGGCCTTGGGCTGATATTTTCATCCCGGTGGGGTTGTCTCTTTGTCATATTCACCATACCTAGTCCTGTTATACATGTAGATGTGTAGAAAGATAATTGTAAGACGTACATGTACATAAAGATACATGTATGTAGAAATATTAGTACTAAGTAGAGTTTCCAGATACATTTACTGTAAATTGAGTAATTATTGGGATGTTTTTTTAATGCAAAAAATGTGTTTCACATGAATTCTTAACTTCTCACAAATTATCCCATACCACAATACCCTTAATCTGGCATCCTGGATGCACCAGTTTTGACTATAGTTCTAAATTTTATTCTGTTTTAGAACATGGGATATGTTAAGTGGCAGACAGTCAATGTACTCATTTAACCATCGAGGAGTAGCATTGTACAGAGACCGAGGATAGATATTGTTACAGAATCTGTGTTGGGATGTATACGTGTAATTGAAAAGTGAACTTTAAAGTGCAATTTCTGTGTTGGAAATGACTTGTGAATTTTTTGGAGTGACTTCCGATTGAATTGTTATGAATGGTTCAATCTGTTAGCGAGTTTGGAGTTTCAATGTTGTCTGTATTGTTTGTATTTAGCCATATGGTGCAGAAATTTTACTCAGACAATATATTGGAGTAAATAATCTTTATATCAAGAGAAAGGCTGTACATTTTTGATGTTTCTCATTTTATATTTTTAGTGCATTCCTTTATGATATTTATAATTATCCTTGTGTGTAGTAAAGTGTAATATTAATAAAATGCAAAATTATTTTTTTTGTCTGTAATATCTCTGTTTTAACTTCAACCAGGTGCAGTGGTATTATGGAATCTGTCTGTCTGTCCAAATTTTGTCGCAACAACCTCCTCCTCCAATGGATGAATTGTATTCACATTTGATGTGGATTACATTGTCTGTAATTTTGGTTGCTGTGTGATATCAAGTTTCTGTACAAGTGGGGGTATACCAAGCATGACAACACATGTAAATTCATGATCTGTAGAGTCTGTTAGTCATATTGTGGGGTCACACACCTACATGGACATAAACAGCTTTTGATGAGGGTTTAGAAATTTTCATGTATAGCTGAATTGCCTTTAAAGAAGTAAATTCCTGATTTATAATCGTCTTATGGTTATTTGAGTATTTATTGACAGATCTTAATAAATTCCATACCATAAATCTAAGGTTGGGAATAGTTTTGTTTTATTATCCTAATACATAGTGAATCAACCATGGCAGGAATCATTTGGCTTTCCTGGGGTGGGGGGAGTTTTAAGGATTTTTTTCTGAGGCATACTTTTTTCATGTTTTGGGTTAAACAATTTATTCTTTTCATGGCAATTTGTAAACATTTTTTTTTCTTCAAATCTACGGTTAACGCTAGTATAAGCTGAACATAAAATAATATAACTATCACATTGCTGAAGACAAATTATTATTATTTTTTTTAAATAATCCATTGCCTCCATCAGAAAATCAAATGGTTCCTGTCTTACAAATGAGAAGGCCGCTAAACATTAACTTTTTTACTCCAAAACATGTCAATCTTAAGCTTGAAGCTGCTTTATCATCCCTTAGAAGCATCTGGCAACCTGAAATTCATCTTTATGAATTTTATCCTCATAACATCTTTATACAGCAAATCTCTTGGTATTAATGTTTCTGCTTTAAAGTAGTGTAAAAACTATAGAACTTATTGAACTATTCATCTTCCATGAAAATGCATATCACTAGTGCACCAGTAAGATCAAGAAACATCAAGTTGCATATCATGAAATGTCTGGTAGTCTCAAAAGTGACCGAGACTAGCAGGTGCATGTATATAAGATATAGACTCCTCAATTTGGCGAAAGGTTATTTCGCAATGATATAACATCACGACATCAGTTTTAGTGCCATAGAATCAACTTTTGCATCACTAGTGCACCAGTAGGATCAAGAAACATCAAGTTGCATATCATGAAATGTCTGGTAGTCTCAAAAGTGACTGCGACTAGCAGGTACATGTACATAAGATTAAGACTCCTCAATTTGGCGAAAGGTTATTTCGCAATGATATAACATCACAACATCAGTTTTAACGCCACAGAATCAACTTTTATACCACTGCAAAATGATATTTTGAAGTTATATTTATTACGGTATCATGTCCTCATCAACGGAAGTGTCGTTGTCGACTTACAAAACTAAGGATTTGAGGAAATTCTCAATGCTAGAATATTTTGTGAAACCCAGGCCAGAAAAATGCATTTTTACGATGTCCAGACAGAAACTTCACTATAAGTAGATCTCTTTTAAATTGTACACAATTTGCCATACAACAAAAAGAAGACTGGGATTTATTTTTGGAGTCACAATTTAAACCATTTTGAGATAAGGGACCAAAACATAACCATCTGCATTATATGTGAACAAAAACTAACCATAAGTAAATACTTCCATTTGAAATTGTATCTCAAAGTGCCATACGGCTAAAGGGATGCTTGAATTGATTGACACACTACAAAAAAGGCTGGGGTTGGCTTGGGAGGGGATGACTGGTACCATTTATGTCAATGGGCCACCTAGAATCTGACCAAATTCTTATGATCTACCAAATACTTAATCGCAATCAAAATTCTAAATATATCCGTTCTTTTTCTACTGCATCAAATGTTAAATGTCCCCCAACTGAGTTAGATCTCTGCGGTTGTAGCAAGCACCGTGCTGCGAAACATTCTTCAGCACTATCTATACAAGCAACATTCTAGAAGTCAACACACAATCAACCGTATTTTCCAGTCTGCCTTGTGTCAGTTTGATAATTAATGTATACTTAACTTATCAATTAAAAGCTGATAATTAATGTATACTTAACCTACCAATTAAAAGCTGATAATTAATGTATACTTAACTTGTCAATTAAAAGCCGATAATTAATGTATACTTAACTTACCAATTAAAAACAGACGGAAAACACCATTGATAGTTTTGTTGACTGTCCGATTATGACGCAATAGTATGCAAATGCTATTTAATCGCCACCAGTATATTCACACCGCAATAGAAGAAGGTAGATTAAGCGCGCTGTAAAACTTAAGTGTAACCCACTATTTCGTTTGAAATGCCTGTTAGGACCATTGCGGTACCAAGCAGTTCCGGTGGTTTAATATCTATTTTGTCCGATTTGTTTTGGATTCGAGTTGATTATGGATAGGATGAGTGTTCGATAACTTTTTTGTTACCCTTGTACTATCTTTATAAGCATACATCAATGAAGGGCAAACTGGAAATGTTCATTAAAGTTGGCCATTTTTGTCAGATTTTCGGACCCTCTGGACCCCGTGCAGGTCCGGGTGTCAAAAGAATAGGCCTGCAGCAGCGCTAAGCTTGTCGTAAAAGGCTAATAAATAGTGCTCAGAACCCTAGCCGGGGGCTAGGGCGCTCTGCCCACAGAGCAACTGGGATGTGTGCCCCAGGTGGTGGAATGGGGTACCCCTGGCGTGTTACATGCTGGGGTTGTCAGGCTATAATACGGAAAACCTGACCGCAAACCATAGTGGTGCAGCGTGTTGGGAAAGATGCCACGTTCCTCGCACGTTAAAGAACCCTGCTGTGGTATTCGATAGGAGTAGGAACCTTTGCGCTCCGCCACAGGAGGCTAAATTGCCCGACCTTACCCATCCCTCCCTTTTGCTAGTGGCAATCAAAATTTGTCGACCCTACTGTCCTTGTGTCCCATCCCGTTTTTCATTTCATCATCATTCCATGTTCATTTTATCATCCATTTCATGTTCATTGTCTGAATATAGCTGAAATATTGCTGCTCGGACGTTAAACCCTAACAATCAATCAATCAATCGGACTCTCTGGTTTTATCCAATTCATAGCATTACTATTTTTGCCAAGTGTCACCCACTTTTCTTTCCATGATTTTATAATGAACACCTTCATATACTATTTGAGAAGTTTTTATGAAATCTTTGTTATATCTTAAGGGTTTTCGATAGGAAACCCTTCTATTACAAAACCAATGAAAAATCAAGAGAAATCCTTTTCCCGTTAAAAATTCAAATGCTCATACCTGAAAAACGAGCACACTCACCCATCAGTTTGTAGTACGTTAATTTTTCTAGAGTAAAGGACCTTAAAAGATTTCCTTTGAAATCCTTGTATTTCTTAAACAGAGCAGCGAACATCCTTAACAAACAATAAAAATCAGCAAAATCGTAATGAAAGCATGACCCAAGCATAAAAACGGAAGCTAGAATAACAACACAGCACAATGATGAAAATATATAACATGTAAACTCATATATAATATTGCACCTCTGAAATGAATGCAGTTCTTCTTACCAGTTGTCAGAAGCTGTTGAGAAGATCTGGTTGTGACGCTCTCATACATCGTCAAAGGTTTAAGAACAATATTTCAACAAGCTACCAAGCTATGAGAACAAGCAAGTTTGCTTTCACTTATATGACGTTAAGCTATCAACGATTTATGCTCACAAATTAATATTGTTAATTAATATGAAATTGGCAAATAAATATAGAAAATGAAGATTACTCAATTATGATAACTCTATAACTCCATACATTTAATTTATTCACACTCTTATAAAAACATATTTTTAACTGCTAAATTGTAATAACAACTTGTTCAAAACTTTCTGATCAAAAGGAAAAGATATTGACTATTTTTGTTTCAATTTTATCATTATAACAACATCCCGAACAACATCTCATTAATTTACTGTTTTTGTTTGTACAATAGTAAAAATGAAAATTCTCATTTAACTTTAGTACTTTAAGACATTTTTCACATGTAATTCACAGCTAAGGCAGAATGAGAACACACCACTTTATCGAGCTTCATAAGATGACTGGAAAGTTTTTCTGTTTAAACAAAAATTTTGTATAAACTTACATAAACTTTCTTTCATATATAATGAAGACGAAACCAAATCGACAGTCATCTGAATAACAAAGTGTAAGATTTTTTAGTAAAATATTGTTGATCTACTTAAGAATTGCAGCGAAAATAGCTCCACATCTACTGAAATAATCAGTGGCGAATCCAGGAAGTCTTACCTACCGGTGCACCTGGTCCATGCCCCCAGTTTTTAGTGGAGTTGCTTATTTACTTTTGTTGCGTTGTATGTATTATTTTTGGTTGTTTTATGCTCTTTGATGTGTTTGTTTTTCATGTATGGTATTTGTCCATGGATTACATTCTTTTGATTTCCGCCAGAATCTTGGTTCCCTTGATTATTCTTTCATGCTATTAGTTGGAACAATTAACGCATTTATAATTTGAGTCTGTTCTTTGTTTAGAAGTAGGCGAAGAAGAGGAAAATTAAGTTAAATTTTTAACTAAATAATGAAATAAAGTATCTAAATGTTTACTTTTTTCTTTTGATGATATTATAAATATCTCATTGATTCTAATTTAGATCTTTCATTACTGAGACAATTGATTAGAGTACTTAAATTCAGAACGTTACGCCCAGAACTAACAAAGCCCCTTGTTCACACGCAAAGTTCCCGGTTCATATACCAATAAAAATTATGGACAAGGTATTTTTTAATAATAAGTGCATTTTAGGTTTATTTATTTATATGTATTACAGCAAAGACACTTGTGTGATTATGGTACTAACAAGGGAAATTTTGTTTCTTTCGTTTTTCAGCTATGGAATTTGTTATGGTAAGAAAATGCATTAATCTTAGAACACTCCAGATCCTTAAATTTAGATTAAGCGGTAAAGGGAGAGGGCGGCTTTAGGTGGGAGTTCGAGGCTATCATATGTTTATCAAAATTTGCACAAATGAACAAAAACTTCCAACAGAAAAAAATAAGAGTGGGTGAGTTCAAACCCGGAACTCCCTGGATTCGGTGTTGATATCGTAAAACGATCATTTCTATAGCGAGTGAAAATTAACTAGAAATTCTATATACTTTTACTTTCAATCCCAATTGTTTAAGTCCTTAGAAGACAAAATGATACAGACCAAAATCATTCAACTAACATTTAGAATTTCTAAATAATATAGATATTTAGCTATTATGTCTGCAATTGTAAAGTCTGTCAACAATATTTAACAAAAAAATTAGAAATAAAATTTTACACTTGGTTATTCATTTGAATTTTCAGGACTTAGTGTCAATTTGGTGTCGTGTTATATTTAAAAATAAGGTCGATACCAAGTTCATAGAAATAAGGTTTCAATATGTCATTTGAAAATAAAACTTTACTAATTTAGCTACAATGCAAGGACGCTGTAAGATATATATTTGACATATTTGTCTAGTGTAGTGGATAGTGGGCATTCCAATGGGAACAAATTGTGCTCCGCTACATGCTGACCATTTTTCTTCACTTTATAGCTGATCTGACCAAATGAGACGGAGCATCGTTTAGCCAGATACTTTGATCTCAGTTGACGTATTGTTTTCAAACAATCCCAGTTTTGGGAATAATGTACATCACATCTATCCCAAAGAACTAGAGAAAAAGGACACTGCATACACCTTGTAGTTAGCCTCATATCTTTACCTATACTTAGAGATAGACGGAAAGGGAAAACGTATGACCAAATTATACGACAAACGCGACGACCTCTCATTCCGTATTGTTAAATTATTTTCTTACTCCTGTGGCAACATCACGTTAGCATCTGCGTATGAAGTTTTCATCTTACAACTCATATGTTATGCCAGAGAAGGCCGAAACTACGAGGACATTTTTTACCGTACTAGACTTCTTACAATTAGGCTTCTGGAACAGGTTTATATCGCTACAAGAATAAAGTCATCACTACAGAAGTTTTATGGTCGTCACCATGATCTAGTGGATTTTGTATCCATTGGCATTGTGAGAACCGATTTGTTCACCATGTCATAGTTTTCTTGTTCTCTTTCGTCTACAAAGGACGTGCTTTTATATGAGCAACCCGGGCGTTCAGGAAAAGAAAAGGACGCTTACCCTACTGGTGCACGTGGTCCATGCTCCCAGTTTTTAGTGGAGTCCGAGTTGCTCATTTACTATTGTTGCTTTGTACGTGTTATTTGGTTATTTCATGTTCTTTGTTGTGTATGTCTATTTTCCATGTCTAGTCTCCATTCCTTGTAATATATTATTTGCTTTTCCCTTAATTACACTTTAAAAAAAAACCAAAAAAAAAATTGCTGCCTAAACTTTATTACATTGCTTTTCCTATATATGAAATTATCAGTGGCACATTTGGATAGACAATTTTCCA
Organism: Perna viridis; assembly: GCA_037379345.1. Classification (NCBI taxonomy): domain Eukaryota; kingdom Metazoa; phylum Mollusca; class Bivalvia; order Mytilida; family Mytilidae; genus Perna; species Perna viridis. Next base: position 67,974,021 of record CM074512.1, on the reverse strand, counting down.
ATAAGTATTTTTTTTGCAAACAGGATAAGATTGCGACCAGAATAATGCGAGTGTACTCTTGACTAAGTTTCCAATTTAATTCAACACAATTGTATTGTATCATTAGAGAAATTCTTCATTTAAAGGCACAGGCTTATTGAACTAGTGCTACTGCTTAAATGACCATTGAAATAATTTCTCTATAGGGCCACACCATTCATGCGAGTCGCATGGAAGAAATTAATGCTAATTATTTTTGACATATTCGTCTATTTAATTTCTTTGAAAGGAAAATCTACGGAATATCATTTAAGCTCGTATGTTTGAACAATTTAAACAAAATGTGTGCAATTCCATAAATACCACATAATCAGCTCGTATTATCTGAAATGTTCATTTGTGATAATGCCTTAGTTCGTTGATATTTGACAGAATGTTTTGTAAGATTCATATTGTATTTTCCTATTTCCTATTTATACTGGGAAAGTGAATGTTACTGCATCTGGTATTCCTTGTAAGGGATGGGATTCGTTACCTTACATTACAGGACTAACCAGCGAAGATGAAAATTATTGTAGATTTTTTTGTCATGCATTTAAAAATAATGTGCTACACAATGGACCAAGTCATTGAATGGGACGTTTGTGATATTCCAGAGTGTGGTTTATCATAAAAAATAAACTCATGTGATTGTATACCCTATGTGAGGAATATATTTTTAGAGGTATTATTTGCGCCACATTCATTTTTTTAATTTGTGTTAATTGCACCAAAATGGCCAACTCATTTGCGCAGGTCTAACCCTTCAAGTATACATGAGACCAAATAAGAGCACCAAATACTAAGAGTAACATGTGAATGAAAGGCAACAAAAATAATGATTAGAAGACCATCAAAGATCATATGTTCTGAATTGTTCAAAATGAACAAAGAATAGAATTTTATTTTTCTTGGTTGTTCAAAAAGTGACCACATTTCATTTCATACTCACAAGTTCATTATTTTCACATCACTTAAATAAAAATATAATAGGCTCAATCTATTATTTTACTAATGGCACACATGAGTTAAATTTATAAAAGGTAAGTGGCGCAAACGTAACACTAGCGCAAATAAGTTATCTCCCTACCCTAGAATGAACTTAAGCATCGGAGATACTGTTAAAGTATTTTTGTTCTATAGAAAATAACTCTTCATCAAAGACAGCAATACCATCGACTCCTTCTAATGAGTTGACAACAGACGTGGATTCTGCCGTTCAAACAACAATTCAAGGATCAACCGTTGAAACAGTGCCAAACAGATCAAGCACAGAGTATCACAACACTACCGGTCAGGTCACGAACGTCTCTATCTGCTCCCAATATGTCTGGCAAAAAGACGTTACTAGTACAATTATTTTAATGGCAACCTTACAAAGAAAAAATAATCGAGAAAGAAAAGGAGAAGATTCGAAAGGAGTTGATTGTAAATACAAAGGTTATGACGTCTTATATTCTTAAAAAGAAATGTGCCAATGACCACAGACACAGCACCCAGACAATGGGAAAATTGGGGTTGCTTTTATGGTGACGCTGGCCGTTCTCATTGTTTCATCTGATCTTATATCTTTGATCAAGTAAATTTATTCAGACTGTCACAACATGGAAGTCACAAAGTATAAAATACAATGTATAAGTTAAATTGATTGCAATTGACATGAAGAAGTATCTAGACGCTAAATAAGAAAAATGTAAAGAAATAAAAGGTAAAAAGGGGAAGGTTTTAGACTCAAGAAAATCTGTCAAAATATTTCATCACAATCCCTCAAACGAGAACATGCTTACCAATAAAATAATAAATACAACGAACCATCAACCAAAAGCAAATAATGCACCCCAACAACCGACCAAAAAAATAATACAAACAAACAAACAATCCCCCTTCCCAAATAAATAATTAATACCCACCGCAAAACCAATAACAAAAATATACATACAAATTAAATATTAAAAAGACAAAAAAATGAGTATCCAAGTGTTTTTGTTTATAGCAGTTGAGTATAATTCCTCAGAAGATATTTGATGTGTGTAACAATAGTTTTTTTTTATATGATTTAGGATTTTCTTCCTAAATGCGCAGGGAATGCAAATTCACATTTCATAGCAAAGGTTTAAAATATCTCCCTTGACATCGTGTTATATCTTCGATATGTTATAAAATAGAAAGTATTTTGATTTTTCTGTACATTTCTGGATCAAATAGATATACTGCTAGCACAGAAACTGATTTATTTAATTTTAAATGTCCACCCATAGAACCTAGAGTGGAAAGACCAAGAGTTCAAAGGAACTATTAACAATTATTTTGGGATGAAACACTCATTTCCGATGCCTTTATCTACCAAAATAATTCAAAATGGCAAAAACAATTATTGTTTGAAAAATCACATTTTACACATTATTTGTACAAATTAAAGAAATGCATTATGAAGTATGCATACTATGACAATTTGTCCAATGTTTCAGTTTATTATGTATTGTAATATGAATATATTGACATTCTTATGTGTGTAGTTGTGTTTCATTTGTCGTCCATCACCTGGTTTCCATGACTTTATTTTTTTGTTTTATCTTTTCCCTATTTTCAAACGATATCACAATGAATCTTCAAAATATTAAATAAGATAATTTCTCAAATATTTGTTCTTCCAATATTTCTTTTCATGTCACTTTAGAAAAGCTACTAGTTTAAACACGTATCCTAACATAATCAATATCATTGTACTACTTCCCGATCTCAAATAATGTTATTTATCTTAAAAATGTTCTGACCAGAGTCAATGTTATGATGGAACTAACACTTCTTCTGTTTTTCATATTTGAAACCTGTTATGGTAAGAACTTTTTTCTACGGGATCTTTCCATTCTTGTAATATTGATATACATTTATTCTTAATTTGGTCAAACTTTCATCGAGATTTTAATGGAGTGGATAGTTCTTATACATGAAATAATCAATTCTAAAAAAATAATCCCTCAATAAAACTCCTACTTTTACAATATATAAAATATCTTTAAAACCCATTAAGTAGTTGCTCTGTAGCTACACAACCTTGTAAAATCTAATATACTGTTAACCGTCAAATCTTCGCGGCAGTTTTATTTTTTTCGTGGTAAGATCCGTTACGCACAAATTACGTCGTGAATATAAGAACAACATGTGGAGAGATCGCGAATTTAAAACTGTGCGGAAGCAAATTGGTTGCAGAGACCGCGAAAAAAAAGACGGCGCGAAAATTTCCCGGTTTACAGTAGAAGTATGTGTAGTTGTTGTTTGGTTATAAGCTAGTGCAATTTTTGCGTTACGCCATATTTGTTCTTTTTATAGTTATGTTTGATATTTTTTCAATAAAAATTGGGAATCACATTATAATATGCAGTATGACTTCAATTCTAGCACAATATCGTTTTTGTACATTTTAAGAGGATTTAAATTCAGAAACATTCGTTTTTTCCTATATTTAATTATACAAAGTATGTGATTAAAGCAAAAACGCGTTTTATATATCTAAAATTGTACTACATATCTTGTCAGGTGCTGATTGTTTTGTGAGAATATTTGGAATTCCTTACTATGATGGAAAAATGAATGTTACAGCATCCGGAATCCCATGCCAGAGATGGGATTCAAACACTCCTCATTCCGTGCCCATAAATATAGGCAGTCAACATGCGAATTATTGCAGATTTTATGGTTTTATAAATCCTGAGATAAAGTGCTACACAATGGATCCAAACACTGAGTGGGAGGTCTGCGATATTCCAGAGTGTGGTAAGTTCAGTTTAGTTTTGATTAGAATAATGCGACAAAGAAAATGTGGGAAACTCCATGGGGAAATTATGTTCAAGAACACATAAACTGACAAGGACGAAAAACTAGAAAGACCAATCATCTTTAAAAAAAAAAATTCCAATCACTTCAGTTTTATAAGGAGATCAAATTGCCAAAAAAAAAAAAAAAAAAAAAAAAAAAAAAAAAGGATAAAATTTGATACCATATTTTTTAAGATTAGAAGTTATATAATTAAAAAAAAACGCTCAATTAATTAATGTTTATATATAATACGCGATTGTGTGGATTTTTATTCAGTTGATTTTTATTTTTTCATATGATTGATTAAACAATGGCATTTATGTACAAAGAGTAATCAAGAGAACCGAGGTTCATCATTATTTCTTAGCATTTCATGTCACTATCTATTCGTGACAATTTTTAATTCATCTAACATATCAGAATGAATAATCTTTGAGAACAGAAGACTTTTCGCACAATTAAATCAGTATTTTACAGTAATAAAATTAGGTCAAATTTTCCCTAAAATGTTCCATGCTTCTGTTTCACGCAACGCTCTATACGCATACTTCTGTCACACATATGGACCATCCACGGAACACGTACAATTAAATACCGTATGACACGATAAGTTTTTACAATGATTGCTAACATTCTTATTTTCTACAGGAGCTAACTTGCCAACAATAACAGGAACATCAACTCCTTTTAACGAGTTACATGTAACCACACAAAAAGGTTTAACCGTCAGAGCAAGCACAGAATCTCAAGACACCAACGGTCAGGTCTCAAACGCTTCTGTCTGCGCCAATTATGTGTGGCTACAAAACCGACAACTTTACTGGTACAATTATTTTAATGGCAATTTAACGGAAGAAGACAAAGAAAATATAATAGAGAATGAAAAAGAAAGGATTCGGAACGAGTTGCTTGTAGATAAGAAAGTTCTGACATCTTATATTCGTAAAAGAAAATGTGCCGATGACGACAGATACAGTGCTCAGGCTGTAGGTACAATTGGGATTGTTTTTATGGTAACACTGGCCGTTCTCATTGTTTTAATTGATTTAATATCTTGTTTCCAATAATGAAGTGTTGGTATATTTGATGTATTAACATTCATTGCTAGAACAGCTTTCAATCCATATAAAAATTCATGTCCTAGTGGCTCACAATACGGAACCCTTAAAAATATCACATGGAAAATATTTTTTTTATCGATGTCAATTACTTACATAGTAAATATTGTAGAACAAACTGTAAATCCGTACTTGGAAGGCGCGTTGAAAATATCACGAACGTTGTTCCGCTGTTTCTAGAAAAGCATAGGACGCTTACCGTACCGGTGCTCCTGGTCCATGTTCCCAGTTTTTAGTGAGTTCAGTTCCTTATTTTTACGTAATAAAATAATAGTAGTTATTATGCAAATTTTAAACAGATAATCAGGTGTTATTCTCTCCTCTATTCATACATTGTCTGACCTAATGCAAAAACTGTAAACTTCTCCAACCCTTTTTCAAAGACGAAATTTATATTAAATTTGAAGATATGAAAAAAATGAAAATATCTAAAGATCATCCTAAAACATCTGCTCCAAGATTCGATCTCTTATTAAAGTTTGATTTGCTTTGTTACAAAAGGGATGCACCTGAATTTGTTACATATTTGCTTTTAAAATGTTGCAAGAATAAAAAAGGATCTTCAGTGATGTTTAATTACCCTAATCGGAGAAGGAATTTGGTTTATATAAGTATGATACACGAGTGTTTGTCATAAAGTAACTGATATTTATTATTCATGGAAATGTTATCATAGTTCTTAGCATCTTGTTCATTAATTTCAAGTAAAATAATCATTACAAGGTAGGTAAAATGAATTTTAGAATTAATTCAAGTGCCAATTGCAATATAATTTTAGTCTTTTAAAAGTCGGTGACTCCAGTTTGTTAATTAGAGAAAATATCGTACTTTAAAAATCTTTGGTGACTCCTATGCGGTATTGTGGTCAGTTTCGACATTTTATTGATCTATGAATAATAAATAACTGTATATAATGTTTCTTCAAACTTAAAATACATTTGTAGTACAAAAGCTATTATGGAGTATGAATTAGGAATGTACGTCATCCTGTGTTTTATTATTTTGATATTTCTGTTAAGAAAATACAAGCGTAACAGTCTACATAACATTTTTTTCAATATGTTCTTTTTACATTTCTGTGTTTTTTAAAGGAATTTATACATTCATAAAACGTTATACACGACGACCTTTAACTTATTCTGAAATGTGTAGCTTCATTCCTAATGTTAATCAACAATGTAGCTCATTTGACATACTCTATCAGATTTTATCGGTGTTTGTTTGATATTTTTGTATATATGGTGTATTAAGAAGTATATTTCCTCAGGTGTAATAAGGTAAACAAAAGGCGCAAATATGCAATTAAACAACATCAACAGATAAAATAATAATAATAATAATAATAATAATAATAAATAATATGATAATAATTTGGAAATAATATAACATCCTTATAACAGGATGGTTCTTATTTCTTATTAATATTTTGTATTAATTGTCTTAACTTGAAATGTTTTACTGAGGATAGATATCGTGGGGCATCAATTTGCATATTTTCGTTAATCGACTTCTGATTCCAAACAAAATGTCAATTTATCATAAATGTTAAAAAGAATCCAAGTACCAAGTACCAAGTTTTCACGAAAAGGAGAATTTTGTTTTTACAAATACAAAAAATACCAGTTTTATATATTGTAAATTTTGATATGCTGTACACGTGTCTCAAGGACTAACCTCTCATTAGCAGCATTAAAATTAAATATATATTAAGATCATAATCAAAATATTAGTTGTATACAAGAAATGCTCAAAACAAAAACTATCGAGAGAGGAAGCAAATCCATCACCGAGAGGTTCTACCATATGCAATGCAAGGAATGAAACCTTAGTGTTTTACGTACTTTTAAATTTGGAATACTGCAAGATTTAATAAATAGGGTAGATAAAATACAAACTACAAAATTAAGTGCCAGTCTCTGTAAGAATCAGGCAGTGAGTGAAATATGGTATATAAAAAAACAAACCATTTTGAAGGTGTTATTTGACTATTCGCACCATCAGAATCAAGGAAAAAAACACCGTTTTCCATATCACGCAAATTGAGTTATAATGTTATTGAAATGCACAAAAAAATGAACATTTCAAGGGCAGATAACTCTTTAAAATACCTCATTTTTCTAACATTCTATTGAAACATTTCTGAGCAAATCCAGTAATGCAGATATCAAACAATTGTCTTATCATATATAGAGAAAGCATCCTTGAGTGAAATTATATTCTCAAATCGGTGGGGCTTCGATATGCATGTTTCTGAGTTTTCCTATTTTGCCTGATTCTTACAAAAAAGTACACTTGATACATAAAATGGCAATGTCCGGTAAAAAATAGAAAAAGGTACATCTATTCCGGTGCCTCTAGAAATTATTCGAGTAAAATGAAAAAAAAAACAAAACTTACTTGTTTATCAAAAAAAATTTTGCAATGATGTTTTAATAGTTTTTTTTAAAAAATATTTCTTCAAAAAGGATGTAATTTACCGGTGAGATTATACTACTATATAATTACTTTTTGAGTAGCGATATTTCGGTAGTGTAAGGGTACATATTTTGCATTTGACTAAAATCCGTGCAAATGTAGGTGTTTTGATGCCATTTGAAAGTTGGGACATAGGACTTTACGCTGATATCTGCGCATGTTAAGTTTCTTCATCTGTAATGTCCTAGGAAGACGAAGACGGAAGAATTATTGAGTCACATAAAGTTTTGCTTTTCGGACAAGTGGGGTACAAATAAAGACATTTACGGAAAAACAAATATTCAAGAAAATATTTGGCGGAAATGGGAGGTATCATCATAAATCATCATAAAGTTGACGATTAGGGGTGGGGTAGGAGTCATGGGTGTCACCGCCGACTTTCCAGGCATATGGTCTAGAAGAAATGCTATATGTAAATGATAAGTAGCACGATTGTGGTAGTTGAGTAACTGTTTATTTAAAAGCTTTTCTTATGGTTGTCAAATGATAATATTTCAATTATGATAAACGATGGTGTTATCAAGTCTAACATTTATGTATTTCAAGGTTCTTAAATGATCGAAAGCCGTTTATATTGTTTTTTTTTTCAAACGTAATTGTAGAAAATGAAAGGGTCCACAAGCTATTCATAAGTAATTGAATTTGTAACGTTACAAGCTTTCTGACTGATTTGTTATCTTTGAGTAAACCAAATTATTTCGTATAACTTTCTTATGTACTGTGAGGTTATAAACGGCGATCGGTCTGCATTCTGCGATTCAAATTATTCCATTAAAAAGTTTTGATTACGAACTGATTCTCAATATTTGATTTGACCCCATCAGAAATTAATTTATAAGGAATGTTTCTAACTTTTGTACATTTGAACAGGCTATACAAAGTAACATGGTTTGGGACAGTTTAATCTTTTCGAAGACAGCTTTGCGGTTTATAAGTGTAAACTGCCCTAAACCATGTAATTGCACACAACCTGTTCAAATATTAAATCAATAAGTCGCTTACGGCAGTATCTTGTGATGTATTTTACAGTTTAATTTTCATGCGGGAATATGCAGAGAACAAATATAAAGTCTATTTTTGTTGAAACGATAAAATTAGTATTCTGGTAAGTATTCAGCATATGAATGCGATGAAGCATTTAAACTTTTGCTTAAACATTGCTGTAACGTGGCCCTATACGTTAGTTTATCCAACATATTGCTTCAATTGTATATAAAACAATATCCTTTAAGTAGATTGTTTAATGTAGGTGCATTGTTGACATTTACATTAACAGGGCCCTATGATTCTCTGCTAGATACATTGTTGAATCTTTTTTTTTTCGTACGAATCACCCCTTGCCTGTTTTTTTAGGCAGAATAATACTTAACCTTTTGTTTGAAGGTGATGACTGTTTTGTATATGACACATACGGTAACCCTATTTATACTGGCACTATAAGTGTAACGGTTTCCGGAATTCCATGTCAAAGATGGGATTCTACCACACCACATGATCCAAACTATCCAATGGGTTGTGAGCATGTTAATTATTGTAGAAGCCATATCAGTTGGCAGCGTCTCTGGTGCTACACAACTGATCCGAATGTGAGATGGGAAGAATGTAATGTTCCGGAATGCGGTACGTAAATATTCATGTTAATATACCGAAGGGCTATGTTTCTAAACAAATGTTCAATAATGGGGAGGATTCGATACGTAGTCTCTGAGTGGCATATAAACATGTAGCACATTCATACCAAGTCAGCAATACCAGTCTCATCTTTAAAATATTTTCTACAATGAAGTAGAAGTCTGTAAGAATCATGCAAATTATGTACTATGTGATATTCCCAAAATAGGTTACACATTTTATCTTTTTTATTAAGTTACTTTAAAGGTATATATGATGAAATGTATTATTATCCATCCCTATATGTCTGCTCTTAGGATATAATCCACATTGAAAATCCAACAGTTTATGTTGTATTTCAGTGTCGTTTACTGAGTTATCTCCCTTAATTTGGAATTCTACACCACATTCTTTACAATTTTTATCTTCTTTGAACAAGGGTTATATGAAAAACCACTTGTTAATTTCTGTTTACTACAACATTTTAAACAAAAGATAAAAAATAAAAATATGTAGGCTTTCCAACCATGAATATATTTGCCATGATTCTTATCTGGAATGGTACTTAATAACGTTCAAATTGTGTATGAAATCAAGCTTCAAGATGGTGTTTTTCAATTGTCAATTGAAGTTATAAGAAACATAACCTATTCGAGGATTGATTTTGAAAATAAAATATTTTGCCCTATCCGAGTACTTGCTTGTTGCTTGTGAGACTCAAATATTATTGTCTAAATAAAATGTGCTCACATAGATAAGTATTAATATGAACATATTTTGTGTGGTTTTAATATTCTTTCAAACCACTGCAGGCACATGTTCAAATTTTTATTTATTTCATTGATATTATGATTTTAATAATTAATAGCCATGACCTATGTATATAGTTGACCCGTTGATGATTCGACTCATACCTAGCATTAATTCTATTTTAAGCAAAACAGAAATGAAATTGTGTCCTATATAATACCCATTTTTAGTTAATAAAATTTTCAAGTCAGTATTGCTGTGTTTGTGAAAATAGCAGTTTTCATACTGTATGAAAAGTGGACTGTCTAAAATAATATTTGGCATTAAATAAAATTAGCATAAAATAAGCATGACATAAAATGTTGATAATGGCTCATTTTCAACAATAACAAACGACCACTATATGTCATTTAGCTTTACTTAAGGTTTAACTTAAAAATCGAAATATTATAGAAATACCCAGCTAGCACAAACATGTAATAAAATGTTGTAGAAACGTTTCCTTAAAAAGACTGAAAGCATTTTTTAGAAATGTATTTTAAACGGAAAAATGCATGGTTGCAGAAAAATTATAACAACATTTTCAATAACCATTCACTATAATGTTATGATTACGTTTCCATAAAAAGACTGAAAAATTTTTTAGAAAGTTTTTAAAACGTAAAAATGAATGGTTGTAGAAATGTTATAATAACGTTTTCAACAACCATTCACTATAATGTTATTATAACGTTTCTTAAAAAAAATGGAAACATTTTTTAGAAATGTTTTTAAAGGTTAAAATGTATGGTTGCAGAAATGTTATAATAACGTTTTTAACAACCATTCACTATAATGTTATTATAATGTTTTCCAATAACATTTTTTTCAAAACAATCTAAATTATGAATATTTTGAATACACATACAATAGGTTTAACATGAGATAAGAAATTTGTAGTGTTCTCTATATATTGCAGATGTAGCAATAAACTAAACGAAAATTCAAAGATAGGTTTTGTCAGTTCACTTATTCATCTTCAGGCATCTCAAGCAGTGTCCATTTCCGTTCTTTTGAAATTGAGTTTTTAAGTTGAAATGGTGGTTAGCATAGCTATGTACACCTTTAAAATGTATGTCATCTTTGAACAGAAAGTGGATTTTCATGGAACCAAACTCCACCCATGTGTTCTACAATTAAAACTTTACTGAAGTTCAGCAAAAACAGAAGCGGATCCAAGAGGGGCCCAGCCCCCCCTCATATTAAAAAAAATAATTTGATTTAATAGAAAATTAATGATACTACCAATAGTGAACCCCCTCAAAGGCCATATTTTCCAACCTTTTCGGAGTTTTTGGATCTGCTACTGATTTATGTAAAACAGTGATTTCATATTGCGGTCAAATGAATGAACAGATACACTAAAAGACTAACAAATGCAATGATCACTTGTTATGTCAGCAAGTGACTAGCTACTTCACATACCAAAGTTGATACCCCTGTTCATGTTAGTGTTTTGCAACAGGAACTGCTAAAACATCCAGTTAGGGACTTCGTTAAATACTTGTGTAATGGCCTTGTTTATGGCTTACAATGTCAACTTATTACTTTGCCTTTTGCAAATTACAGAGTAAGTCCCATTGGTGTGGCTAAAGGGAAATATTCAAGGAAACATAGACTTATAGTAGCCTTATCTTCTCCTCACGAGGACGACACACATCAGAGTGTAAATGACCTGATTGATAAGGAACAATGCTCTTTGTCTTATGTTCGTATAGATGATGCTATCAAAATAATACAAAAATTAGATAGGAATACATCAATGTGTAAAACGGATTTCTGATGCGTTTAAACTTATGCCGATTGTTCCTTCTCAGTGGCATATGTTTTGTCTTAAATGGAGAGATAGTTATTATTACTATACTAAACTTGCCTTTGACTGTCGCTCATCACCAAAAATTGTTGACATGCTTTCACAAGCAATTTGTTGGATAGCTGAGAACAACTATGATATTCAGTTTATTTCACATCTTCTTGATGATTTTATTACTTTCGAGCATCCTACAAATGTAGTCAAAGAAATATGGACCTTTTGTATACAATATTTGGTAGACTTAATGTTCCTATGGCGAAGCATAAGACACCTGCCCAGATACTGTTATGGAATATTCAGGCATTATCTTGGATTCTAGTTTAATGCAGGCTAGGCTACCACATGAGAAACTCCTACGTATTACTGCTTTTACAATGTGGAAAGTATTTCATCTGATGAATTGTGTCTATATACAGATGCTTCAGGAACTATAGGTTTTGGAGGATATTACAAAGAGTTGTGGTTTTCTGAAGCATGGCCATCCACGTTTCTAGATGTATTAGCGGAGGACAGTACCTTCTCAATAGCTTTCAAGGAACTGTGTCCCATAGTAGTGGCTGCCATCTTGTAGGGGCATTTGTGGCAAAAACAAAGAATAGTGTTTATGTGTGATAATGAGGCTACTGTAGCTATCCTATAGAAAGGCAGATAAAAATCACATCATATTATGCCCTTAATGCGACGACTCACTTTAGTTGCCGCTCAATATAACTTTACTTTCATGTCTAAACAGGTGCCAGGTAAATACAATTCAATAGCAGATGCTTTGTCTCGTTTGCAGATGTACAGATTCCGCCAACTTGCGCCAGAGGCTCAGAGCCTTTCGTGCTGTGGAACTCTACAATGTAGTGGATCAATTGTGGTATAAATCTATCTCAAGTAAAACTAGACAAGTGTATGAAGCTGGCTGTAAGGCTTAGGTGAATATTTTGCTATTAACGGGGATTGTAGCTTTTATAGTACCAGAGTATTCTAATGTTCAAGTTGATGAAGAAACCCTACTACTTTTCATAGCTTATTGTACTAGTAAACTACTGATAAGTTATAGCACTGTAAAGTCTTATTTATGTGACATTAGGTTTAAGTGTTTAGAATTAAATATTGGATATCCTAATGTTCTTGAACTCAGACGCCTTAAGACAATTATCAATCGTGTCAAACGGACTCAATCAATTACTTCTAAGCCTAGATATCCTATCACTTTTGATATTTTAGAAAAAGTTTGTCTATGGCTGCTTCAAGGAAGTAGCTATGAAAATTTATTGCTTGAAGCCATGTGTACAATAGCATTTTTTGGGGTTTTTAAGTTGTGGCGAGTTTACAGTAGATAGTGCTGAGAATTTTGATCCAGCATTTCATTTATGTGTTTCAGATTTGACAATTATGACTGATTGTGTACATCTTAAACTCAAAATTTCCAAAACAGATCCTTTTAGACAAGGTGTGTCAATTAAATTGTTCGAGACAGGCAAGGATATATGTCCTCATAAAATATGTTGTATGTATATGAAGAAAAGGCTACAAAATAATCCATCTCTGGACACTCCATTGTTTGTAAATATATATGGAAATGCTATTTCAAGATATTACTTTTTAAATATGTTTAAACATACCATGGACATTTTAGGCTATGATTCTACATGTTATATTGATAATTCTTTCCGCATTGGGGCCGCATCAACTGCGGGCAGGGTCTGTGTTGAGGACCATCTAATTAAGCTTTTGGGTCGATGGTCCTCAAATACTTCTTGTAGATATATCAAAACTTCAGACTCGGTGATCAAAAATATACAAAAAGCTTTAGCTACTTATAATCCTCATGACTGACTTTATTTACTGCATCATATATGTACAAATATGTAACAACATCTTTAATTTTTAAGTATGAATTAAGTATTCACTGGGTTAATTTTAAGTTAGTATTATTTAAGTTGTTATACCTGTAGTTAATTAGTTTTACCTTGATCACCCTTATACTTTATTTTGGGGCACTCAGATTGCATAATTACAACAATGTATACAATATAACTTTTGGCCGTTTTAATTAATTTGAGAGTAAGGGATTACCTAATTAATTAATTCCCAAATTTTTTCATGCTTCATTTAATTTTAGTGTAAAATTACATGCTTTAGGGTTCATACTACATGTATCTCAGGCATTATCTGGAGGTTATGCTCTTTCTACTTTGGTCTTGTACAACACACCTGCTTGTCTTCCGGCTCTTGTAGTTCCAGTTGCACCCAGTAGCATGTGGTCACGCTTCCGGCTCTTGTAGCTAACTACACCGAGTTGACATGTAAGCAATTAGTTAGAGCATTATTTCAAGCTGCATTACTAACAATATTTTCCGGCTCTTGTAACCTATGCTGCACCGATACATCTATTCATCGGATCTTGTAGCATGTTCAGCTGTTACACCGAGTTAAGCATTGTTAGTAAGACTTTCAATATTGTGTCTGCCCTAAAGCCAAACTTGAGTATAAGAATTAATGTTATTGAAATGGTATGATTATTATTTTTGTGTAACGATATTGTTAAACTTTGTATATATGTTTTGTTTTGAACTAGTAATAGAATTATTAACCTTTAAATTTAGGTGGGTTTTAATTATTTTGACACGAGGTAGTGAATACATGTATATGATAACAGATTTCCTACAACAGATCACCTTTTCACTCAAAAGGCATATACTGATAGTACAGATCAGACTATTCATATAAACAATATAACAATAAAAATACTATAAGGCGGTGATATTCTTAAAGTCATGGCCTAACTGAAGTAGGGGGAAACAATGCAGTCAATTCTCAGGGGGCCTGCAGCTAGTCATTTAGTTTATTACGAGTCGTCATATAGAGGGTCAAGGTAATTCCGTTGAGGAATCTGGATGTAGGACAGGGCTATAAAATTCACCGTTTTACACTATTATCTTATTATTTCTATGGAGATACCATCATCTATATATCGTTGATGTTGGTTAATTAAAATACAAGGAACAGTAAACTATGATGAATTAATTGTAAATCAAATATGCATGACAAATTAAGAAGACTAGTATTACATAAACATGTATAATGCATGTGTATAATACATGTATCCTTGTTCGGTCATTAAAAATAATTATGTAATTATATACAGCCTCTATTATCTTATAATGCAATATTATCAGAATTTTAATTTCATGGCCTATTTAGTTTTTATTCCATATTTGATATTCATGAGAAAATTGTTTTTTAAATATTTAATTTAAAATAGTTTAGAAACATTTTCTTTATTCGTTGTACTTCTTACATTTCTACAACTACTTATTGAACACTTCGGAAAACCTTATTAAAACCATACCTGGAAATGTTTTAATCTGTTTCAAAGGAATGTAATGAAAACATTATCAGAAAATATCTTCGTAACATATAAGAAACAGTTTTATAACATATCCAAATAATGTTTAAAAATAGATCCAAAAATATTACAGTGACATGTTATTTGAACATTTCAAAAATATTTCAATAAACAGTTCTGAAAACTTTTTTCAAACTAAAACGGTAAAATGTTTCAAAAACGTTATTAAAACATATTAAAAAAAATCAAAATGTTTTAAAAACGATTTTAAAATGTTCTGTTGAAAATGTTTAGCAAACTACCAATTAACTCTGAATACAATATTTCGAAAAAGGTTCGTGCTACCTGGGAACATAAAAAAAAACGTCTCTTATTTCCATAGTAAACAATAATAAAAGATAAATCTATAAAACTATACAAACAACTGAAATACAGATTAATAAAAAAAAGTTGTTAACATTTTTTATCGAAGAAAAACATATCGATTGTATTATTTATCTGTGGTACCAATTAACTATGACTTTTACCATTATTTTATAGACTTAATGTATGGAAGAAATCATTAAAATATTTGTAATGATCTCTTTGATTTACACAAAACAATCTAGGTTAATTAGGCACAAATCTATTTAAAATTGGTGAAATGTCATTTGAAGTACTAGGCACACCAATACCAACATCACCACCAATCGATTGCAGTACGGAAATATCTACTCAGACAGACGGATAACAAACAACAACAGTAAACTCGTCACCAAATCCAGACGTGATGCCCACTTCAGATGGTATTATGGGTAATATTTCGGTATGTATACCACTTGGAAATCGTCAAGTGTATTGGTATAACTTTTTCAATGGTAATTTAACAAAAGATGAAAAGGACACAATTATCCAGAAGGAAAAAGAGAAAATTCGTAAAGAGCTGCTTGTGGATACTAAAGTTCTCACATCGTATATAAGCAAGAAACGTGTGCCAACGACGATAGATACAGCGCCCAGGCAGTCGGCAGAGTTGGGGGTAGCCTTTCTGGTAACCTTAATGGTTTTAATAGTTTAAGTTGACATTTTATCGTGTTTTGAGTAATATGTTAATAAGTAAAGATAACAACATTTAAAGGTAAAATTAGAACTAAATAGAAATGAAATGTTTCATTTATATTAGTTTTGCATTTAGTTCTATTTTTACATTTTTTTTAAATATGGCTACTATTTACCTATTTATTAATTATATATGTAATGTTCGGCAAGACGCGCCAAAATATCAGTATTTTCACACAGCTTTGATGTTGATTTTTGAAGAGCTACAATACAATTTTCGATTGTATTGCTTCCTTTGACAACATGTGAATCGTCGGAATAGTCATTTCAATTATCACAAAATTAAATTGGTGAAAACTTTCCATCTGTCCGATCGAAACCCGTTTGTTTTGTGCAATTAACCATTTCATAAAATCCTTTCGTATCCCGTCAATTTGACGATACAATTCATGTGTTTGTTTTAATAGAATTGATAATAAAGTGTTTAAATTACAAAGTGTTTGTCAATACGACGTAGAAATACCCTTTTCCCGACAACCGTACCGTGATCAAAACATAGTTTTTTTTTAATTTCTTGGTTATAATTTGAAGAAAATCAACTGCCAGAAATATATATTACGCATTTTCATTTAAAAACCGAAACACAGTACCAATACATATCTAACCGTTACTTTCTTTATTTGAACTAAAGTTTACGTATAAAATGAGAAGTCGTTATTCCCCCAATATATTTTGTCAGGCTGACTGGCACTACAAATCTTAGCAGTAGACAGATAGAAGAAATAATTTGCTTATCATTTCTACTGTAAAAACGTGTTGTGTCAATCAATTTATCACACAATCAATGCATCAATTAATGATATAATACCTTTGATTCAAATATACCATAGTAAATCCGCTACTACGTTACAGTGCATCCAATTTTGATGTTCACTGAACAGATTTTTTTCCGTTAAATAAATTAAAAAGAACACGATGAAATGTATTACATGTTGAACTGAAAATTGGACAGTAGATCAGACTTTCTTCTCTTTTCTGTCACATATTTAATGAACTATTGATGGATAGAAAGTCTTAACTTTGTCAAATGTAATATTACCGAATTCAATTCATAAAGGAGTGGGAATCCCCTTAAGTATCATCATTGTATTTGTACAGTTATAGAAATTTATTTGGCTAATGGAATTGACCTTTGTGGTTTATAAGTGAAACAACAAAATTACTGACACTAATCCGATCCATAATCAAGTCAAGTCCAAAACAAACTGCAAAAAATATATATTACGCCACCGGATTAGCTACTATATCTATTTATATATCAAATATTTTCAACTGTAACGGAAAAGTCACTGTTTAAAGTGTTAAATATGTTTCTTTACATGTTTTAAATATGATCTTTAAACAATGTTTATTCTAAAATGTGTAAATAACATTGTTTTTCGAAAACCTTCAGTCTATATTCAATGCGTTCACAGATAAAGTTTTGTAAAAACGAAGTCGATAAAACGAACAATTTAGAGAGAGAATATAATTAAAACGACACCACGTTTTTCCGTAACAAAATATTTTCGCTGATAATACTATAAATATATGCACTTAAACTTAACAAAAAGGTAAAGTTTTCTATTTCTTTCTTTGTTTCCTTAAAAAGGATTGTAGTGCGGAAGTGTTTGACCACCTTTTTACCCGTATATGAAATAGTAAAATGAACTCGTAGTTAAAACGATGACATATGTTCAGATTGTTAACGTGAAGCTCTTAGTACAAAATAAAAGAAACAGAAAAAAGGAGAAATTACTGAAAAAAAAAAAGATGTAATTTGAGATGACATCACTTGAAATAATAACAGAATTTTACATCTCATAATGACTTTTCTAATGAATAAGGTTTGCGCTGCGACTGGATCACAAACTTTCCATTTTTTTGGTGATATGAAAATACAAACACACGTGTGTTTACTCTACTCGCACGCGTATTCAAAAATAAAAGAAAAGAAATATATCAACCCTCCCCCCAAACAAAAACCAAAAAAAAAAAACAAAAAAACAAAAAAACAAAAAAATAGAAAACCAACCAAACGAACAGTCGAAAAAAACATATGTTATGGAGAAAGGGCTTATTAAAGTATTATCATGTGTGTCATGAAAATAAACATAGTCAAATCAATATAAATATTGCATCCAAAAATTGGTCAGTAAAAAAAAACAACCAATGTAAGATGTTATTTATTGAATTAACAAATATGAACTTCTTTTGTGCATTCTACGTATGATTCTGTCTTCCTTTGGGATCACCTTAAGTACAATATCTCTTTTTTTAATTTCAAATTTTACTCTTACTTTTAGAGACAAGTCAATATCTTTTACAAATAGACGTCACTATATAGGACGATGAATTGCGAATTATATAGAAATGAATTATATTTTTATATACCTTCTTTCCGTAAATGCAAACATTTGTTTACCGACTGACATAATACAAATGAAAGGTGCTTTTAGTTCACATGTACCTAAATATGGAAATTGGCCAATTAGAGCAGGTGCACTTCAGTACAGTTATATTTCGTTAAAAACAGCAGCTAAAATCGAAGAATTCTGATTTCGAATTTGCCCTAATGAAATAGGTTTTGAATTTCAATAAAACTCCAATTTATAAACCCGTTAATTACTCTGAAATAAAGTCCATTTGTCACAAACCCTAAGACTATAAGTCTTACGATAAAGCTCTACGTTTTCCATAAAGTTAACACATCCGATAAAATTATCAAAACTGATACGGTTGCTAGGATGACAACACTAGCCGTTCCCATGGAAAACGAACTGGTTCTTTCATCACGGGCGCAAGTCTTTTTATTGCGATAAGAAGATAAAAGGTTTGCATCTAAAAACAGTTCCTTTTTAATTTTTTTCTTTTCATCTTTGATCATTGCTTCTTTTGTCTGTTGTGATAAGTTTCCATTGAAATAGTTGTACCAGTAAAGCTGTCGGTCTTCACAGGGACAGATATTGTCTTCGGTTTCTATATTAGGATTTTCGGTAGGTATGGAATCACATAGAGAAGATGTGCTTTGTATAGGTGTATTTGGTAAAACAACAGTCGAATCTAAAGAATCAAAATAAAAGAAAAGTTTTTTTTAAAATAATAATTTATCACAATAAATGAAATAGAAGTACTGCGTGTATTTTGATGAATTACAGTATTTCGTGTGTTTCGTCCATCAGTATTCGACATAACACTTTCATTTCATTTATTGACAAAATGAATATATTTGCTGAAGATAAGTAACGTTTGGAAATTATTTCACTGATTTTAAGCATAGTATTTTATCCTTTTTTCAAGAGCTCCAGTCCCCATTTCGTAGATCTGTTTGTTTTTCTGTTGCGGTGAGTTTATTTGCAATGAAAAACATATTACATACTAAAGGACATGGACTAAAACCTACTTATTTAACTGCTTTGTAATGACAATATAAAGTAACTGCTAAAGGAAATACATCATATCGTTGAAAATGACGCTTTGGTAAACATCAAAAAATATTTATAATCAATATGCAAATGAAGTTAGGATTAGGTATTTTAATTTTATCAATATGTCATATTTAGTTCAATCAATTGCTTTCCTTTCATTTAATACAAAATCAACAACTAAGACACATAATCTAACATTCAAAATGATTTTATATTGATAGACAAAGAATGGTTAATGAACAATGGGCACATAAGAAAGAAACCATTGTTTACAAATATCATGGCCTTACAAAGTGACAGAGCAAGTTAAAGAACGAAAGAATGATGAAACATTTTCTGCATTCTAATATATCTGAAAACTATATGTCACATTTTCACGAAACTCCATTCAACATTTATTTTGGTCAATGTCACAATGAATATAAAATAGGCAAACAAATATACAACGACTAAAACAATAAATAAAACAAAAGAAAATAAATTAAAAAACGATCAAAATCCTAATTATAACAGTAATTATATCCATATATTGTTATATTACTATATTACTATATCTCAAAATTTAATTTACCATGTTAAATGTAAACATTTTTCATATTTCTTTACCTTAATGCCAAATATCACATTTTTTTTAAAAACAGCACATCACTAATTTTCATACTTGAGCCGCATTGAAACATTGTTTTTACTTACACCACCGACAGCTGTCATACTTTAACAAATACATAAATGTCGCATGATTGGTATTTTTACCGCAACGCATTGCTGAATCTCATATCCACTACTTCACTCACCGCTTATACTTTTCCATATACCTGAATTTCACATGTTTGATATCTTTAACTTACCACATTGCTGAATGTCACATCTTTCCCATTGTAGATTTGGTCGTATAGTGTAACACCATACGTAATAATAGTTATCCGGATTTCTACAGTAGTTTTCGTGTACACTGTCCATTTTAAACTTAGGGTCGTGTGGATATGTAACATCCCATCTTTGGCATGGGATTCCGGATAAAGTGACATTCCTTGTCCCGTAGTATTTAGGGGCGCCATTAACCATCACATAACAGTCTGTTAAAATGTTTCGTTTTATTAAGACATGATCATATAAAACTGCCTACATTTTCTTAATAAACCACTAACCAGAAATAGCAATAGTACGTATCTATGGGTTGGGAGTTAATAGTGGAATAAACTTGAAATTGTACAAAGCTGCCGACAATTGAATGCATTATATTATTAAAATCAAATCTTTATAAATTATAGTAAATCAAGTGTAATATTTCAACTAATTACTAAAAAAAAGGCCATGGTTTTTCTATTTACCAAGTCAGCATAGTTTTCAACTATTGACCGAAGCAATAGTGCCGTACTTATATTTCGCATGTATTTCCCTTCAATTATGCCTGCCTAATCATAGTTCTGATATTCTCCGGGTTTATCTTTGAACGACGTTAATATCCATTACAGCCTCATTAACCAACAATCAACAATTGTGATCGCCTCTGGATTTTGACGGCAGCATTATGTTTCAGTACAATAAGACATTTGTTGACAGTGAAATATATACCGGTCGATATCAACTATTACCTTCGGCGTTTTACCAGGTAATAGATTGTACCTTGGGGAGACAAATTTATTGTATTCTTTATGACTATTGATAGATACTGTTCAAGCAAAATCACTTGTATTATTTCAGACATTGTTCAAATCAAATCACTTGAATTATTTTAGATATTGTTAAAATAAAATCACTTGCATTATTTTCCGTTATTGTTACTACAAACAGTTTATGAACAAATCAAATCTCAAACATGTTGGTCTTCGAATTGATGTATGAATTTTGGAATAAAGAATGTGCTAATCAAAATCATTTTCATTATATTTAGAATTATTAAACCTAGGCCTATAACAAGATAGGTATACATAACAAAATATGCAACTAAACACTAAAAATAGTAAATAAAACAAATACAAAGACAAAACACACACACACACACACAAAATAAGAAGCATGTTGCATTTTAGTAGCAAGTCTCCTCCTCCACCCTCCCTAATAGGTTACTTATGTCATTTCCTGGCTTATTTTGTAAAGTCATGCCGCGAAAACGTTATTAATAGCGAGCTATGTCATATATAATATAGACTCCAAGACTTACCGTTAGTATTATGTGCCTCTGTAATGCAATAAAGTGACACTAAATAAATTAGAATCACTAACCAAGGCATCTGCTTTAAATCAGATTGAGAAAAAAAGGACGTTTGTTCTGTATTAAATAATTTTAACAATGTTAAATAACTGAAATAAATGTAATCTGGTTATGTTGAAATGATGAATAAATTGGTTCAGATAAATACGTATTGTTTATTGTTTTAATGAGTAATGGAAGGTCAAACAAACCTGAATGTTTTGAAAGAGCCTATTATGTAAATAAAATTGACCAAGTAATCAATGACAATGACAAGATTAAGACCAAAGAACAGAGTATTGTTCTTGTTTTATGTTTGGGTTGTTATTCAACAAACACAAAGAAAAACAGATAAAAAACAAAAACAGAAGCAAATATCAAAACAAAAAAACAAAAAGACAGTAACATTAAAAAGGTACAAAAACCTCAAAACGTGACTTCTCCCGTCCCTTTAGTATTTGAAAGAGTAATCAAGGGAACCAAGGTTATAGCGGTTATCAGAATGCAATCCAGGCACAAAGACCAGACATGGAAAACAGACATACACAACAACGAACATAAAGTAACTAAAATCATGCATACAAAGTTACAAAAGCAAATGATCAACTCGGACTCCACTAAAAACTGGGATCATGGACCAGGTGCACCGTCCTGTGCTTTTCTAGAAAAACCCGTCGAGTTGCTTATAAAAAGTCAGGTCCGGGGTAGACAAATGAGGAAAGGAAAACTATGACATTTTTGTAACTTCGGTGTTGCCCTTAACCCGTCCAAAAGCAGGATTTTTTTTCGCATAATGAATATCAATATTAATTCCATTTGTATTTTTATCATGCCGTTTCTTCTTCGTTGTTGTTTTTTTCACTTTTCCATTATCGATTCCCCGGTCTACATGTGGAAGTTTATATGGCGGAAGCGTACGAAAATGTTCTGTAAAATCTCTGTATATTTTTTGCTGTATTCCCTAACGTTTTCTTACTTACCCGCATTGTTCCATTGAAGTATAAATTTGAACAACCATAACAGTTTTCTGCATTTTATTTAAAAGGAAATCAAGGTTTACCACGGATAAGGAATCGATACAGGAAATTAAAGTGTAAATCTGCGATGAGTGCATTTTAGTGTATGCAAATTAATATAATGATTAAAGGAAAGACATAAAAACAACTAAACAAACGAATTAAAACGACATACTTCCTGGTTAACCCAATAATTGGAAAAGAAACGAATCGGATTTTATTTTACACCGGAATATGTCAATGTCACCTGGATATGTTTTGCTTTTAATGATTACTTTTCTTAGTTTTTTTTGTTTGATAATACCATCCACTATTCAGCGCGTTCGAACACTTGTCTTTAAAT
The DNA here is from genome assembly GCA_037379345.1 of Perna viridis. Taxonomy (NCBI): domain Eukaryota; kingdom Metazoa; phylum Mollusca; class Bivalvia; order Mytilida; family Mytilidae; genus Perna; species Perna viridis. The sequence continues at coordinate 67,950,983 of CM074512.1, read as the reverse complement.
GACGTTAAATTAACGATATCAAGGGCTAACTTGATCTGACTTATTTCGTCCCTTCGAAATTTAAAACACACTATTGGCGATATCGTCTTAACCTTTTACCAAATACAAACTTAAAAAGTTGATTATATTTCTTTTACTTGCCGGTTTATTCTAAAGTACCTTATAAGGTTGAATTTATTGAAACTACATCAGTACCACCTTATTTATTTCTTTTTTCCTCACTTCATTCAATATATAATACAGCCTGTACTTAGCCTGAAAATATAAGACATATTGTCTGGTTACGGGAAAAAAGAAAGGAAAATATTGTGTTCACTTACTTACAGCTTTAATGACTTTTGTCCAAATGAAGCTCTGACTATCAAATTTTATCATATAGTTGTTGACTCTTTGTGCTAAATATTTATTTGGTAAACAGGATATGTAATTTTCATTCGAATACACAAAAGGTTAGCAACATTGGAATAATCCTTTCAAAAATCTGTCAGTCACCAGAAACGAAGTATTATTGAATATCTTGATATTTCTTCATGAGTTAAACAAGTCTAAAAATCAAATGCGAAGAACGAAATTGAGTTATTTCTAAATATTATGTACTGATAAATGCCAAAAAAGAAGCAAGGACAGGTGTTGGAACATTTGATTGCTTTTCATGTAAAAAAGATCAATATAATCGTATGCAGAATTATTTGAAGAAAACAAAGTTATATTATTTGACAACTCACATCACATCTCACTACCTTTTATTCTTCATATCTAAAATACAATAAACATAACTCAATTGTCTTTCTGTTAGGCTATCTTAAGTAGTATCTATCCTTGATTTCCTTGCTTACATCCTCCTTCGAGAAAAAAAAACAGCAAAAAAAACAAAGACAAAAACAAAGACAAAAACAAAACAGAACAAAAACAAAAACAAAAACAAAAACAAAACAAAGCAAAAACAAAAACAAAAATAACAGGAAAAAACCCAAACAAACAAAAAAAAAACAACCTAAAGTTTGAATGAAAAAAATATCATTTAAATTTATTTCTTTATCTAAAATATATGTTCTTTGACAAAACAAACCAGCAACTACTTTTAGAATGTCCTCTACATTTATATTGAATTGTTTTAGAACTGGAGAAGGAAAATCTCCAATTTAGAAGTCATGTAAAATAGCAAAAAATGTACAGTTTAAATGTTACAGTTATATCTGTTTTATGTTTATTGTAATATTTTTATCTGCTGTAACCAGGCCATAACCATGCGCTGTGAATTAGTGTGTGATTATAAATAAAGGTTTCATAATGATTGAAAGTTGAATACCGCAAATTACCGACCAATTTTTTGTTTATCTTAAACATCATAACCAACGAGCCTCGTTGTTTTTATGAAGTTGAAACTAAATAACGCGAGTTGAAATTTTGCAACATTCAAATTTTACGAATTATGAAACATTTTTCTCTATGATTCCTTTAAAATATTCAGACGCTTGACATTTGGCTTCTGCAATAGCGGAACTTTTAGCGATCGATCTGTCTATGAGGTCACCAGTTGTTACGGGAGTACAACGAAAGAAACGTCACATATTGCTTTCCGTAGAAAATGATACCCAAACACGGAACAACCAATCGCGACGGCGAATTTTTTATATCACAGTGTCCCATGATATGATTTCGCAAAATATCTAGTCGTACAAGTATATAAAACGACCAAATCATTTGGAAATTATTGTATTGTATGGTACTTTTCCATTCCGTCTACATTCATACCTTACTGTCCAGATCTTGTTACAGAAAGTGTAATCAAGGAAACCAAGGTTATAGCGGTAATCAAAAGATTGTAATCCAAGAACAAAGACCAGAAATGGAAAACAGACAAAACAACAAAGAACATAAATTAACTAAAATCATACATACACAGTAACAAAAGCTAATGAGCAACTCGGACTCCACTAAAAACTGGGAGCATGGAGCATGTGCACCGGTAGGGTAAGCGAGAAAGCTTATGTTGAAATGGTAGATTAGAATACCGTGTATTTGTCTGTTCCTCTAACAAAACCCGGAATGATGTACAACAGTTATCATGTTATAAAAACGAAGAAAATGACTGCAACTAACTTGTACAATTCCGCATAGCATTTTACACGTAGAAGGCATATGGAATGGATTGGCTAAATATGTTATTTTTTAAGATTAAGAATGTTTGCCCTTTAGAATTACGTAGCTATATTTGTTTGAGTAAAAAGTATAAAACATCGCTTTTGAGTAATTGGTTTGGTTGAGTTGTCGTTCGTGTGTGGTTTAGACGTCATGATTAGTTCCTAAATAGTTTTTTTTTCATATATGAATAATTAATCAATGAAAAGTGGCCACATTAAAAAAGAGCAAAGAAAGTATTAACTAAAACTGAAAAGGTTACGTCACCCATGGATTAATGGTAGGTTATGCACGCTATAAAACCTGATTTAACCCACCATTTTGATAAAAATGTGGTACCAGGTAGGTCATTGTGGTTGCTACCGACGTTCCGGTGTTTGACTCCATACTGCCATTTGTTGTATGACTTTTCTTTATTACTATTCCTTTGGATTTTTTCCTATTTCAGTATTTGTGAATCTATCAACCATAAACGTATAGAGAAGGAAAACAAAACCCACATACACAAAGTGTATATTCTGATGACGGTACAAGTGTACTCATCATAATGTCAGAACAGAGATGATTTACATAAATTTTCTTTTCTTTTTCAGGAAGAGACCACATGAAGGTGCAGACCATTCTTAGACTTTAAGAACATGTTATTATAAGAAACAAGTTCTCAATGACAATCTGATCACTTATATTCAATTAAAGTTACTTATTATACATGTACTTATTCATATGCAAGTATCGAAAATGGAATTACAGTTTTAAACTATCTTATTTGTTTATTATTTATTAGAATACATGTCCTTGATATACAACTTCATATCAATGGGATAAAATATTCTAGCGGTGAAGTATGATTTCTCCCCATTCCAGACTCACTTCTCCCTATCACTCCTGGAAGGGAGAAGTCACTTCTCCTATTCACTGAATCCTAGATTTTACCCTGTGACCTCCCTGATATTTCTAATGTATAACTATTAAAATAAGAATACATGTAGAATAACACTGATAAAGTATTTAGGATTATTTAGAAAATGCCACTCAAACTGTAAGTTCAAACATTATTTGTGTTGTCTAGGAAATATTAAGACGCAAATGCGTATATCATGGTTTATTTCATTGTCCAGAGAAAATAACAAATACAATGACCCCAGTGACATAATGGCATTGCAAACAACACAATTAAAGGTTGAGACACATCTTAAACGTGGAACTGGAGTAATATGATTAACTGAAAAAATTAAGAAAAAAACACTATGTACTTTCTGTATTTACCAACAAATCCTATCATGTATGCCAAATTCAAAATTCAAAAAATTTACAATAGAAAAAGAAATATACTTTCGACAACTTTACTAAGAATGATCGATTCGCAGAAACAGTGAGTTCTACACAAAATGTTCGAGTGGTTCGTTCTAATTAACTATTCGTGTATTTCTAAAAATATCTGAAAAGTACTTTAACATTTATTATATTATTGCGGAAAGAAAGAAGCAAAAAAATTAGCATAGAAACTTACCAAACTAGAAGTATTTCCATGTGATCAAACACATTAATGTAACAAACATCAGGCATGTAACTCAAAAAACGAAAGTACTTCAATGCGAAGCATAACACTGTATGAGCAGATGAGCATCGAAAAAATGTTTTTGAAAAGTACATTATGCATAAGTTACATAGTCTTCCTCAATAGAACCTGAGGATGTAAAAAGCAATACGACGCTATATAGTTGTGTATTTGTTTATTAAATATAGTTTTTTGTCTTAATTTTTAATATGGGCGTATCGTCATGCGGTCAATTTCATTAAATATTTTTTTGTTTTTGGCTTGGAACAAGAAAGAACTGGGGTCAACCTCCTTCAATATAATAGTCATCGAGAATGCCATGATGACATCCTCTATACACTTAACCTACCGCTGCACCTGGTCTATCATGTTTTATTACTGAAAGTTTCACCTAGAAATTGAAGAGAACTGTAAATACAAGTTATGAACCTCCTTAACCAGTCGGTCAATGGTAAATTGCACTTTATTGTAGAAATCGTATATCAATAAAGATAGAAAATCAAAGTGGCAAATGCGAAATGATATGACTTAAAATTCTTCTCTCAACATTTTAAGACAACTCTTAAAATTATTTCCACAGGATTTAAGACAAATTCTAAAGATATCCTCTGAAAAAAAGAGCCTGAATCTCTCACCTAGGTTACTGAGACAAATTTAAGCAGCATTTTTTAACACGCAACAAAAAACCCATAAAGGGCAATAACTCAAACATTTGTCTACATATTTTCAATGTCAATTAGATCTCAGATAATGATGAACCTTTTTGCTTCGTCAGAATTTGGCTAGGCCTAACGTTTTTAGAGATTTTTACAAAACAACCGCACTTTGCCCCATATCTTCTAGTTTAGTAACAACGGCAATGTTTTTGACTGATAAAAAATCCTCGAATCATTTTGAGGCAGATTTCCAAAAGAAACATTATTCCAATTTTGGTTCTAAGCATTCCCTCCAGTATTGCCAGATGTAGTTATACACAAAAGTCCAAAAAGGGCAATAAATCAAACATAGCTCGACAGATGTACACAAAACTTTGACCACAAATAGCTCACATCATGCTGAACACTTTAATCATGTCAAAATGTAGCTGAACCTAATGCTTTGGAGATTGCTGTCTCACCCTTTTTTAAAATTTCAGTAACCACGGCCATGTTTTTCGATGGACCAAACTTCCTCTGATAAGTTCCAGAACCTTCACAAACATTCAAACTGCATTTCAGGTTCAAAGTTCACTATAGACGCTGCAGCCAGCCCTAAATGCAAGAATCTTGCAAAGTTTGGAAAAGTGATCGATTTTACATGATTTTATCCGATTTGATTCGAAGAGTGTCAGAGAATTTCAAAGAGCCTGTCTGCAGCAGTTAGTAAGAGATAAAAAAAGAATGCCGCTACGTTGTATTTGGGAGAAAAAGGAATCGACACGGAGAATCGGGATTAGGATTTACTTAGGCAAACACTGATAATAAAGCTTTACATTATCTATAAATGCTCAATAATCTGAAGTATGTTCACAATATTACCCACAGTGTCATTTAAATGTGGTATATTTCATCGTATGAACACTGACTTGTGATGTGGTCCATTTAAAATTAACACCAGCTGATGACACGATGTGATAAAAAAAAACCGAATATGGTGAAGGGTAACATAACCTAAATACAAAATAGTAAATACTTTCGGTGATCACCAAAATTCCTTCAATAATTGTTAAAGTAAACTCTGGGAGGCCTCGACAACACACTGATAAAGTCCAGGGTAACTGAACGATGACAATTCTTCAAAATCATAGTAAAAAGTAATATTACGACCAAAAGGCATATTAATGACCAATATCTCATGACGGTGGGTATACGTATGAAATCTGTGTAATGTAGTTTTATTAGGCCTTAACCATCCGTCGTTTAATGTAAGGTAAAAAATAAAAGGAAATAATATACAAACTTAAAATTCATTCAATAATACTTCAAATTCTCTCCACGGAAAACCCCAAAATAAATCATATAGTCAAATGAGATATCCGTTTAAAGAATGCTCGCAGTTCCTGAAAACTAGCTCAGAGCATATTCAAGATAGACAAAACCAACAAAATTACTAGCAGTAGAAATAATCGGTCACTACAATTTAATTGTGCTGGATTTGGAGTAGTAATGTCAAGTATTTAATGGGCAATATTGGATGTAGTGCAATAGCCAAAATGCATGTGGGGTCGGATATCTCTATTTGTGAAAACAAGCTTCACAGAAGAGACAATAATTTGAAAATCGTACTCTTCACAAATACATCTATTGAGGGCAATCGGTAAACCGAAAGGATTAAAAAAAAAGAATCTGCTTTATAGATTACATTTTCGAAAAAAAAACAAGAAAACAGGGTGGGCAATCCCAATTTGAATTAAGAACCTACAAGTTCTATCATATTTTTGTATCGAAGTTTTGTAACGATAAAAAAAACTAGTTAATATTTTTAGTAGTTTGTGATAACGATATCCCTGGTGCAAAACTTTTCTTTAAAGATTTTATTGCGTTCATTAAATCTGACAATTTATTACAAACAGGAGTAAAACGGACCAGTTGTGAAATATAAATACCATAATAGAACAGAATCATCTAGGAATGAAAAATAAACAATAGGAAAATCATAATCATCTCTTCAATTATTGTGCATTAATTACTTACACTTCTTATTTGTGAAAAGCAATACAAGAAAAAATAATTATGCATTTGTTTATTGAATACTGATTTGCAGCCTTGTTTTTAATATGGGCGTATCATCATACGGTCGAATTTCATTGAATAATATTTGTTCTTGACATGGTACCAAGAAAGACCTTTGGCTCCACCTCCTTTTATATAATAACCATTGAGATTGCTATGATGACATGCTGCATACCACCATCCACCACCATACACTGAAGGACAACCCCCGCTTTGAGAGCGATCTTTTGTTGAGAAAGGCTTAGAGTTGTGGAGCGCTAACGAATCCCCTGCGATTAAATAACATATAGAAATATAACAGATAACTATAAAATGTATTTTTTCTATAAAATAGTTTGACACGTGATTACCTATGTTTACTAAAGTACTTTCTATTATGTAACGTCACTGTTAGTTTTTACACAAAAAAAAAAAAGAAAGAAAAAAAAGTTTGATTTTATTACATTTTTTTGTGATTATATAAAGCGTATAAATTGCATGGTGCTAATTGTAATGTACACAATGTCATAACAAACTCTGACTTGTGACACGGTTAACTTAAAATAGGCAGATGATGAAGGGATATTTGTTATCCTGTTGTACTCTAGCGGAAATCAAAAGAAGGTAATCCCGGGACAAAGACCAGATATGGAAAACAGCCAAACACAACAAAGACCATACAATAAGCAAAATAAAATATACAATTAACAAAAGTAAATGAGCAACTTGGACTCTATGAAAAACTGGGAGCATGGTCCAGGTATCAAAGGATACTCTTTTCTCTCGTCACAACGACACAGCACTGTTCTCTTCTGATGTGAACTTGAATTGATAACACTGATGATTTGGGATGAAGGATAATTACCAAATAACTTAGCTAATATAATTTAGTCAGCATTTTGGTCATTCAACCAGTCAAATTCATTATCTCATCATTACAAAAGTGTGACAAAAAATTCCTGTTTAAAAGTTGAGACTGAAAGACAGTCAAACTGAAGTACAAATCGAGAAAAGGAACGTGACATTTCATGAACAATTCGGCGGTTGTTCATACAAAAGCAGAGGACGTTCACCCCACCGCAGCACCTGGTCCATACTCCCAATTTTAGAGGAGTCCTGGTTAGTTTCTTTGTACATATTGTTTCTAAATATTACGTATTCTATGTTCTGTGTGTGTATTGTCCCTGTCTACCCTTATAGTCTTAATCCGTTGAATATATTCTTTGATTTCCGCTCTTGCTTCCTTTCATTACTTTTTTCCAAATCCAACAGAAAACACCATTTGAAATGCTAATCATTAGTAAGCAGTTAAATAACAGACCTGCCGTCCCGCTGTAACCTCCAACAGATAAGCGATATTTTGACGATTCATCGGAGATCTAAAATATCTTGTACTTGGCGTACCAAGAATTTCCCTCCCAATCCGCTAAATCAATACGCAGTTCATACCTGCCACTTGAAGTTAGTCGGTGAATATTATCATTTCCTTAAATCAAAATAAACCGGTTAAACTAAGGCTTAATTGGATACATTTGATAATTAAAACAATAGTACCCAACATGTCTACTGTATACTGTTTATATACCAAAAATTAACATTTTAGTTCATGTTGAGGTATTTTTTTCATGGGTAGGGGTGGCAATTTTTCACCTAACCAGACTTGGAAAAGTTCAAATATTTATTACCTGGGCTCATTTGGAAGCTAAGAAAAATTTAATCTACAATATTCTAAAAAAAGGCAATAACAGGGGATATAGAAGAAATTCTGAAAATTCCCCTTTTTGCAATTTTACAGTAATTGTTACCCCAAAAAGAAAAACTTAGCGCTTGAATTGATCAGATATGTTGGTTACATCATTATCTTGATTATGAATGCCTACAATATGAGTTAAAACTTTTAACAAAAAGTAAAACAAAGTGGCGTATTTACACAAATTTGACACTTTTCGTTTGCTTAAATATACGTTTCATAGCGAGACAAAACTGCGAGACAACACTTTTCTATAAACTTAATCACCTCTTTTAGTAAATGCGTAGCGGTTCAGGCGGATAATGGAAGATTTGGTCATATAAACACTGTTGGTAGTAAGAAATACTGATGTTTGTTACTGACACAGCTTCTTTCCACGTCATAATGAGACCTCCACCTCAAATTTGAAGACAGTAGTAATCTCAATACAAATATATACGTCTAACAAGACGATTTTGATTTAAAAATTATAAATTTCCCTTTCTATGCTGTTTATATTACTCAGTTGTTAAGGTATGTTAATGCTGTTATGACCTATTCTTAAGACGCCACCATTGCAATGGAGACAGTCTTTTGAACTAGGTTTATAAGAAAAAACGTCCCATAAGCTGCCTAAAGAGATATAAAAAAAAAAAAAAAATAAAAGATTTATTTCCGAGTTCCATATTTAAAAAAAATATATTTAGTTGCTGACAAACAGATTATAGATGATGAATTTTTATAATGTCTACAAATTAATTTTCTGTAGTTTTTACTTGTATATAATTTTTTATCCTCAACTTGACGCACCTGTCATGCAAAATTCAAGATCTTTTGAACCTTGTGGCTAGAATTTACGTAAATTTCATTTTATTCAATTTTCACTAATTAATTGTTCATATCTTTGGTACTGTTTTGACCACTGGTTTTACAAATTTTGACTGGTGGCAATTTTATGCTGTCCATGTGTGTTGAAATATTCATGTACCGGAAATAATGAACCGTAATAAATACGTGAAGTTTAGCGCTATATAAAACTTGGTTTAAGCTATCTTTCAATTTCAACGTTTTTTTACCCTGACATTTGTAATACGGACTTTTCCATTAGACAATTCCTTTTGACTAATACCTTAATTATATCAGTTCTGTAATTTTGATGATGTTACCCTTCATAACATAATATATAAATCATTTGATAATTATTATGTGATTTTACTTACCACTTTGTAAGGCAAAATATTCCATTTCCAATGCTACCTTATTTTTCAAAAAGAGTTTATAACAAATTGACTGGTTAGATACATTTTAGCCGAAAAATGGTCAACATATTCCAAAAATATCATATAATATACCAGATAATAAAAAATCAAATACGTGGTTACAAGTAAATCATCTACAAAGCAGTTTACGTTACAAAATAAAAGTTCAACATAAGCTGATCGGACAGATAAAATACCCTTCCAGAAGTAAACTTACTGTCCAACCACCACCGTCAACGTCCATATTACAGTACGCTTTGAAGCTAGTTTTATCACTTGGCTTGATTACACACACACCGGACATTTTCGTCTTGTACTGTTTGCAATTATCCATCACCTTTGGCTTGTAATTTCAACACACACCTCTAAAGAAACAAATGTGTTCATACGACAAAGTAAATACTATTTTTATGATATCAAATCAATCGAATGCATTTACTTCTGATCATTAAGTTATTTTAACTGCTGCTCGTATACATAAATCCATAAAAAAGCAACATTTCATGTTTCATTCCTTAATACTAAACTTAACTTTAAGACAAAAGAATGATATTTATATAGTACAAATTGCTTGCCTTTCATATCCCGTTTTAACAAGCGAATGATTCTGGCAAATTCCTTTTTGCCTTTACTTTCTGAAAAAAAAAGTAATCAAATTTCAGTTTACCCAAATTGAACCTTCTGTTTTGAAATGCTTTTACACTGCAGATATCTATCAACCAATAAATATTTCCCATCTACAACACGTACCCGAAACCTTATTCTTCGTCATTGTCAACCGGAAGTTCCAAATTAAACGTTACAATAGTAACTATCAGCACAGCATAACCACATAAGTTTCCAATTACATGCTCGGTGGGTAGGTCAATCAATGTCAAGCATATTATCATTTTATCTGTTTGATGGACAATTACTTTACTGAAAGTGTTTTGAAACTGTAGTGCAGACATACAATTTAAAAGGCTGTAATTTTTTAAAATATAAAATATTATTTAGTAAAATGTATGTTTCGTATCATAAGACTATTATTATGGTCTTCAAAACGCTTACATAGATAAACAAATATATATTTATTCGTCATAAATAGCATATAAAAGTAATAAAACGAATTCTTACCTGAAATAATCCACCTTATTTCATCTCCAAGTTTCTTGTTTGTTTTGACGATTTCCTTGTAAATGTGTATACCTAAGGTTATATATAATGCGTATACCTAAGGTTATATATAATGCAACATTTAACGTCTTGTAAGTCATTTAGGAGACCAAAGTCACATTTAAAACTAGAAAAAAAGCTGGGAGCAAAACTCACTTTGTTACATCCCGATCCTCTCCCAGGAAAGAAACATATAGAAAATAAATATGTCATTAAGGTGGAGAAAAAAAATGGAAGTTACAAATAGTTTGTCATAGTTTCATCGAATTCCATTCAGTGATTTTAGAGGAGGTGTGGATTAGAAAATGGCCTCCCCTCGACTATTCACACGGGAAATCAAGATAGTTTAAACAAATTCAATTCGGCGATTTTGTATAGGGTTACTGATTAGGAGATGGTCTCCTCTCAGTCTTTGAACGACGCAGTCAATATTTTGCATCAGGAAACCCCATAAACCATTCAGATAAAATAAAATAGCATTAGAGGAGGTGCATGATGACATCATGTGATACAGAGTTTGTGTCATCAAATATCATTCAATGGTTGAGATGAACTGCGGATTAAATTTGACCCGAGATGATCATTTATATAAATAAAAATCAGTTTTTTATATAGTTAAAAACACTTTGTTTATTTCTAGATAAACACATAACTACACAAGATCTGTTTATATCGTGAGCTACTTATTACCCAATTCAAATGTAAATGTGAAAAATGTCTAAAACATGCACAGTGTTTTATGTATGATCTACCTTCTCTTCGTTGCAGTATAACAACTTAGTTATTTGGATTTATTTTTTATAACAAGTCGTTTACCTGTAATCAAGGAAGATAATTGCTGTCCTAATCTGTTTGTTTTTAAACTTGAACGGAGCTTACTTATATGATCGTCAAATTACTTACTGTCAAGTACTGATTTCGTGTCTTTTAGCAGTTCTTGAACGGTCATTTTCGGGTTATTTTTAGACAAGTTCCTAAAATCAAGACAAAAAATGCTATAACTGTTACAACGCAGATAGTGTTCATGCATGATGACCTCAAAGCCTTTTTCTTTATCGGTAAACGTTCAGAAGATGGTTATTTTTGTACTTGATATATACATTGTTTTTCAGTTATGTCCGGTACAAATTTACCAAAACCTGAGAGAATAAGCATATATTATAGCGTCATTAAAATAGACGTTGTGACTTTTGTGAGGTGCACCTGACAGGTGTTTTATTTGTCATGCGTTTAGAGGATTTAAATGTAATGGGAATCATATTAAACATAAGATAATAAACAAACTATAAATAAACTTGTGAGACAACAATTAAGGACATCCTTGATTTATTATTTTTATAATTTTCCTCCTAAGGTTAGTTTTACGATAGAAATTTTACAAATCCATATTTTCTCACAAAAAAGAGTATAAAACAAATTAAATAACATCTTGATATAACATTGTATTTGTTATTTCTAATGCTATTTTTTTGCATTGTATGCGAAAAAAACAAACAAACAAGAAAAAAAAACAAAAAAAACAAAAAACAAAAAACAAAAAAAAAAAAAAAAAAAAAAACAAACAAAGGAAATAAAATTAAAATAAAAAACAGCATTAAAGTATTTTTTTACACATTTATTATATTATATCTTTTTACCTAGAAGATCATGCATTATATCGTCTACCCTGGTGTCATTGTCATAAGCCTTTCTCATCCGTTCAGAAACTATGTAGTTAAATAAAATAAACAATTTAATGAGAACTTTGAATGACTTCAACGCAACTGTGAAAGTAACTACAAAAAAAAAAAAAAAAACGCCAATGCCAAAATTCGTCATTCATATGAAACAAAATTAATACATTGCAATACAGTTCAATTATTTAACAGCTTCGACTAAATTGAATATACGAAACACTTAAAACATTGCTTTAAATGTAGAATGTTTCTTACTGTGTGTTTTCTTTCTTTGTCATATACTCAGGAAAAGAACAGCAACATGATAGGTCTTAAAATATTTTCTTACCTTTGTGGCCACTTAAACAAACTGTATGTAAAAACAGAAGAAAAAAAGGATTAAACACTATTACTGCCATGGTGCGATCAACATCGGAGACATGTAAGCTTAAACAAGTATTGCGGTTCAAGTTCCTATACCACTCAAATCAATACAAGATGTGAAATCTAATTATTGCATTGCGTGATGCGGTAAAAAAACAAAAAAAATCTCTTCTTCCTTGTTTACAATAATAAACTGATATGTTTGGTATAACTAACTGAAAATATATTACATATATTTTCGTAACCATTCATTTCAATATTTCAATTTTTTTATATCCAAAGCATAATTGACGTCAAGTTAGGTTAACGTCCCAAGAAAATAGTATTATGAGTTCTGGCGGGAGAAAGTCCGAGTGGGCAATTTCTCACACATGAAGCAATGGATAAATCTACGTTACCTTTATTGAAAATAATATCTATTACACATTTAGGTATATACTACTGTAATACTATAATATCTCTTGAAATAACACCCTTAATTTTCATATGTGGAAAACAAAACCAAACGACAAAACATAATGATCTTTATGAGAACTGTCATTCTTTTGTCTGTTGCAAAATTCCATCAGTCATTGCGTATAAAGTTTCATATCACAGTTTACACATGGTATGCCATAGCCTGTCAAAGCAACAATGACTTTTGTACCTAGCTAACGTATTTACATATACGCTTTTGGATCTAAAGACTTAAATCATCACTTCAAAAACTATACGATAGACATCTTGACCACGTATTTCGTTATGACATGACCATCTCCAGCATGAGAAATTATATGTTTACAATGTCATAGCTTCTCTCTTGTTTTGATTCGGTTTGTGTGCATGAGTGAGCAATACAGTTATATATAGCAGAATAAATAATCGAACAATAAGTTATATTAGCATTGGTTGATTAACACAAGTGTGCATTATGCATATTTCCTTCACAATTATCTCGGTGAAAAAAATGTCCTTGCATGGATCGGACCGTTTGTTGAAAATCTGTTGTTCTCCCGGGAGAAAACTAAAAAATCATCCGTTACAAAATATCAAATTGAAATAATTTATTATAGCGAATAAGTTATCTCTCTCTCTTTATTCACACCATGCAACATTGTTCAATTAATAAATATAACCCAGGTGTGAATGGAACCGGTGGTTTCTGCGTTATTTTAATGGGACCTTGTTGTGGCTCCACCTTAACAACATATGTCGGAAAACCTACATGACTGTAACTGGAATATTACTAGATTTCGAAATCCCTATGTGACAGGTGATTTTTGCGGAAACAGACTTGCTTGTACTTCCGTATCCCCTGACATCACTCCAGTTTGTGTATATCGTCTCGGTATCCTGTTTTTACGTTTAGGCCATGTATATGAATTTTGATTTATGTGCCTATTGTCCTTTTGTCTGGTGGTAATTTGCTGATATCTTATTAAGGGATGCTGTTACAAAAAAACTTTTTCCAACCATTTCGTTTGAAACGCCTGTACCAAGCCATGACCATTGCGGTATCAGTTGCTCCGCTGGTGTAATATCTATTTTGCCAGATTTATGTTTGAATTGACTTGATAAGTGTTCGATAATGTTGTTGTTACCCTTATTTTCCTGAATCCATAGGTAAACTTTCAAAAATAATCCACTCTTTCAACTTTTGCTATGTAGTTAGAAATGCAATTACTGATCTAATGATCAAATCGGGAAAAGAGATATCAAATGTTACAAACTTGCCAAATTAAGGACATTCCGGAGAAATGAAATTAGCCACTATGTACTTGAATCGGTACAGGCATTTTCAAGTAAAATGGTGTGTTAAAACCAGGCTTTATGACTGGCCGAAGCAGCCATTTCTATAGTGACTATAACAGTTCTGGTGTAAGTTTGTGTTATACACACTGGAATTGAGGAAACTGTAGTTAACTCTGTTTTGGAGTAGACGAACCGTGAAGTTTTATTTCGTGCTCCGAAACAGTTATTGATCACATTATCTTTTTTTTTTTCATTTGGCTCTTTCGCATGCGGATAAAAAATATACAGATTGTACCTGAAAATTGGAATTTTGCAAAAGGTACGTTCTTGATTTTGTTTGATTTTGTTTATTGTAGTGGAAGATAAATGTATGATTTTCTCATAAGTACAATTCTGAATTCAGAAATGATTGTTGTTTTGAAAGAGTAACCAAGGTGATAGCGGAAATCAAAAGAAAGCAATCCAGGGACAAAGCCCAAACATGTAACACAGACATACACAACAAAGAACATTCAGTAACTAAAATAATACATACAAACAAGTAACAAAAAAATGAGCAACTCGGACTCCACCAAAAACTAGGAGCATGGACCAGGTGCACCGGTAGGGTAAACGTCCTCTTCTTTTCTAGAAAAAACCCGCCGAGTTGCACAGAAAAAGTCAAGTCCGTGTTAGACGAAAGAGGAAAGGGAAACTATGACACGATGAACAAATCAGTTTTCTTGGCGCAGATGGATACATTGTAAGGATCAACGAGTTCATCCTAATTAAAATATATCAACATAGTCTCAAGTACAATAATCAACTAATAGGTAATATAGTACATGTATTCAATGCATAACAAATATAAATAGAATATAAAAATTTTCATCAGACACTTGGTAGTATTTTCCTTTTTTTTTGTTATTCCTTTTTATAGACAGTCTTTTCTACGACATTCAATATACAATATATTGTGTATTTAAAAATCTAATATGAATTAATGAAGGACGAATGAATGTGCCTTTGTAGTTCATGATTTAAAAAAAATACAAAACGTAGTTTTTTAAAGGAAAATTAAATATCTATTTACGTCCAAAATTATTTCACTATACAATAAACTTATATAGCGCATTTCAGGTTCATATTCAATTCTTGAAATTATTCATTTTTCGTGCTGTAAAAAAATGTCCTGAATTATGGAAATGAGTTTAAAATAAGTTTAAGAGGGTAAACACAATTTGCAACTTTTATGCACGATATGTTTGTTAACAATTATGTTATTACACAATTACTTTTGTTTATTGTAACAACGTTTTATTCATTTTTTGCATTATTATTATTTAACATGAAAAAAAAATGCCCCGAGTTAAATACCATTCTGTGTAAGAATTAGGCAATGGGTGCCACATCATTTTCCACATTAAGTCATTTTTGCCTAAAATATATTTAGTACATCTAGAAAACAGCCAAAAACCTATTTAAGTTTATCCTGAGGCATCTGTGACGTAGATATTTTTCAACTGGTTACATAGGGAAAGAGTGTGGGGAAATTTTCCCGCCATATGTCCGAAGTGCATTTCGACAAATTTGTCCTATCGATATCTTAAAAAGGCAAATTTTACAAACACTTTTATGATTATTTCTGGTAGTTATCAGGTATAATTAATTGATTATTGCAATAAAATCTCTACGTTTTCTACTTCATGTGCCCATTCTTATATACATTTTGCCCGGTTCTTAGACGGTGAAGTACTTAATTCTTTACCGATTGTTAAATTCAATATTAGTTCTACAATCTTAAATGTAATACAGGTTAAAGTTATGCAGAACACATGAAAATACTGTTTAATGTACATAGTTTATTTTCTTGCAAATGAGTCAAAATATGACAGAAGTATACAAATGTTTTAAACATAATGGCACTTTGTTCGATGAGAAACTTGAACTACCAATTGTTTAGAGGTGCTTGGACAGCAAGGAAAAACAGGAGGATGCTTACACTACCGGTAAACCTTGTTAAAGCTCCCAGTTTGTAGTGGAGTCTGAGTTGCTCATTTAATTTTGTTGCTCTGTACGTATTATATCGGTTATATACTGTTCTTTGTTGTGTGTGTGTGTCTCTGTTTTTCATATCTGGTCTTTGTCCATGGATTACATTCTTTTTGATTTTCCGCTACAATCTTGGTTCCCTTAATTACTCTTTCAATCAACACACACACACACAAAAAAAAAAAAAACAAAAAAAAAAAAAAAAAACTAAATGCACACTTAGAGATGAAAAGCAAATACCTATTAAAATAATGTTAACAACAAAATTACCGAACACTAATCCGATTCATAATCAAGTCAAGTAAAAAAAACAATATGGAAAAATATGTATTTCACCATCGGTGCAGCTGGTAACGCAATGGTCAAGACTTTTGACAGGCATTTCAAACGAAATGGTTCATTAAGTCTAGGTTTTATAGCGCAAACCTCCCTCTTCTATTTCACTGTAAATATTCTGGTGGTGATTAAATAGCATGTACATACTATTGCGTCATAATCAGTAAAACATCGGTCACATCAGCAGAAAGAAAAGTTTACTAAAAAACAGTCATTACTCATTATTTAAGAAGAAACAGATTATTTTTCAACCAAGGACTGATATATAAAAGAAAAAGAGTTTGGAAAGAGACCTTTTGTAACGCATTTCTTGATACCCTTGATTCAGGAGTCTGTTACCCAGATATATATGGCGTTCAAGGAAATTAAATAAATTAGTAATTGCTCTGGCTTAGCGAATCAATTTTGAAATATAAAAATAAAAAACACCATATGCAGGAGATGAAGGTATATTGCAGCACAGGTAAGGAAAATTTATGATAATAAAATTAAAGTCGTCTCTTTTATCATAAATCTAAGTGCCGAGACGACTACTGTTGACAAATTAACCAAAGGTAGGGTTGTAAATGGAAAATACATCATCAATATATCTGTATGTAAAGTTGACGGATTTAGCATCTTTTACAATATTTCTTTACAAGATTCTGAAGATATTCATTGTTGTGTGAATATAAAAACAAGTCAGCTAGGAAAGGAGCACAGTTAATGACCATTGGAATGCCAACTTGTACTTCCAAATGTGACAGATCAATGAGGAATTGAGGAATCAATAAGGAAATCAAGCATGTCGACAACCTGTTTTTCTGTGTAACACACTTTACACTTCTGCGATGTTTTAGAAAAAACTGAGAGTAAGTAAAAACAAAACATTCAATATTATAATTATAGAGTTCACTGTTTTGCTTTTTACTGTTTCCGAAATCCATGTTGACGATTTCAAACTTTTTGGTTGTTTCTTTTAAAGTTATCTCCAAGAATTTATTATTAATGCAAATATTAAACAAAGTCCTTCTAATGGAATCTACTGGTCTTTTTCTTTTTTTTTAAATTTCTATTCAGTGTGAGTGAAGATATATTTAGATTACAGAAAAAAAATCCATGTAACACATGGTAGTTATTTAAGTACAACCCTGCCTTTGAACAAAGCAAAAGCTTATGATTCATGCATTTCTTTATCCCAAATATTTTTTGATTGGCTATCTTTCAGTAGACCTCATGGAGGCTGTTTTCAAAACTAAAGGTACAAAATGAAAGTTGCCCACTAGAGATATTAAGTGACACTCCAGGTAAGAATCATGCAAAATGTGATTCATGGATGAAAAGCCTGCATATTTTATTTTTGATATTTTGTTTGAATTGCCATGGTAAACAAAAATTAACATTCGGGTTTTCATATACCCCGTGTTCTTAAGAGATAAAAATTATAAAGAATGCACTGTAGATTTCAAAATTAAGGGAGATAATTCTGTAAATGACACTCAAATATAACAGAATCTATTGGATTTTCAATGTTGATTATCTCCTAAGGGCAGACAGATGTGAATGAATAATTACACATTTTATAACATAGACCCATATAACAACATAATTTCAAAAATGAAAAATATGTAGCCTTTTTGGGGGTGTATCACATTTTTCAAATTTTGCATGATTCTCACAAAGGCAGCTGCTTAACACCTAAAATGATGTAAGGTTTTACTACAGAAGAGTACAGGAAAATTTCCTGCCCGAATTTGTACGCTACAATCAGTCAAAAATATTTCACGATAAGTAGCTGATCCGAGTAAATGAACATAAAAAGAGTTGTTTTCAGGACGAAACGAACGTATTTGAACAGTTTCATTGATGATCTTCAGATACGGTGAATCATTACATTCCTGGAATTTATTACTGAAACAACTATATTTTTGGTATTAAAGCATGTTCAAAAGGAAAACGCACTTTTTATTGAGAACTACCACAAAGCTAATATTATTTAAAAATAGGTCAGCAAGACGATTGTTGAAATTTAAAATGACCTTGAAGGGCGACGTTGCATTCTCCAAATAACTTTTGTGTACGCCACTGGATCTTGAATAATCAGTGTTAATGTTACAATTAGAAGCAAAATGTATGAGTTGAGACACAAAATGTTCATACTCTGGAGCTGATTTTTTGGTATCGTTTAAGACGAAGTTGAGCAAAACTTAAAAGAGAATCAATAAACATTTTGCGGCAACTGAAGTAAGTAATGAATTAAAATTGAACTTGAACAGTTCTGTCTAGACAAAATAGTTTCACTAAAATAATTTGCACTGATCCTATTTAAAAATGGTGAAATTACAAAATGAGTCTTAATCTTTTATAAACTAAGCACACGCCATTATAATGTTCTATCCTGTGGTTATATCCCAATCTTAAGTGAAAACAAACATTTTTTAAATTATGTTTTTTTTTCATAAAAATTATTTAATTAATTATTCGAGCTGTAGGACGCGAACTTCCTACATAATTTTCAATGTATGCTTAAGAGTTGTAGGCATTTGCAAAGGTAAGTTTTAAAAGTAAACAATTGGAAAGGAAAAAAGTGTTAAATGCAAATATTTTGTTTTCTTTAATACGTTATGATCAACATCTTCGTTATATTAACAATAGAATTTAAGCTACTTGAAGCTTCAGGACGTATACTTTTTTTGCATAAATCAGCATGATTCCTTCATCGTGTAGCAAAGTTATCAATTGTTATGGGTAATATATATCCAAGGAGGTTCTAGTCATGTTAAGTCAAGCAAAATGATTAAAGAGGTAACTGTAAGAATATACGCTATCTTGTTAATGGTTATTATAATTTGCTGTTGTGAGAACACGTAAATGTTCTTTATATGCTTTTGTGACATGGCTTAGGTTACATTTTTATGTAAGGAAGATCAAAAGTAAGGAATAGTCTATGCAATAAGTTTCATTCCGGACAGTCACATGGTTAAATAAATACAAAATATTTAAAAAATAAGAGTTACTGTTTGCGTAATATCCTTTCTAAAGGTCCCAAGTACCGTGAACCACGCTCCATAAATTGGAATTATAACTTTAAAGTTCATATGGATGCCGTCGAGGACTATGGAGAAAATGGATAAAACGAGAACAAGAAGACATTGATTCTCTGTCAGAGTGGTTGAAGGCCGTGAGGTCTTTAATTTTGAAACGAATGAAAGTTTTAAGTAGGTCAATGAGTGCCAAGGCTACATCAGTTTTCAAAGACCCCGATGTAGCAAAAACATTGTCTACTATACATGACAAATATGTTGTCGTACCAGCAGACAAAGCCCAAAACAACATTGTTTTTCTCTGCAAAACGTTTTACATCCAATGTTAATTATCAAAGATAGACGTAGAAAATAATAGCAGAGATGAGACCTACACTGCTACCACTCTTTCCAAAGAAGAGATTGTGGAAAACCATAAATCTGTGCTATCCTCTTTTGGTCTCTCTACCAAGGACGATGATTTTGATTTACCGTCTATGTACTGGATTCCTAAACTTCACAAGAATCCATACAAACAACGTTTCATGGCTGGATCTACAAAATGTATCACCAAACCTCTTTCAAAACTTTTAACTTCTATACTCACAACTGTCAAAGAGGGTCTACAGTTCTACCACAACACTTGTTACTCCCGTAGTGGTGTTAATTCAATGTGGATCCTGAAAAATTCAAAAGATCTTTTGGAGACAATCAGTTCAAGACTAATAGCATTAAAACCTATGATTTTTCAACACTGTATACTTCTATTCTCCATACTCAGTTAAAATCCCGACTTAAAAACATTGTACATCGTTGTTTTTCCAAAAAAAGATGGTACACCTAGATACAAATATATAGTTCTTGGTAGAGATTCCTCATACTTTGTAAGAAATAATTCCAAATCATCTTCCAAATATACAGAGGAAGATGTTTACAAAATGCTGGAATTTTTAATCGACAACATACTTGTCCAGTGTGGTGGACGTGTTTTTCAACAAACGGTCGGCATTCCAATGGGAACAAATTGTGTTCCTTTACTAGCTGACCTATTCCTTCACTCTTATGAGGCTGACTTTATAGCTGCTCTGGTCAGAAAGAAAGAATATTGTTTGGCTAGATCCTTCAATCTCAATTTCCGCTATATAGATGACGTGTTATCTTTAAACAATCCTAATTTCGGGGATTTGATACATCGCATCTCCCCAAAAGAACTTGAGATAAAAGATACTACAGACACTGTGAAGTCAGCCTCATATCTTGACCTACACTTAGAAATCGATGATAAAGGAAAACTATTGACCAAACTTTACGACAAACGTGATGACTTTTCATTCAGAATTGTCAACTTTCCTTTCATCTGTGGCAACATCCCTTCGGCTCCTGCGTATGGAGTGTTCATATCACAACTCATACGTTATGCCAGAGCTTGCGGAAACTACGCAGACTTTTTGTATCGCGCTAGAACTCTAACAAATAAGCTTATGGGACAGGGTTATGTTGCTACAAGATTGAAGTCATCACTACAGAAGTTTTATGGTCGTCATCATGAACTCGTGGATCGTTATGGTGTATCCATCAGCACCATGAAAACTGATTTAATCAACGGGTCATAGTTTTCCTTTCTTCGTTTGCCTACCCCGGACTTGGCTTTTTATGAGCAACTCGGCGGGTGTTTCTAGAAAAGCAGAGGACGCTTACCCTACCGGTGCACCTGGTCCATGCTCCCAGTTTTTTTGTGGAGTCCGAGTTGCTCATTTACTTTTGTTACTTTGTATGTATGATTTTAGTTACTTTATGTTCTTTGTTGTGTATGTCTGTTTTCCATTTTTGGTCTTTGTCCCTGGATTACATTCTTTTGATTACCGCTATTACCTTGGTTCCCTTGATTACTCTTTTAAAGAATTTAACTGGATAAGTTTTTTTTTCTGTTTGCAATAAACTAAAACAAAGATGTAACATTATTTCATAATTGAAATAGTAACCAAGGAAACAAAGAATCTAGCAGAAATCAAAAGAATTTAATCCAGGGACAAAAACCAGACATGGAAAACAGACAAGCACAACAAAGAACATAAAATTACTAAAATAATACATACAAAGTAACAAAGGTAACTAGGACACTAAAAGTGGGGGACATGGACCAAGTGCACCGGTAGGGTAAGCGTCCTCTACTTTTCTAGAAATACCCGCCAAGTTGCTCATAAAAACACATGAAAAAATTGAATTGTAAATCACTCGTCAATGTTTTGTGAAATGTGTATACTTTCATGTTGTGAGTATGAAAGGTTGAAAAGCACTCACCGTAAGTCAATCAAAGTAAATGATATTGGATGATTTTCTAGAGTATTTTTTTTTCAAAACAAACACTCTGTACCAAGATTATCTATATTTTTCTTTTTGAAGGTTCAGAATGCTTTGTGTATGACACAAACTGTATTCCGATCTACACTGGGACAATTGGTGTTACTGCTTCCGGTGCTCCTTGTCAAAGTTGGGATTCTAACACACCACATACAGTAGAACATTTTCCGGTTGGAGATGGGAATGAAAACTACTGCATACAAGTCGACAATGAAAAATCTTATGGTGCTACACGTCGGACCCAAATAACAAATTGGAAGAATGTGATATTCCCGAATGCGGTATGTTTGGTTGTATTTCAGGAAAAGTAACAAGATTTAAATAATAAAAAAAAAAAAAAAAACATTTTTGCCATTCCGAAAACAAATTGAGCGTTGTAGGGAGAAAATATAAATTCTCCTTCACATTTGAGTTGGAAATTTCTGTTTGAATTTTCCCGGCATTGTTCTATATTGTTTGTAGTGTTTTTGTTTAGTCTGAATCTGTCGTCTTTTATTTCTTATTACGTAGTGAATACTTTTCCCTGTTTAACGATGTAATACTGTTTTTAAATACGCTTACATGCCCGAACTATAATTCCCTTCCAAATTTAAAATAACACAATAGTCAACAGTACATTTGTCTCAACTTTAACCTTTCTCAATATTGATAACGGTTGATGGACGATGTGTGTGTGTGACTTCCAACTAAATAGCTTTTACGATGATTCTAAGTGCATGAACAATCGTTTTGGTATAAACAATACTTCATTATCAGAATAGTACTCTTGAAGCGCGCAATAATTGTTAAAAAAGCACCATTTGACCTGATTAGATTATTTATTCTCTTTTAATCAATTCCGTGGTTTACTGTTCGATTTATAGAGGACAGAAATAATAGTAAATGAATTTAAATATCTATTCATTACCTGTTTTTGAACGTCTTTTCAGAGGTATCAGTTTGGTTAATCCTCTTAACTTCGCATTTTCCTTCTTTATATTCATGACAAATATAATTCAAGCGTTATCGAAGGATCAGAATTCTATATAAAATCAAAGATAACATATTCAATGAATACATCACAGTTCAGACTAATGAGTAAAAAATCCAGAAAGCATGTAAAGAAAGTCCATTTCTTGATCTTAATTTACATATCGATAATGGTAAACTTGATAGTAAAAAATAAGATAAAAGGGATGATTTTTTTCAATCTCTATTATCAACTGTCCATTTGTAGATCCATAGACAAAGACCAGACAAGGAACACAGACAAACACGACAAAAATAACAAAACAACCAACACAATACATACAATGTACCAAAATCAAATGAGGAAATCGGACTCCACTAAAAACTGGGAGCATGGACCAGATGCACCGGTAAACATGTTACGTAGCATTCCAGCTAAGAATCATGCAAAATATGATTCATGGTTAAAAAGCCTACATATTTTATTTTTGATATTTTGTTTAAATTGCCATAGTAAACAGAAATTAATATTCATTTTATCATATAGCCCGTGTTCTTAGGAGATAAAAATTATATAGAATGCACTGTAGATTTCAAAATTAAGGGAGAAAACTCTGTAAATGGCACTCAAATACAATAGAATCTATTGAATTTTCATTGTTGATTATCTCCTAAGAGCAGGCAGATTTGAATGAATAATTACACGAGACGATGTATACCAAAAGTAAAATATTAACAATATTTTTCTTTTTATGTTAACATTCTGATAAATATATTGTTTTTATTCTTTTTTAAAACCTGAACATTTCTATAACTGGCGGTAAAATCATTCATATTTTCGCATACAGAATTTATAAACAGGAATGAAAAAAGAAAGTAAATCGTTGAAAACGATTAAAACGCAAATTATCACAAGAATGGCAACTCCGACTCTCCCAATCGACAGGACACTTGTCCTCTGATCATCAGCACTAATTTTTCGCCGACGAAACGCCGATAAATAGCTCGTGTCGACAAGAAGTTCTTTACGCAATCGTTCCTTTTCATGATTCATAATTTCGTTTTTCTCCTTTTCAGTTAAATTTCCATGATAAAAATCATGCCAGTATAACTTTTTGTTACTACATGCGCATTCGCACACACTGCTTCCGGTTGTAAGTGATGTAGTACTTGGT
The DNA here is from genome assembly GCA_037379345.1 of Perna viridis. Taxonomy (NCBI): domain Eukaryota; kingdom Metazoa; phylum Mollusca; class Bivalvia; order Mytilida; family Mytilidae; genus Perna; species Perna viridis. Next base: position 67,926,827 of record CM074512.1, on the reverse strand, counting down.
GTTATGTAAATATCAGCAGCAGTTGTATTAGTAATTGTTGAAGTTGTAGTCATATCAATGTCAGCTATAACAATAAATTATACAATATCGTATACATCGTTTGAAATCATACACTAAACGTTGTTCGTATTTGATGTTTCTGGTTGGAAAATGTTCCTTTGTTTCACGTTTCGTTTTTATTATAATTTTATTTGCTGTTTGACAAATGTTTTTCCACAAGCTAGCGGTATATTGGCAAGTTTAAAAAGACAGCTTTGTGACGTGCTAGTTTTTCCCAAGGTTTCTGTCACAAAACGATTTTGATATTTGAGAGGTACGAACAAGTTAATAATATTTAATCATTTGTGTTAAAGACGATCTGTTTTGCCAGTTTCATCAATGAACAAACATTATTGACAGATACTTTTTAGCAGCTTTTTTAACGGCTAAGGTTTAGTATGTATTTGTCCACGATCATATGCAAACAAGAAATCCATAGTTGGCTACTTGAATGTATTCCTTCTTTTTAGCGACGTACTTGTTTTTTTTTAAATGTATCATTGTTAATGTTAATTATGAAAAATTGCTAATAATTTACACGCTTTTGGAGCCACACTAATAAAATTTAACTCCTTGCAAATGCAAGTAGTTTTTGCAATTCTTTAAGTTGGTAAATGCAAGAAAGACAAATTGATTTAAAACTAAGTGAGTATTTTGCCTGGTGTATATAGTGTAAAGATAAAAAAATTGCCGAATGCATAAACTCACCACAATTAGGTATTGCACATGCTTCCCATTCTTTGGTTATATCTGACGTAAGACACCACGGGCGGTCCCAGCCATCTGGGTTCCTACAATAATTTTCATCTTCACTTGATACAGAAGTACAACAATGACTGTGATGATGTGGGTCTTGGCTGTCCCATCGCTGGCATACCCGACCAGATGCCGTGATGCTGGTTGTTCCTGTGTAAACAGCTTTACCACCAACTAATTCAAAACAATCTATTAAAAGAAATTAGGAATTGTTTTGATAGGCGACTTTCATATTCACTTCTATTCCTAAAAAAATCTTCAATTGTACCGAGGTCAATTATATTCAGCAAGCATAAGATCGACTTACGTTGAAATGGAAGCTAATGGAACACAAACTTGATACGAGTACTGTCAGGTACTTTTAAATAATAAATTTATTATTGAAGCATATTAGGTATCTTAATCTCCCGAAACGTATTTCCATATTACTATAACTGTTCTTTTAGTCTTCGAATCTGATATCATTTATTTTCCTAGTATAAAACCACAAACCAGTTCTAACCAGATTCGACGTAAATGGAGAATGTGAAAGTCATCTATTATGTTTGCTTTCTTTCCTAAATCTGATCAATATTTGACTTGTATGACATGGTATAAAAGTGTCATCGTTCTTTCAATCTTTCCAAAAATTGCACATTTGCAATGGAAAGGAATCAGAATTATTTTAAATTGTTAAATTGAGTTTTTGAAACGGTTTTTAAAATAATTCACTGTAATATTTTATCTTCAAAATAAGAAAAAAATATATACAAAGGGACTAAAACTACATACTATATTTTGATGAGTGCCATTTGTATATTTCAAGCTAACACAAAAAGGTTTTGATAAGGCATTGGCGCTGAAAGAAAATGATACTGATGCACAGAACATTTTGTTTGGTTCCAGATTTGTTCATTGCTGTTATTATTCAGCAATCGCGAGTTATGAAATAATTGCACAAAAATTTCCTTGTCTTGTAGTTTCTCTGTCAAGTCCAACAATTCAACGTTTTGAATTTTTTTTTGCGGTATTCTAAATAGAAAGATCTTTAGTTACTAGAACGTTTGAATGACTCCTGATATTCAAGCATCAAAATGATACTGATGTGAAAGGGAAATAATTCCAAGTATGGGGTTCAACATCTAAAACAAAGATGTCAGCCTCCAGTAACTTTGCAATTTGTAAAGTAGGAATTGAAGTATTTATTAAATGTTTCAAATGCGTATATTGAGAAGGATATCTTTCATTTGGAGGGAAGTTTGAAATAACGCCATCTATTGCATTCAAAGAGTCCTTTAGATACAATTTTCAAATTGAAATAAGAAAAATAAACCAGCTATCATGAATGAAGCACTATAGTTTAGTTATATAAGGTGCATTGGTAGGGTTAGCGTCCTCTGCTTTTCTAGAAATACCCGCCGAGTTGCTAAAAAAAAGTCAAATTGCGTTATCATATGATGCATCTAAAAACGGGGAAAAACGTAAAAATATGAAATTGTGACTGTTATTTTCACATTGTATCATGATATCATGCACATTTAAGATTCAGAGGGTTCATAAAAAATAAATTAAGTAGCACTCCAGCCAAGAATCATGCAAAATGTGATTCTGATATTTTGTTTGAATTGCCACAGTAAACAGAAATTAACATTCAGTTTTTCATATAACCCGTGTTCTTAGGAGATAAAAATTATATAGAATGCACTGTAGATTTCAAAATTAAGGGAGATAACTCTGTAAATGACACTCAAATACAATAGAATCTATTGGATTTTCTATGTTGAGTATCTCCTAAGAGCAGGCAGATTTGAATGAATAATTATACATTTAATAGTATAGACCCATAAAACAACTTAATTACAAAAATAAAAATATGTAGCCTTTTTTGGGGTGTATCACATTTTTCAGATTTTGCATGATTCTTACAAAGACAGTTACTTAAAATCTTCTAAATCCAACCCTGAATAATTCGAAAACTTGTAGAAACCGGACATTTCATGAAGTTCTTCAAGTAAGATAAAATGCATTTTGATCCTGGACCGATCTGTGCAACAAACATTACGATCGGACATCGATCACCGATCAGTTTCGTATCAGTCATCGATCCGTCAAAGCATTGTTGCGGAGAACGGTTCAAGAACTGTAAACCTAATACCTGTCTAAATCAAATTAATTTTAAAGTTCCGAATAGACAGTTTTACCGATAGGAGAGGCACATAAACTCATTTGGGGGGGGGGGAGGGTGAATTTATGTGTAGAAGACATTTAAAAAAAATAAATCGGCAGATATATTGTTATCATGCTGTCTTTCCGTGTGTAGCCAGCTCCAATCCACAGCTGATCTCAAGCCGCTGAATGAAACCTTCACGCATTCTTCATAATATGATGAAATTGTGTACTTTTTTTCTATTTAATGACTCTGGGTGCGTTATATGGTTTCTAGGAAAGGAAGATCACAATTTGTTTCTAATGTTAAAATGCTTTCAACGAAGCTAAGAAGCAATACATTAACATCATCAAAATGGTAAAGCAGAATTCATTTAATAAGATTTGTTTAGAATGCATTACAAAATGTTACCGCTTTTTTTTTTTTTATAATATTCATGAATTTACATTTATATCCATTCATTCAGTACATTTATGATATTTATTTCCGGTGTGTTTTAAATGTAGAAATCAGACAGATCATGTGATATAAGTGTTACAGTATAAATCTTATTGCACTATTTTTTGTTCACGTTTAATGTTTAACTCATTATGATGTCAGAGAGAACATGGATTTTATGTTTAAAAAGTGAATGGCTCAGAATATACGTAAAAAATTACCTATTAAATCAAATAACTTATCAACACAATCAAAGAGCTATTTCAGTTGTGACTGTTACATTTTTTCGGTCTATGAAGAAATAACCTCAATCACGATATGCACAGTAAATAAATTGCCTCACAGGCTATTTACAAGTGTACACCACGGGCACTGAGTTATTGCAAATAAATAGATCAAAAATATAACAGTCATTTCTGATAATCTAAGTATCAAAATTCAACAAGTAAATCATTAAAAAAGATTGATGACGTCATAGTCATTACAAAATTTGGTCAATGAGATGATGGACAAAATTATTATCTAATCAGAATCCGTGTTACTTCTGAAAGTAAATTATTTTCTTAATCCATGTTTGTAGATTTTCTATTTATTTATCATTCATTCGGATTTTTTAAAAACAGAAATTACCACCAACTCTCCGGGTTTTTTATGAACATCATCGTAAACTGTTTCATAATTTGTGTATCACAGTCTGTTTGTTTAGTACATACACTTGTACTTCATTTAAATTATGCCATATATTCTATGCAAAACAAAGTATTTGAAACATGAAATAAAAGGTAAGTTTTGGAAATAACGATTGTTTTCGTTTTTTTTTTTTAATTTGGTCGAAGACGTCTTTTTGTATATATCGCGACACAAGAAGGTTAAGGTTCAAAATATGTTTTGACTACAAGTAATAAATTTCTCACCATTTTGTACTTTTCCAAATGCACAGAACAATATTACAGCATATCCATTTAATGTCAGTGGCGGCATTTAAAGTTACTATAAAATTACAGGAGATGAATTTAAAAACGATGTTGTGTTACCATCATTTATAAGAAAAAACTTAACCATGACACATTCTAAACGCAGACTGTTTCAAACAACCGCAACGCAAATCGTTATAGCGACTGTTGTGGTTGAACAACGCAAATCAATGATGGATGCGGCATAATTTGACAAAGCTAATAAAAATTAGTATGCACAATAAAATTGATAGAAGCAATCAGAACTATGTGTTTTATGCAGCATTTTGATATTAGTTTATGAATGCAAGTTTGAAAGCTGGCAATAATGGGAACATTACCATTAAAGAATCAATACGTCCATTTCAATTATGAAATATTTAAAAGCTTGTTTATCACTTATCTATTGTCTTTAATAATTGTCTTGAAGGATGTTTGTAGTATCGAGGCAAATGTTGTTTATCAAAGGTGGAATGATATGTATAGACAGATCATTTACTCTTAAAAAAAGACAAAAACATCCTTAGAAAAAGTTTTGAATTGTATGCCATACGTTTCATAGATAAAACATGTAGGAAGCATGCAAAATAATTATGTCAACTTTGGTTGATACTATTATTCAATAAAGAAATAGCAACACAGCAGATGTAAACGAGAGGAAACTATATTGAACACTTCAACACAGAGAACATTAGAATGGAAAACGTACGACCAAACAAATAGTGCTCAGCGTGAGAAGTCTACACATATTCCATCCATTCACCATTTTAACTGATATACTACTTTAATTTCCAGGAATAAGTAACACCAATATATATAAAAATCCAGTCATTAAATACCACATAATGTGTTGTTATTCTAAAGATTGCAAAATCTGGTCCATAGAATGTCTTGAAAATAGATATTCTGGCCCTGAAAAAAAGTTGAAAATAAATACGTACACCTAGTCGAAAATATATAAATTTTCTGATCCCTGTCATGATTCATCATAAAGTGAAATGAAAATAAATAATCTAGCCCCGACGTGGGTGAAAATAAATTTCCAAACCCGCAAAATTAGAACAAAAATGCATATTCTGACCACCAAAAAATTGCCAACCCTCCAAGTCAGTTAATTGTCGCCTTAGTTCGATAAAATAGTTTATCATACTGAAATCAGACACCAGCAATCGGTCAATTAGGTTATGGTGACAACCGTTGGTCTTTTGATGTGGCGACTTAGTCATAATATACTTTGCTTCTGCAATTTGTGGGTGAGGAATTGTAATGGTTGCAATTCCAATAAGAGCAGATGAGCTAAAGGAACAAAAATTAATACAATGGTTATGCTGAAATGCTACAACGATATTACACCCTTGCGGCATAAATGGTCAGCCCGTGGTAAAACAATGATAAAATGGAGTTTCCATGATTTACTTCGATTCTAATAGGACAATTAAGGCACTTTTTACATGTTCGTGACCTATTACGGTAACCTAGTACCGCCATATTTGTCCATATTTGGCTGTACAATTTACGATAGCTATGTCAGTTGAAACGGTCGCTAGTGAAACTTTGCTTTGTATTTTTTCATAATGAAGGAAAGGGCGAATAAAGTAGAACGATGTTAGATATGGCAATAGTCGTTTGTTTTATAAGGTCAGAGTGTTCACACATGGACAATTGCAATGATCTATTCATTGACGATAGTTATTATTTGGTTACATACTTGATGGCACACGTGGCACGTGGTGAATGTTACCGAGTATGTGTGTGATTTTTACAGAAAATAATATAACTTTTCTAAAACAAAACGTTTAATATCTTTATTAAACATGAATTTAATGTTCATTTACGCTACTGAAATGAATGAAAACAGGTGATACACATCGGAATGTTACCCGTGTTTGTTTACATGATTAAGGTATCATTTTAGGAAATATCCATTTTGTATTCCATAGAAGTAATAGGTGCATATTTGTCAATTTTAAGTATATTTACGATTATATGTATACATTTGGTATATTAATTTTGAAACAAATGCAGAATTTCCATTAGCTCCTTCATGATATAAGAGAATCATTATACAATCATTATACATTTTGCATGATATTGAGGAGAACTGCTCTTTAAAGTTAAAAAAAAATTCAGAACGATGAATGAAAAAAACTTTAACCTCATGCTACACATTTTATCTTGTGGAACTTTTCAGCCTTGGATTTAGTTCCATATTTCGACTTCTGAGTAATTCTGAAATACAATTTATTTGTGAATATTGAACTTCCTACGGATTTTTATGTAAGGCTGTTTATAAGATGGTACTTCCAGGAACACGTGCACCACGTTGCAAATCTTATATAACTGGTATATTTGTTTTTATATAAGCAATATATTTTAAACTGAAAAATATAAATCCTACAGTCAGCTGAAATGCTTGGTATATTTTTTTTTCATTTATTAAAAAAAAAGATGTTGGTTTTCTATTTTTAAGCCTACTTTCGTAAACAAAATACTTTGCATGGAACGAATGACATATTCGGTAAAAAAATCTTTCAATATAACCAATGTAGATGAAGTTAATTAAAAACAATCGATACATGGAATTTAAAATACCTGCATTGGGCATTGTATAAAGAGAAATACGTCAATGAAGTGACAGAAAAGCAAGGATACTATTAACAGTGAAACAATGAAATCAAACAAGTAGACATCGTGTGATATGAAGTATAAAGCCTATTGACAACAAGTCGACTCATCTCATTTCTGGAGAATCATATTATATCTTCAAATATGTTTGTGGTGCTGAATCCCATCAGTAAATTTGAATACAAAGAAGATAAGGAAAGCATAGCACTGACAAAAGCCTTTATCACAGTATGTCATATCATTTTTTTCATTTATAAGACGTTGTTGATTAATCGAATTATGTTAATTACATGCTTTTGAAAACAGTACCTTATCAATTCATAACACAATTATAATCAAGATATGATAAGAAAAAAAAAGATAGTTAAGGGAACCAAGATTCAAGCGGATATTAAAAAAGTATTGCAAGGATAAATGCTAGACAAGAACAACAGACACACACAAATATAACATGAAATTACACGTGAAAAATTTCAAAAGTAAATGGTAAACGATTAACCCGTACTTCACTAATAATTGGATGCATATGCCAGGTGCTGTTATTAGGGTTAACATCCTCTGTTTTCTTGAAACATCCATCAAGTTGCTTATAAAATGCCACGTCCAGGGTAGACGAAATAGAAAAGAAAAACCATGACAAAAAGTCATAAACTAGTAGATTCAAGACCTTATCAGATACGATTTGCTGGTCAATTATTGTATTCTCTTGTTTGCCAACGTATATGACTTGATCAGGTTTACAAGTAATACTTAGAAATATGGTTGTCGCATTAGGTTGATGTTTTGACAAACAATAGAGGATTTCATTATCAGATCTGTCAGTTATTGATAGGGCTATCATTTTTATTTTCATTCCTTAATGACTGCTTGGTTGATGGCCTTGTTTACTATACGCACAAAGTTACATTTATTCTGCTTTTATCTGCATAGTATTTCCGTTAGTACCTTTTCGAGCTTGCAAAACATTTAAAAGATCTATCGGAGGTCCTGCTATTCTACTAAAATCTTAATGTGTACAAGGATAAAAAGGCAACATAGCTATAACATACGAGTAACGTGGAACATGATCCGGGGACATCGTGGAGATAAATAAAACAACCAAAATTCTATAGATATTACAAATAATTAAAAATATACACTTCAACTTAAATGAATGAGCAACCGGACCAGTTAAGCGAAGGGTATGAATTAGACACACCGCTACGGTAAAACCCTCTAGCAACTCCCACCGAGTTACTTATATGATGTTAAATTCGGGTTAAAATCAAAGAGAAAAAAAGTGTAAATTACTTGAACGGAATACAAGTTGTCAAAGTTTTATTTTTTTTAATCGATGTTTGACTATTAAACTTTGATTACGCAAAATTGAATGAAACAAGTATTAAATATATCAATGACTTGCATAAAATAGATTTCGATAATACACATGTGACGCAAGGTCTGTAGTTTCACTCTCGGACTTTCTCTCGACAAAACGTGAAAACACGAATATTAATATCCCGATCAAAGTTTGTATTATTAATGTTGATGTTATAAATTGTTTGAAAGCATATATGATGAACATGATAATAAATTAGTGATCGTGAATGACCAACATATAGATACAATGTATTCGTGTCGAACACAATTTAAGATTCATCCATTGAACCATAATTTAGTTACTCAAGCGATCCCATTATTCATTCTTTTTATATAACATTCAATGCTTATACTAAAGATTGTGCTTTATACTAAATAATTCTCCAAAGAAGCGACGATTCTTCCAACAAAAATATATACCATTTAAAAAATATAATTCTATATGGAAACAATTTAATTCAGAGTGAATAAAGCAATAATTAATGGTACAAAAAGGCTTCTCTTGCGATGTTTTCCGCAATAATATTTTCGAAAGTTGCATATTTAAGAAATGCAGCAGGCAAGGTTATAACCCATTACCAGAATGGTTGAAACATCTGAAACGTACAAAAAAACTATTGCATCTCAATTTTATATATATGCATAACATTACACACCAAAAAAAAGTCGACGACCAGCGGTCCGCAGGGTGATATAGGTCGAGGGTTTATACTTGAGTGACACAGATTTTGCATGCCATGTTCATCAAATCCTGTTTTAAAGTGTGTTCGTAGTAAATTTGTAGGGTTGAGATATAAGGTAAACGATAAAGGGTTTAAACAATCACTTATACTGCATATACAAAAACGTATACTTTAATGTAGATATATGACATATGATATATGTGATACAGATTTTGCCATGTAATATTCAGTATATTATAACCTTGTTAAATTAAGTCACTATATCCACCAAATTTCAAGGAATAATTTTCATGTTACATTCAAAAGGGTCAGTTTTGTGTAAATTACAGTGAACTTAAATAAATCTGTACCTTTAAGTACCAACAATGAATTTGAGTTACCTCTCTTTGTCTATTTAACATAAGTAACAATAAAACAATCAACATTAAACGAACAAAATATGTTTTAATTAAATAACTAATTCATCAAAGTTTCCAGTCAAGCTAGAAACACTAAACGAATAATGATCTACTGGTAATGATACAAACAAAATGAAAAGGACTCTGCGAAATGATAAGAAACGTTTTAGCATTCTGAATGGGTAAAATGAGGAAATTAAGGCGTCTTGTGAAATGGAACTGGTAAGAATAATGTTCCAAATCATACATTTTTGCGTTGTATTTGATTAATTCTCACTATTGAGACATTACTTTTGAGTAATTTGTTGCGTATGAGTTCGTGAGTAACAATGAGTAAATAAGATGTTGCCTTATAATTCAGATATCGTTAAACTAAATGCTTATGACCACTAATATAAGATTAATCAGGGGACTAAGATTCTCGCTGAAATCAAAAGAATGTAATCAAGGGACAAAGACTAAACATGGAAAACAGACACACACACAACAAAGAACATATAATAATTAAAATAATACATATAAAGTAACAAAAGTAAATGAGCAACTCGGAGTCCATAAAAAACTGAGAGCATGGACCAGGTAAACCGGTAGGGTTAGCGTCCACCCGCCTTATTGCTCATAAAAAGTCAGCTCCAAGGTAGACCAAAGATGAATTGAAAATTACGACACGTTGAACAAATCATTTTTCATGGTGCAGATGGACACAACGTAACGATCCATTAATTCATGATAACGATCATAAACTTTCTGTGGTGATGACTTCTGTCTTGTAGCACGATAACCCTGCTATAGGGTTTAACTGCACAGGACAAGTCTACAGTAAAAATAACTATACATAAGGTAGCCTTTGCATTAATAAATAGCTATACATAAATAAGTCTCTAAAAAGTACAGAAATATGAATTCAGAAGTTATTGGTGGGTTTTAAATATGTTGGAAAAAACTCTAACCTCAGTGTATGCAAGAACCAATTCTAAGGAAATTGCAATTACTTTTCCAATTACCAGAGTATCACAATTATTAACGAAAAAGTGTTCATAAACCATTCGTTAACCAAGTGTGAAAGTTATTTCAGTATGACAAAGAGGAATAGGTTTAAACCAAAGTCTTTGTTCTTACATTAAATCTGTTTTTGATGTATTTTTGGAAAATAAGAACATTGATGAATAAGTAATCATGCTAGATACACGATTGATCGGAAATGAAATTCGTTGATTGTATGCAAATTGAGAAGATTCAATCATCGCGATCTAGAAAACAAAGGTATTTGTCTGCATTCACAATTATTTTTATGTCGTAACATGTGTTTTGTTTATAGGATCGATTTATATAATGTTATTTATATCACAGGTATCATCAGATTACACAGCCTATATCAACATTACTGGTCACAATAAGGCATAAACACATTTCAGGTTCTGGATCTGATTTACAAATCTTTCTCACTAATAGGATTACCTTGCTTGATAATGTTCTTACTACTTAAGGCCCAATGTTCTAACTCCATTATCAAATAATGTGAAACGTGTACAAACCATGGATATAACAAAACGCATCTAGGTAATAATGTGATTTTTAAAAGGCAAATTTAGTACTTATATCACGCATTGTTATCAAAATTAAATACCATTTTATTTTTGCTTACAAAACTTATGAACGAAAATAACAAAAGAGATTAAATCGTTTAAAATTATTGAAACAAATATTATAACAAGAATGGTAACTCCAACTACTCCAATCGACCCGGCGCTTTTCCTCTGGTCATCAGCACTATTCTTTCGCCGACGAAACGCCGATAAATAGCTCGTGTCGACAAGAAGTTCTTGACGCAATCGTTCCTTTTCATGATTTATAATTTCGTTTTTCTCCTTTAAAGTTAAATTACCGTGATAAAATGCATACCAGTATGACTGTACGCTACTACATGAACATTGACACATATTACTTCCGGTTGACACTGATGTTGTACTTTGGGTACTTTGAATATTGGTTGAAATCTCTCTTGTTGTTGGGAAAGTGCTTAGAGCTGATGCTGATGTAGAAGCTTCACTGGTAGATACGGAAGTTGTTGTGAGGGAATTTGTAGTAGGGTCATAGTCAATAGTAGAAGGATATGTGGTAGTAGTAGGTGGATACGTGATGGAAGTAGGTAGATTCGTTGAAGTACTCGTTGTGGGTCTAGTTGTAGTAGCAGTTGTTGTTGTAGTTGTAGTTGTAGTTGTAGTAGTGTCAGCTGGAACAACAATTAGGACAGTAGACGAAATATAATGATAGCAGAAATGATTTATAATGATTTCTTTTTTCTTGTTTCATACCGAATATTTCTATTCCTGCTATCTTTATAAAGTAACAGTACACAGTTAGAGTTGGATGTATTCTTTGATCCGATAGTTGTCTATTTGAATGTCTTTAAGGTAGACCATACCTAAAGCCTTAAGTAGATAAATTTTCCTAGTGTGTTTTAGACGAAAATTCTGTAAAATTTTAAAATAAAACACATAGGTCACCAAATTTAATTACGAGGTGATTGAGTCTCGTTATATGCAATTTTTACCACTCTTTGTTTATATTCTGTAGGATATTTTACACAGTTTCACTGTTTAAAATCTGGTTGATCAAGTTTCTTAGAAATTGGAATAAAAACCCTTATCTGGTATCAATTCCCAAATCAAAAAGAAAACAAGGGTGTCACCAAATTGTTTAAATAAAAATAAAATGAAAAAAAAAATAATAAAAAATAAAAAAAAATAATAACAAATAAAAGAATAATAATAAAAAAAATCATGATAAAAAAATAAAATAAAATAAAGTAAAATAAAAATACAATTACTTTTCTATAATACATTTCCCGCCAATTTTTCGTCTTCTTAAAAGATTGCTAATCAAATTAATGTTTGTAGTTTACCATAAATAAAAAAAGTTTTTTGAATAATTTAAAGACGATTTTTGCATATTTTCGCTTACTTCTGTATGATTTTGCAAGATGTAATATATTTGATTTACTTTAATCAGACATTACGTAGTCATATTTAAATTGTGGATTTCTATTAAAAAGCAATAAAGGAATTCACATATTTTAAGATATGTACATGTAATTCTAAAATATAACTGAGAAATCACTTCATCACTTCATCAAAATCTTCTGAAACGTATGAAAAATTAGTCAACAAAGGAGGCAAAATGTGTCAAAGTTATTTTTGAAAGGAATCATCAAGCAGTAAATAGTATTTGGCATTATGATTAGGGAATGTGTTACTGAGTCATTGATGCTAAACGAAACTGCAATTCATTGTCAAATCAAAATTATGAGATCACATTTCATGTTTTGTTTAAGACGGAAGTATCTTTTCTTTTTGTAAATATTTAATTAATAGTTATTCACAAACATTGCCTTAAAGCTTTTAGGGTATGGAAAAAGTTTGGTTTGATCAAAATCGACTAAACATTTGCTCAAGCAAATATTTTTAGGATAATGCTGTGCAAATGTTTTATCCTCACGCATGTATATAGATAATCATTTGCATTAAACGTTTGGTTTACAAACCATTATTTATTTTAGTTGTAAGGTATAATAATCAACAATAATCAAAGTATGTAAGGTTCAAACGTTAAATGCAAAATAAACACATGCAATATTATTTGAAAACACAGGAACGTAATTCTAATATTGCTTTTTTTTAATGTAAAAATTATTGACTGAATTCTGTTCTTTTTTCAGATGCACATTGAGCAAGTTCGTTACTTACCACAATTTGGCACTGCACATTTTTCCCATTCTTTGGCCGGATCTGACGTCATACACCACGTTTCGGTCCAATCATCCGGATTCCTACAGTAATTTTCATCTGCACTTGAAACTTTAGTACAACAATAGTTGTGATCATGTGGAACTTGACTGTCCCATCTTTGACATACTCGACCAGTTGCAGTGACGCTGGTCGTACCTGTGTATACAGCTTTTCCATCAACCAATTCAAAACAATCTAAAGACAGAAATATAACTTTTAAACGTAAAGATAAACAGTGAAACCTTTCTAAACCCGGACCCGTTTTGGACTTTATAATTAGTTCGGTTTCGACAGTTGTCCATATTTTAAACGTTACAATACATATAAACGGAAAGAGATAGACTTTAAGGAAGTACACCTAGGGTAAGGGGCACAACTCTTTAAAATTATTGGAACGTTTGTATGCAGCATTTTACATCAATCTCATGTAATCAGATAATTAATTTGGATTAATTTTATTATGTTTCAAACAAAAGCTTGAGAGGCTTTGGTGAAATTGAGTATAATACAAACATATCTCTGATTTCAAGAGTTATGTCCTTTACCCAAGGTCTACTTCCTTAAAATGTGTTTGATTTAGAAAGTTTTTTGGATTATTCAGGTTCGGTTTAGACATGGTTCACTTTGCCATCCTATGACACATACAACACATTTAATTTCGTACAAGGTTTTTCTTTTTTTTTCTGTTTTCAATTATATCTTTTCATTATGTTATGTATAGGACAATTATTGTGACCTTTAAATAGCCTTTACTGTATTTCAAATGAAAAAAAACATCTTTTTGAATTCAGGTAGCTCTTGCTATTCATATAACAGAGTAACCATGATTCTAGCGGAAATCAACACTCATTTCTTTTGTTTCAAATTCATAGCGCACCTGCACATACCAGAAAAATAGCAATGATTTTTTTTCTTAACTCTGTAGGAATTATACAGTTGTATTACGATTCCCTTTCAAGTAAACTCAATTCAACAACATAAATGCTTTGAGCTCTGTATCAAAAAATGAATAATGTATGTACCAAGTAACTAGGTAAACATATTCCATTAACATGATCTTCATTTTAACCACATTCAAGTCTTTACACATACTCCCAGTTTGAACTTGCCAGTGATTTCAAAGCATGAATGACGCCGGCACCGCAATGAAATTTAAAACACAGTAAAACCTGTCAAATCGAAACCCTTAATTATCTGGTAAACTCTCTAAACCAGACAATTTGAAAGTCTTTGTTAACAAAACACCTGTCTACACCGAACCATTCTCAAAGTCCCAACAGAGACGAGATACGTTTAATGTCCTTTTATATTCAATGTAAATACATTTTGAACTCTATTAACCGAAAACCTGTTTAACCCGAACCAAAAGTCCAAAAAGTGTCCGGTTTGGACAGGTTTCATTGTAAGTCACTAACCTTTTATCCTTTATATGTGTCATTATTCGTACGTTTGACGTTGCATATACTTAAGTGATTCAATAGGTTGAATGGTTAATTAAGTAAAAAAATGTAATTTACAATTCATGTTCTGCTTTGACAATACAACAGTGGTAATCTAAAATACAAACAACATTTTTACATTACTACTAAACCTATCGCATCTCTTTTCCTTAAAACACATTAATGAAATGTACATATTTTGTAAGAAATTGTGGAATTGTTATATGAAAATAATCAATAAATATGTGTCAATTGAATAATTATTTTTTTACTTGGGCGAACTTAAGTTAGTTATTCCGTCCACAAGTACATAAGTCTGCACTTTGAGATTAATTGGGGATTAAGGTTCATCACACCTAGAGTATATAGATTTTCCAAGAATTTTCTTGATGATGACATTGAATGTACATTCATTTGGATTTGAATGTTAAAGTATAGGTCATCAGACTTGTTTTTTTTTGAGATAATTGAGCCTTGATAAAAAGCATTTTTACAACACTTATGTACATTCTGTCCGCAATTTGAGATGCATTGGGATTAAGTAATATTTCAAGTATATAGATTTTCCTTGTTGTTTTTCTGTGAAAGATGACATTGAAAGTACATACTTTTAAATTGAAATGTAAAACATAGGTCACCGAACTAATTTTTCGTGATAATTAAGCCTTAATCAAGGCATTTCTACGACATTTTATATGAAATTTGTAGAGAATTTTCACTTTCATCCAAAATATTTAAAACTGACACACACACACCATATATATATGTCATAGGTATGGTCCGTCTTATAAATTTAACTTATTATTACATCATTTTAAACACTACTAGTTAATTATATATATATATATATATATATATATATGTTTAGATCATTTTAAACAATATTAGTTAAGTAAATGATTTGATTCATGGTTGGAAAGCATACATATTTCTATTTTTGAAATTTTGTTTGCCATAGTAAACAGAAAGTAACATGTGGCTTTTCATATAACCCTTGTTAATAGGAGATAAAGAAACATGTAAAATGTACTGTAGAATGCAAAAATAAGGGAGATAACTCTGTAAATGACACTAAAATACAATATGAACTATTGGATGTTTGATGTGGATTATTTTCTAAGAGTAGACAGATTGGAATGAATAATTACATATCCAATTATATAAAACTAAGGCACCTTAATACCAAAAAAGAATTTGCATGATTCTTACAAAGACTGCTACTTAATTAAAAATGTTTCTGTATTGTGAGATATTTTAATATGACAGAATTGTCAGTGTAATTGCTATGATCCACGTTGAAAGTTGTTATGGGGTTTAAAAATATTATTTCATACCATTTCAAACACTATTAGTTAATTAAAATTGTACATGCCTCTAGTGTGTGATTTTGTAATATGGCAGAACGGTCAGTGTCATTCATTGCCATGATATACCTTACAAGTTGTTATGCGATTTAAAACTTTTATTCTATAACATTTAAACACTATCAGTTTGTTAAAAAGTTATGTCTATACTTTGCGATTTTGTAATATTACAGAAAAGAATGCTCCGTGTAATTTGTATGTTCTATCTTAAATGTTTTATGGAATTTTAAATAAATGAGTGTATCGAATGATACTTTAACATTATTAAGCTTTGGTGTTATTAAAAATGGTACCTATTTGTACTTGATTTCTAATTATTTTTTAATACAAAATATTCGTGGTATTAGTTTGAATTTAATTTACAAATGCAATAATTGCAGGATATAAATGGAAGTGTACTCAATGACATGAATTGTACCTGTCATGAATCTGATGTTTGATTTTTGAAAAAGGACAAGTTTCTTCATCTTCAATCTATGGTACTATTGTATTGTTTCAATCTATTGCTTTTGATATCGAATTTTAATGCGAACAATGTAACCTTAATAGTCTAACTTTTTATCTCTAAATCAGTGTAAAATTCCTACAATTGTAAAAACCATATTATAAAAACCGAAATCTACAAGCAGAGGCAGTTAGGATTTTTCACACATAGAGAGAGGGGACAGATACAAATAGTTTAAACCAACAACAGGTTGGTTCGCCCATTAAATCCGTAGATGTTTTCAAAAATATAAAATTGCGGGAAATCCCTCGCAAAAAAATTGATAACCGTCCAATGAAAACCAAGTCATGTGCATTTTTAATCACTAGATAAGAATGAGGTAATATATGTTGAATAATTTCAAGAATTGGTATGATTACGTCATCAAAAACTGTATACCACTTCTAATTACCGCATTTCATCGATGAAATGATCTTTCATATATTCTCTTGAAAGGATTATATAGTCATTGAAACATAATGTGTTGAATGTAAGATGAATCGTAAGTGATGGACGTCATAATAGTTAACTGAACTGTGATGTCATTACTTACGCAAATTTGAACAAAAAATATTGTGCAAAGGTTTTGTTAGTCAATACTCTCTTGTCTGCAATGAAGGTAGGGCAACCTAAATACTGTGAAACTCTTTACTCGCATAGTGGTCTTAATGATCTTTGAATTCAGAAAAAATCTAGAGATCTTTTAGATAATCTTAATCTCGCTATTTCGCTAACGTTAACTGCAACACCGAACTACAAGCGATCAGTATGCTATTCTCCTCGACAACATATTTTTTTTCAACAAAGTATCGGCATTCCAAAGGGTACTTGTTGTGTTGCTCTCATAGACGATCTCTTTCTTATGAATTAGAGTTTCTGTCAATTCTTGTCAAAAATTTAAGAGGCTAAATTCTTTTATTTCACATATCGATATATTAACGATGTTCTTTTCCATTAATAATCTTAAATTTGGAGAACGGCTTTCGTTTATGTGTCCGATTGACCTAAAATTAAAGAGTCTACATACACAGCTTTCTTCGAGTCATTTTTAAACTTAACCTCGACAAAAATTATTTCAATAAAAAAAAATGTATGATAAATGATACGACTTGGAATTTAAAAGTATAAATTTCCCATCGTTGTGCAGTAATATAGTGTCTATATTTCTCAGTTGATAAGGTATGTCGGAGCCTGTAGCGACTATTCACCATTACGTAACAGACAGGCTTTTGGACCAGAGTTATAAGAAAATACTTCTCTTACACTACTTAAAAAAAGGTCTATTTCAGAAATCAATATTGTTTTAAAAAATATTCTGTTTCTGACAAAAAGAGTAATGATGATAGATTTTAATAATGTCTACAAATTAACTTTCTGTAGATTTTACTTGTACACTATTATCATTTCATCTTTAATTTGACACACCTTCCACAGAAAGTTGAAGACTTTTTTAATCGTGGGTAGGACTAACATGATTATTGTATTAAAAACAAACTTTTATTGTTCACATCTTCTGTACTGTTTTACCGATTTTGACTGGTGTCAATATGATGCTGCCAATTTGTGTTACATATTTACCGGGAAAAATGAATTGTAAAGGAAGC
Source organism: Perna viridis (assembly GCA_037379345.1). Lineage (NCBI taxonomy): Eukaryota > Metazoa > Mollusca > Bivalvia > Mytilida > Mytilidae > Perna > Perna viridis. The sequence continues at coordinate 67,908,751 of CM074512.1, read as the reverse complement.
GGGAGGCTAGTTTAACCCACTTGTCATTTTGAAATGCCTGTACCATGTCAGCACCATTTCGGTGGTTTCCTGTTTTTTTTTGCCCTGATATTGCAATTTGTTACGGACATATTTTACTATTCCTTTTGACTAGTACCTAGTTTTTATCAGTTCGGTATTTTTTTTCCAAAAAAGATGGCACACCTAGACACAAATATATAGTTCTTGGAAGAGATTCCTCATACTTTGTAAGAAATAATTCCAAATCATCTTTCAAATATACAGAGGAAGATATTTATAAATTGCTGGATTTTTTTAATCGAAAGCATACTTGTCCAGTTTGGTGGACGCGCTTTTAAACAAACGGTCGGCATTCCAATGAGAAAAAATTGTTGCTGTTACTTGCTGACCTATTCCGTCACTCTTATGAGACTGACTTTATAGCTGATCTGATCCGAAAGAAAGAGTATCGTTTAGCTAGATCCTTTCATCTCAGTTTCCGCTATATAGTAGACGTATTATCTTTAAACAATCCAAATTTCGGGGATTTGATACATCGCTTCTACCCCAAAGAACTTGAGTGAGTAATCAAGGGAACCAAGGTTATAGCGGTAATCAAAAGAATGTAATCCAGGGACAAAGACCAGGCATGGAAAACAGACATACACAACAAAGAACATAAACTAACTAAAATCATACATACGAAGTAACAAATGTAAATGAGCAACTCGGACTCCACTAAAACCTGGAGCATGGACCAGGTGCACCGGTAGGGTAAGCGGCCTCTGCTTTTCTTGAAACATCCGCCGAGTTGCTCATAAAAATTCAAGTCCGGGGTAGACAAACGAGGAAAGGTAAACTATGACCCGTTGAATAAATCAGTTTTCATGGTGCTGATGGATATGCTAAATGCAATGAAATCTTTCGAAAAGCGACCTCTGAATTATCCGGTAGTATTGTATACCAAACGCTTGTCTTAACGAAACCAATTTAAGTCCAAACGGTTTCAGATTAGGCAAGTTTCATTATATCTATTCTCTCAAACAAAAAGGAAAAAAAAACTGTTTCAAAATTACGATATTGTAAGTTCACAATTTGGATTGTAAAGTTTAAGAACTTCTTCTGTAGACACAAAAATCTAGGTTTAATTTCGAGTGCTCCTACACAAACATTAGACACCTTGAATTGTCATATATTGAAAGTTGAGATTCGTTTATCAGGAGAAGCTCTTTTGAAAATCTTTAAATTTTAATTTTGATTAGATTCAGAAGTGTAAATAGCATTTTCAAAAAAGAATGTCAATTTTCATTTCAAACATCGGATATAAATAGTTGATGGTGCACAAAAAATGATAAACTGCTGATGAAAATCGTTAAATGTATTAACCCATGACAAAGGGTTTGTAGAAATACCCATATACTTATTTCATGCATAAAGTTGATTAGTTTCTCAATGGATATCTTAGGGACATTTTTACTTATTCAGGAGTAATTAACACTGTTAATTAATTTATTTCATTCCAAATAATGACTGTTATTTATTTTCAAAAGTTTACCGTTTAAATAATTAATGTTCAAATTATTATTAGAGTGATCAAACGCGTAAGATGCAGTTCATTACATTTGTGGACCCAACTTAAGGTTAAAAAATTGAAATATATTTTAAAATGATAAATGGCATTTGAGTATTGGAACTCTTCGGACGGCATTGGAACAATAGGTAAAATCATGAAGAAGAAAACAGTGGAAAGAAAAATAACCAGAAAATCTCTAGGGAAATGGAGAAAGATTGACCTTTTGGGTGGTGGATAGTGTTGCAAGAACAATAAAGTATGGATCTGTTTAAGAACCAGGCAGGATGTCTAATCATATCTCAAGATAATAGTAACAAGTGCTAAAAAACTGGAAGAATAAATGGATGAATCACTAGTCATAAGCTTCTGCTTGGTTTTAAGGCATATCTTTACTTAATAATAGAGCATTTTGTAAAAGACATGAACAGTGAATTATGCATGCCAAAAACTGCGTCATATGCTGTATCATCACGATACATCAGTCAGAGGAAAATGTCACGTGCAAGAGTAATCAAGGGAACCAAAATTATAGCAGTAACACATGCACTGTTAACTTTTATGATTCTAAAGCACTTGAAATATCAACATAAGTAATAATCATTATTCAAAACCTAACATTACAAAAAAAGTTATAGATTCAATCTCCGGCAAAGAAGGTATATTCGCCAGTTCAAAGCTGTTCACATCTGCTAAGAATAAACCCTTAGTAACAGCTTTGCAGATTTGTAATGACTACAGCTGATGCCTTGTGATTTTTTCCCCAATTATATATAACATAACGGAGTGATACATAGGAATAGGTTATAAGTGGAAGAAATTGTATAGAGTGCCCCATGTACATGCTTCGCATTTGCTACGTTTTGGTCAGATAAATGCTCTCTTACACTCATTATTGTACTTAAAGTAATCGTGGTTTCAATTATTTATAGATATCTTCAAGAATGAGTTTATCTTTGATAGAATTATCATATCATTTAACTGAAGCGTCAATTTTATACATAATGACGATTGTTAAGTATACAAAAGGGCGTGGCATAATTCAAGTCTTTATTTGTACGATTTTATCAAGCCACAAAATGTAAACATTTTTTTTAAATAATTGAAATCATGAACCAAACAAGGTACATTAAGCTGAGATAAAAACAAATCTGATGAGATCCAAATGATACGCAATACGGGTTTTGCCATTCAATACCGGATGAGTGATACGGATTTATCAATGTGACATGCAAAAATGGTGTCATTTTTCACAAAGGCAAATTGTCTTTGAAAAAAGCCCCATAAACATTGAAAATGCATGGAACATTTTAAAATACTTTTACACGTCCTTTTTAGATGTTAAATTTGCAATACAATCTCCATTTCTAATCTTTATTCATGTTTCATGTCATAAATGTCATACTTCATCCCTAGCAAAAGTGCGAAATTATACAAAACTTTGGAGTACTAGCCAAGCTGTAAAATATTCTAGAAAAGTCAAAGGGAAAAAGGTTTTATAGCTCCTGAATTTGACAAAGAAACTTATAAAACACAATATGAATATCAGAAACATATTTCGAAAAAAGAGCAATGCAATCATTTTTACAAACTGTTGAAATTTTCGAACAATATTGCTTCTTGAAAGACTTAACAATGGAATAAATAGTTACGTAGTTTTCTTTTTAAAAAGGCTTTCTCACCGTTTGTTACTTTTCCGAATATCCAGAATAATATGAATATACATCCATCTAATAAAACATTCGAAAACATTATCAGGTAACGAAGGCTGAACTTGGATTAAGTTTAAAAGGATACTGTTCTACCATCACTTTAAAAATAAACTGGAATAACAAGAAACATTACAAAGCAGTATTTCTTATAACTACAGCATCAGCAGACCGTATTGATTGGAGGAAAATTAATCAATACTAGATGCGTTTGTTTCACTTGTGAAAATGACAAGATAAATATATGAATAAATAGGCGTTTAAAAATAGTACAGTTTCAGCTTCGTTCGATTAGGTTTTGGAATAGTTTAATAGTTTAAATATACGACAAAAAGAGACAATTACAAAATGCATGTATATGCATTTTAAGACTCATAAACAAATTGATATTTAAATACGTATTTTTAACAGTGTTTGAATTCCAAACATTTCCAAGTAAGAATTACTGCAAATTTCGTACATGTATTTAATTTTACCAAATTATACTGTATAACCAACATTTAGTCAGTGTATACTTCATGAACAAAAGCCGTTTTCGTAACAAGCGAACCTTGTCCTAAACTTGGGTATGCAAGCATGATAATTTAAAAAAATCTTTTTTTTATTTAATCTATATTCGATGTTATTTCCAATGCTATTTTATCCCGAATGAAAGCGTCTTCAAAAGTTGCGTCAAGTCGCGTACAGCAGACAAATTGAAGCTGATGACGCCAAAGTATCAAGTCAGTTTATACAACATCATCTATGTTGCTCAAAGGGACCCAAATGATCAGACGGCTTTCTGCAAATCAAAATTATATTAGAACGATATCAATAGCCTCGTTCGTTAAAACACATGTGATTTAAGAGTAATCAAGGGAACCAAGGTTATAGCGGTAATCAAAAGAATGTAATCCAGAGACAAAGACCAGACATTTAAGCTGTTTTTGCCAATGTTTTTGAAAATTTGGTTAATGATTCATAATTTATTGCTTGAAGGAGGAAGACCTACGGTAAGGGACACAACTCTTACAAATCATTGGTACGTTTGCATTTACCAATTTTCATCAATCTCATGTAAGCATCAAAGTTACTTGGACTAATGTCATTCTGTTTCAATGGGAAGCTGGACAGGCATTGGTGAAATTGAATATGATACAAACTTATCAATGATTTGGAAAGCTATGTCCCTTACCCTAGGTCTACCCCCTTAAATGCATTTGCGTTGCACTTACTCCTTTCTCTGGTTTGCAACTATCATTTAAGATACAATGGTATGCTCCGGAGCGGTAGGCATATCAATGCAGACATGTTTGGATCAATATATCATCATGTAAACGTATTAGTTATCACCGGGTATACTTAAATTATAGTAAATTATGTTACCAGTTTTGGTAAGGGTGTTTTATTTTGTTTGCCTATAAACATTGTTACTCACATAAGATCCCTTTCGAGTTAATGCTGTTGAGACCCATTACACTTGTGAAAAGATTAAAAGAAGTGCTACTTGCTCTCAAACGGACCTTAAAGCGGCAGTTAGGCTTATTTATGATTTCGGAAGTGTTAAAGTGTTATCCATTCAATATAATACTGTTAAAATATTTGTATTTAGATTATCGATATCAGGTGCTTTTAAAAATCATTGAACTAATTTTGCTTTTACCTTATATGGTTTGCACTTAAAATTAGAAACATGTAACCATAAACATTTCATACAATGCTAAAACGTCTATATATACCTTATATCAAATACGAAAATACTTGAATTTGAAGGAAAGTCGATAACTGTTATTTATTTTATCTTTTCAACCAAACATATTTTAGTATTGTGTTTGGCTATATCATCTCCATAATCTTTCATTGTTTTTGTGTAATCCAAGTTCTTTTCATGAAAAAAATTAAAACTAAACACAGAGTAACCAACACAGAGAGTTAAAAGAGTGAAGACTGTCTAAACCAAACCCTTAAAAACTGTAGAGAACTTGCTTGGTTTAAACAGGTGTTCGGTTTATTAAGGGTAATGTCTAGTCATTATAATAGTTAATAGAAAGTCAATTTCTATCTGAATAAAGCAAAATGATATACAATTTTAATATAACTTAATTAATTCTTTTGTAATTAAGAGCTACTTCAATTATATGACACGTTTTCCTGGATTATCCGAGTTTAGCGCTTACCTGACGACTATTCTTGGTAAAGCAGACCATTTATATCTTTCCAGAGCACCGAATTTCATTCCTGCTTTTTGGATGGGGTTTTGATATCGCAATTGCTCACTAAATATTGTATTGTATGCTGTCTTTTTTCTCATCGTCAGTATTAATATGTTTTTTCATTTCATTATGTCGCTTGCATACCCAACTTAATAGGACAAGGTTCGCTTATTCTGAAAATCATTTTTGTTCATGAAGCATATATCGTCTCTGTTTCCTATTTTCATGTTTTTGACATGTTTACGGATATCACTGATTTTTTTTAATGGGAAACGGGTTGCCCATTTTTGTTGTTTCTATGCTCGTGTTATTTTGGTTATTTCATGTTCTTTATTTTGTGTGTTTGTTTTCCATGTCAAATCCTCATCCATGGAATTTGTGCTTTTATTTTTCGCTCGAATCTTGGTTCTTTGTCTACTCTTAAAAGACTAATTAATGAAACCAACTTTCAAGCAGAAATCAAAAGTAAGCAATCCAGGGACAAAGACCAGACATGGAAAACAGACATACACAACAAAGAACATTACGTAACTAAAATCATACATACAAAGTAACAAAAGTAAATGAGCAACTCGGACTCCACTAATACTGGGAGCATGGACCAGGTGCACCGGTAGGATAAGCGTTCTCTGATGTTCTAGAAACACCCTCCGAGTTGCTTATAAAAAGTTAAGTCAAAAGTAACGAAAGAGGAGAAGAAAACAATCACACGATGAACAAATCAGTTTTCATGGTGCAGATGGATACATCGTAGCGATCCACCAGTTCATGATGACGACAATAAAACTTCTGTAGTGATAATTTCAATCTTGTAGCAACATGACCCTGTTCCAGAATTAAGGGTATTTCATATAATTTTGTTTTTCACAATTAATTAAAAGTATTTCTTAACTCATTTATATTTTGAACATGTCATTACAAACTATCCGACGGTGCGTTGCATTAAAATGACTGTATCAATTTTAATGTAATATAACGTTTTTCATGCAATGCATTGTTTGTTTTTCCCACCACGTAACAAGATGGAAGATCAATAAATTTTAATTAAAATGCATTTTATTCAGGATTTTGTTTCCTTGCGTCTATAGATATTTCTTGTCCCAGAACCAGTTGATCAACTTAACAGGTTATTGGAATTTACTACGACCGCAATATTTCTCGCATTAATTACAAAATAAAAGGGATACATATTTTCATTTTTTCAGAAAAAAATATTTTATGTGTTTGTTTCATTAAGTAGGTTTTGTAAGGGATTAAAATAATTCTAACATGTTTTTACGGATATCAATGTCCGTCAGCAGCATCTGAGACATTAACCCATTGTCTAATTCGATGAGTTCTCCATCTTGAAGTGCGTTCCATCTATTAGATGATGTCTCATTTCATTTACGAAAAAGAAACTTCTAATCAGTCAATCCAATTATAACGACTTTATTATTAAACTTCTGATTTTAGTTTAGTTAAACATGTCCATTGTTCAAACAAGAAGTTTAAATCGTTGTCCACAGACTCGCCAAGCCTATTATTTAAGAAGTATATTTGAATTTATAGTGTTTATGTAGGGATCCACAATATTTCTCTATAAAGAATAAAACTCTTAAGTATGCGTAACATGTTTACTGATACACATTAACTTGGAAACGATACGACTGTAAACTGTCGACCACAGCGAAATCGGCAAACTTTTCAACTGTGTACTTTATCTTATTTGAAAGTACTTTATATTGAATATTTTTTATGACTTCGGTACACCGAATGCATTTGGAATCCTTGGCTTCAGTAATCAGAAATTACTATGGTTGCGGCCTAAAATTCAGATAAAAAACATATACATACTAACAAATACATCTCAGATATATAGGACCTCTAGTTTTTGTAATGAAAACAATAATTTTAGGTTAACATATTCTGATTGCTTTCTTTTCTAATGAAAGGTAGTTATAAGGTAACAAAACAGATAGGTAACAATCGAAAGAAGGAAAATGCATATAGGTAATGGTGTTATCATGGCAAGACCTAGACCATTACATAGCCGATGGAAATATTAGGTCAAACCAGGTTTTAATGCGCGCTAAACCCTCCAACTCCATTTCGATTTAATTTTTCCCTGTAAATTGCAAAACAAACAGGTGTACTTAAATTGCATTCACTCGTGCTTTCATCTCATGCACTCTAGTTAGTATTGTTCTATATTTAACAGGGATTTTTGTTTATCTTTTTCAGATAATTTCCACAATTTTCGCATTCTTTACTTTTTTACACCATGCTAATTGCTAAATAGACTGACATCGCTTAAGTGTGAATCGTCCTACCACAACATTTGTTACTCCTGTGGTGGTATTAATCCAATGTGGATTCTGAAAAATTCGAAAGATCTTTTGGAGACAATCAGTTTAAGATTATTATCTGAATATAATAGCATATGATATTTCAACACTGTACAGATCTATTCCCCATACTCAGTTAAAATCCCGACTTAAAAACATACATTGTTGTTTTTTTTCCGAAATAGATGGTAGACCTAGATAGAAATATATAGTTCTTGTTAGAGATTTCTCATACTTTGTCAGAAATAATTCCAAATCATCACCAGAGGAAGGTGTTTACAAAATGCTGGAATTTGTAATCGCCAACATATTTGTCCAGTTTAGTGGACGTGTTTTTCAACAAACAGTCGGCAATCCAATGGGAACAAATTGTGCTCCTTTACTTGCTGATCTACCCCGTCACTCTTATGAGGCTGACTTTATAGCTGATCTGATCCGGAAGAAAGAATATCGTTTGTCTAGATCCTTTGATCTCATTTTCCTCTATATTGACGTCTTATCTTTAAACAATCCTAATTTCGAAGATTTGATACATTGCACCTACCCCAAATAACTTGAGATAAAGGATACTACCGACACTGTTAAGTCAGCCTCATATCTTGACCTACACTTAAAAATCGATGGTATAGGAAAACTATTGAACAAACTTTACGACAAACGTGACGACTTTTCATTCAGAATTGTCAACTTTCTTTTCATCTGTGACAACATCCCTTCGGCAACTGCGTATGGAGTGTTCATATCACAACTAATACGTTATGCCAGAGCTTGTCGAAACTACGCAAACATTTTGTATCGCGCTAAAATTCTAACAAATAGGCTTATGGGACAGGGTTATGTTGCTACAAGATCGAAGTCATCACTACAGAAGTTTTATGGTTGTCATCATGAACTTGTTTTATTCGACGGGTCATAGCTTTCCTTTCCTCGTTTGTCTACCCCGGGCATGACTATTTATGAGCAACTCGGAGGGTGTTTCTAGAAAAGCAGAGGATGCTTACCCTACCGGTGCACCTGGTCCATGCTCCCAGTTTTTAGTGGAGTCCTAGTTGCTCATTTGATTTTGTTACTTTGTATGTATGATTTTAATTACTTTATGTTCTTTGTTGTATATGTCTGTTTTCCATGTCTAATCTTTGTCCCTGGATTGCATTCCTTTCATTACCGCTATAACCTTGATTTCCTTGAAAATTCTTTGAAAGGACCTATTTATGACTCGTATTGGGGAGCTGCACTATTGTAACTACGCTATAATCAAATTGTATTTTTTTGTAATCTGACGGATGCCGCTGGCAAAGAATGACATGCTTATGGAAGACTTGCTGTTACTTCCGTTTTGTTTTTTGTTTTTTGTTGGGAGTTCCTATTATAAGTACTACAGTATTTTGCTTTATGTAATGTTTTCTTTTTATTCGGTTTTAATATATTACATTTTTTTTTCGGTTCGATACATTGGGCATTTAGATCATATTTGTTTTCTATTTTCACTTTGATGGATTGGGATGTTGATGTATCTGAATTGTCCCATTGTTGACGTTTTGTTATTATTACTATTATTACATGAAACTTTCACGTTCATTTTGCATTTTGCAGTTATACATATGAAGTACTGCAAACGTATTTATTCCGTCAAGTGATTGCATTCATTGGTATTTTTTTTCGCAGCTTCAAGAAATGATTCGCGTTATATAGTGTTAAAAAGCAAATTTTCAGGTACTATTTTTCGCGGTTTCCAGTCCAGAATGAAAATTAGTACACCCCGAAAACTAATATGCATGGATTCGGATTGTTATGTTTTTGTTAAATGAAACTGTTGAAATCTTGTTACTGAACAGGGAATTAGAATTATTCGGTCTCTTTATTCCATTTTCTGTGCATAATCAACACTGAGCATAAGTTTTGAATTTGAGGTTCGGTTTTTAAATGTTGAAATGTTTAGACTATTACAGTTGCTTATTTGCTTTTGTTACTTTGTATGTATGATTTTAGTTACTTTATGTTCTTTGTTGTGTATATCTGTTTTCCATGTCTGGTCTTTGTTCCTGGATTACATTCTTTTGATTGCCGCTATAACATTAGTTCCCTTGATTACTCTTGAACATCACTTTTAATCTAATTAAGAGACTGTTGTCAATGTAGAAACCAGGCAGTTCCTATAATATGGATGGCCCATGACAAATTTTATCGCATTGAAATATTTGTTCGTAAGGAATGTTTACATCAAATAGAACAAAATGTGTTTTAAATTTAGTATGGATGGTTTAGAAAATTACTTTGAAGTTCCCACACAAAGCAACCACATTTTGCTTGAAATAAAAAGTTATCCCCGTTTTTCACTTTATTTCAATTTTACAATTGAACTTTTAACAGTTATTTAAAAAACCGAACGTTATGGTATAATGAATCGCAATATAAATGACTATTGTTATTCCTTTGATTTTCTCTGTTTTTATTGATTCTTTTTCCACACGTTCATGTACATTCAATCTAATCAAAAACATTACCAACTATTTTTCCAACCAGTCACTGCACGTAGAATGAAGAGTAGTAACAGAGTTACAGGACTGATAAATTCTAGGCAGTAATCAAAATGAATAGTCAAAAAGAAAAATTGTAAAACAAATTTCAATATCAGGGAAAAAACTTACCGCAATAATCCTTGGTACAGGTATTAAAAAACGAAAGATGGATTAAACCAAGTTACATAGCTTGCAAAATCTCCGGTTCCATTACGGTTCATTATTTACTGTATATTTCAACATAAATAGGCAGCATCAAATTGCCATCAGTAAAAATCCATTTCCTATTCGAGTTCCCCTTTTGATTCATGGATGTTGGATTAATATTTAGCTGATTAGTAAAGTTATCTGATCTAGGGTAGAAAAGTGTGTTGTTTTATCCCACTTGGAGTGGGAACATCCTCTTGAACCAATTACATGTGTTTAGTCTATCACGAATATTTGTTTATTAGCGGTCCGTGTACCCTCTAACTTAATTTATCATTATTTGATAAAAACATCAAAATCAAATGAAGCAGACAGATTTTTTGAAAAAAAAATATGAAAGATAAATTGAAAGATAAAAATGAATAAAGGCAAGTCGGTTGCCCAAATAAAGGCAAGTCGGTTGTGAGGACGAATGTTGAGGTTTATTTTAGGTTGTTCATCGATAAAAAATGTTTTATTTGTTTCTCCAAAGTTTAACATATTTGCTAAATCGAATAATTCACTTATAACACAAACTAGTTCTGGTATACAAAAGTAAGTGATGTAAACATAACAGTGGCACAAAAAGAAGCAGACATTGCACAAAAGGATATTGCAGTTCATATGTTATGCCAGAGCTTGTATTAGAGACTGTTTGTAACGTGCTAAATTTTCTTATACTTCGGCTTCCGGAAGAGGGTAATGTTCCTACAATATTAAACTCATTACCCCAGATGAACTCGTGAAACATTATGCTGTATACACATATGCACTATGAAAACTGAATTTATCACTACGTCATAGTTTTCCGTTTTTTTCTCTTTCGTTACATTTTATCAGCAACTCGGTGGATGTCTCTGTAAAAGCAGAGAATGAATACCCTACTCGTGCACCTTGTCCATAATCAAAGTTTGGAGTTTCGGTTTACGTGTTTTTATCATTAATTCATATTCTTTGTTTTGTCTGTCTATATTTCCTGTCTGGGCTCTATCCTATGAATACATTCTTTTGATTTTAGCTGGAATCGTGTTTGCTTTAATTACTCTCTCCCACATGTAGCGACTGAATGGAAATTAGATCTAATTCGATTGAGTTTGTCGAACTTTGACTGTCTTGTTCTTATATACGTTAACTTTGTTTTGATGAGAGGACTGCACATAAAGTAACTTTTGTCCATGTGATATTTTTATGTCACAAACTGAAATATATTGATGCATGCATTAATTGTTATACAATAACCCTTTTTTATGTAGTAATAATTTTTCGAGTGTTCCGAAAGTATTATTTTGTTCAAAGGTGTGATCTTTACATATTAGTCTTATGACTTTATAAATTTCCTTTGATGGTGTTATTTTCAATAATTAGGAATAAAAAATGTTGAATCCTTTTATTTTTTTAAACTTAAACATGAAAAAGTAACATTAACATTCACTTGGTTCTGTCAAATATACACAAGTCAATTGTCAAAAATGTTCTATACTTCCCCGGTCGATTACAATTGCAGCAAGGCTTGAATATTGATGGAACATTGAATTGTATGTTAAATGTTATACAATTCAGATCCCTGACCAAATAAGTAGACAAAGTTTGATACAAGCCACTTAAACACCATGGTCAACTTGTATAGCTTTGGGTCGTTTACTTTTTTATCTGATGTTAAACGTTCACTCTGTTTTTGTCAGCAATTTAATTGACTTCGATTTGTTCTAATTCTAGGCGTTCAACTAAAATTCGACTGTTCTAGAGTAAGGTAATATCCTGTTCCGCCATTTTATTATTGTTTTCGGACACTCCAAAAGTATTTGCATTTTTTACGGGATGTCCAAATAGCAAGAAATGGAATGAAATACAAGAATGTATCGAACGATTTCTTCGAATGAATTAAATATGAGAAACATTTTTACTGAATAATAATATAAAATGCTTATGCTTGCAATTTTCGGAGCCGTAGGTCATATGCATATACTGTATTCAGTAAGACTATTATGAAATATACGTTTATGGAAGTAAGTGCTTGTTTATGAATACGATTGATTTATTTTTATTTTATCTGAATACCACTTCAAGGCACTTTAGTCCACACGCAATTGATTTTAATTGTTTTAATGGAAACGGCAGTTCCGTCTGTGGTTTTATAGGTCGACATTATAAAAACTCTCCGTGTTTCGACCTTTTCCGCTTATCATCAAATTAAATTATTTATGTTATTTTATAAATAATGTTAGTAAAATCCTCCTTTTTAAAAACTTATACTCCTGACTTACTGCTTATTCAGTTTAGTATTTTTATAAAAGAATTTACGCCACCACTTCTCTTTATACAATTTATGAATGAAATCACAGAACGAAATAAAATCACTAAAAACAAGAAATACACAAATTAGCAAAAGAATGATTATACCAAGGCTTCCGACAGACTTTGCACTAGCTCGTTGATCATCTGCGCAAGTTTTTTCTCGTTTATATGACGATAAAGCAGTTGTGTCAACTAGAAGTTCTTTCCTGATACGTTCTTTTTCTTGATCAATAATTTGTTTTTTCTCTTCTTCTGTTAAAGTTCCGTGAATATATGCATACCATTGTAACTGCCTATTATCACAAGAACATGGACATGTTGGAATTCCGGTTGTAAGATTTTCTGTACTCAATATGTCTGTTGTTAATGCCTCTTTTGTTATCGACGTTGGAATTCCGGTTGTAAGATATTCTGTACTCAACATGTCTGTTGTTGATCCGACATTTGTTGTTAACGTTGTACTTTCTGACGTCGGTAAAGTTGTTGTGGCGACAGGTGTAGTTGTAGTGGTTGCTAAAACATTCATTTTGTAAATCAATTAATTCAAATGTATGTATTTTATGTATTGACATTTTGTTTGCAATATTGCTCTTATTATGTAGGATAGAGGATCAAATTAATGATGCATGTCCTCTATTTGATCCTCTATCCTTCATAATAACATCTAAATGAACTGTCCCGTACTACCATACATCGTGTACTAAGTTACAGCCCTAGATTAATCCTACGAGGAGGAATGACCCGGCCAGCGAAAGCTATATTTTTATATAGCCTAGCTGGTCTAGTGGTCTAGGGCGCTGGACTTTGTGTAGGCGGTGTTGACATAGATGTCAAAGCGGTACGAGTTCGAGTCCCGCGGAGGGAACGACCAAATATTTGCAACGCAAATTTGACAGTTCTAACATCGTTGGGAATTTTTCAGACCCTTCTATATATATATATCTCGATTTCCTAATTCATGTTTTAATTGTTATAGTTGACGTACGAGTCCACGGTCTATTTCGCCATTAGTTTAGATTTTAACACAGGCTACTACAGAAAAAAAGAATAAAACATTTTACCAAATGAATAAATGAGAAAACTGATATATGTTCCTAATTTTCCTAATTTGAACATCAGATATTAGTTTTTATCTTTCAGATGAGACCATGTATATGCAGTTAATGTCACGTCTTACTGAATAGACAGACCACCGAATTTGACAGTTAGCAGATTTTACTCAAGTGCAATGTGACACCTAACGCTTTCCCCGTATGTCTGTGGAATTTCATCAGATATCATTAGTTTTTTTTTGTGTTCTTTTTTGTATCTGTAAAGTTTACTTGCAACATAATTGTTTATGTCGTCTACATTGTGTGTGTTTACCTCTACCCCCCACCCCGTTTTCGTGTTTTGGCCTTGCGTTAGATTCTGTTAATTTAAGTCTTTGAAGAGTGTTTCCCATGTCTGGTCTTTGTCCCTGGAATACATTCTTTTGATTACTGCTATAATCTGTGTTCGCTTGATTACTCTTTCACACAACTGGGTCGATGTTGTTCCCGAGGGTATCATCAACCCAGTAATACAATTTTACAATTAATGGTTTTAACAAGAGAAATTAAAGAAAAACTGGCTCGGGCGTCGCTCAGTATAAAATAGTTCCGAACCTGACAGCAGATCGGACACACTGTTGTCTTGTAAGAATGTGTGTTACCCAGATGGGAATCTTAGCAAGCTCACATCTGGTATGGAATGTGCCCCGACCAATTCAACAAAAAGTACCCAATCACACGTTCAGTCTGCAGACCATTTATTCAAGTACAGTATTTCAAAAATATCAAACCATGTTCCGTCACTTCAAATAGTATATTTGACTACAGCAATGACGTACCACATTGCACGATATCAAATGTGGTATTAAAAATTGCAAAACATGCAACATTCTTATTACCGACTCTTACTTCTCCAGTTCCCTTACAAACAAAACCTTCCATACAAGAAGTCATGATGACTTAAGTTGCAAATCAACAAACTTAATATATGGATTAGAATGCAACTAATATAGTTTTGTATATTTCGGAGTAACACAGGAACGATTAAAGAAAAGAATGTGTGGTCATCGTTCGGGAATTAACACTACCAAATTCCCGATAGTTTATCAACATTTTAATCAACAAGATCATTCAATTCTCTCTATGAAAGTTCGTATTTTAGAAAACATTTACCATCCTACGAACATTCCCATCTAAGTAAAACTTTTCGTAGGTAAAGTGATGAGTACTGGATACGCAGACTGGGTACTGCAATACCTTACAGATGCAATGACAACATCAAAAGTAAAGGAAACCTTTCAAGCCTTTCTATATAACAATAGCATAAATGTGATGAATTTATTCGACAAAAATCCAAGACGGGAAGGAGTCATGGCCATCGCCACTATACGTCACCTAAGTAGCATGATGTCTCCATAGATGGTCTCCTTCCTTACATACAAAAACCTTTTGGAATTAATCACATTAGAACCAAACTTTATTCTATACCTCTCATTCGACTACACTCCCTTTACAAAACAAGTCTTGACACTCCTGTTTCTGACCCCACCTCATCATTATACAGACTAGTTGCCATCATTTTGGATATTTGTTTCCATAGACTCTTTAAAACACTTTGTGTGAAAAGTCAAGATGAAGAAAAACGATCATTTCTTTCACTACCGTTTGTCAACAAAGGTATAGATGCAATTAATTTGGCTAACATCCTCCATCACAAAAACTTTATAGAAAAATTCCCCTTTATTTAAAAGACAAATCCATACCAATTATTTCATATTCCTATACTTAACCCATTGTATCCAAAATTTTCAATTATAAAAGGCTACTGCAGAACCCCCAGATTGAGGACTTCGAGGCTAAACCACCTGACTGTTCTTGCAAAAACTCTCAATTCAAATTTGGTCCTTCTGGTCACGTCGAAAACGAATCTCTGCGTAATATCCTTTCTAAAGGTCCTAAGTACCGTGAACCACGCTCCATAATTTGGATTTATAACTTTAAAGTTCTTATGGATGCCGTAGAGGACTATCACAGAAAATGGAAAAAAAACGAGAACAAGAAGACATTGATTCACTGTCAGAGTGGTTAAAGGCCGTGAGGTCTTTAATTTTGAAACGAATGATTGTTTGAAGTAGGTCAATGAGTGCCAAGGCTATATCAGTTTTCAAAGACCCCGATGTAGCAAAAAAATTGTCTACTATACATGACAAATTGTTGTCATACCAACAGACAAAGCCCAAAACAACATTGTTTTTGTCTGCAAAACGCTTTACATCCAATGTTTATTATCAGAGGTAGACGTAGAAAATAATAGCAGTAATTAGACCTATACTGCTACCACACTCTCCAAAGAACAGATTGTGGAAAACCATAAATCTGTTCTATCCTCTCTCTACCAAGGACGATGATTGTGATTTACCGTCTATGTACTGGATTCCAAAACTCCACAAGAATCCATACAAACAACGTTTCATAGCTGGATATGCAAAATGTACCACCAAATTTTCAAAACTTTGAACTTCTATACTCTCGTAGTGGTATTTATTCAATGTGGATCCTGAAAAATTCGAAAGAACTTTTGGAGACAATCAGATCAAGATTATTATCTGAATATAATAGCAGTAAAACCTATGACTTTTCAACACTATACTTCTATTCCCCATACTCAGTTAAAATCCTGATTTAAAAACATTATACATCATTGTTTTTTTTTTTAAAAAAAGATGGTAAACCTAGATACAAATATATAGTTCTTGGTAGAGGTTCCTTATACTTTGTAAGAAATAATTCCAAATCATCTTCCAAATATGCAGAGGAAAATGTTTACAAAATGCTGGAATTTTTAATTGACAGCATATGTGTCCAGTGTGGTGGACGTGTTTTTTAACATGCAGTTGGTGTTTCAATAGGAACAAATTGTGCTCTTTTACTTGCTGACCTATTCTTTTACTCTTATCAGGCTGACTTTGTAGCTGATCTGATCCGAAAGAAAGAATATCGTTTGGCTAGATCCTTTAATCTCAGTTTCCGCTAAATAGATGACGTATTATCTTTAAACAATCCTAATTTCGGAAATTTGATACAGCGAATCTACCCCAAAGAGCTTGAGATAAAGGATACTACAGACACTGTGAAGTCAGCCTCATATCTTGACCTATACTAAGAAATCGATGGTAAAGGAAAACCATTGACCAAGCGTTACGACAAACGTGATGACAGAAGTTTAATGGTCGTCATCATGAACTCGTGGATCGTTATAGTGTATCCATGTGCAGCATGAAAACTGATTTGTTCAACGGGTCATAGTTTTCCTTTCCTCGTTTGTCTACCCCGGACTTGACTTTTTATGAGCAACTAGGCGGGTGTTTCTAGAAAAGCAGAGGACGCTTACTCTACCGGTGCACCTGGTCCATGCTCACAATTTTAACTTGAGTCCGAGTTGCTCATTTGCTATTGATACTTTGTATGTATTATTTTAGTTACTTTGTGTTCCTTGTTGTGTATGTCTGTTTTCCATGTTCTGGCCTTTGTCTCTGGATTACATTCTTTTCATTACCGCTATAAACTTAGTTCCCTTGATTACTTTTTCTGTTTTGACACTTAGGTATATTGCAGCAGTCTACTGTTCATAAGCTGAAGGTTACACGGTCGTAAACATATTAAGCTGACATGGTAACATGAATTCATTCTTACCACTAAAGACATTCCCACATAACAAGAAAAGCATAAGTACAGATCCGGCAGTTGATATTTTCGAAGTCATCTGATCAGTGTAAATTAATATGAAGATCTAACTCCATCCATGAACTTCAATAAAATAATTTTGATATTTGTGAAGGAAGCTTTTACCACACGAGCGATTAAAATCCGGCTCAGATGTCTCGTATGAAATAATTATCTTTTGAAGAAAATGTGACAGAAATATATACAAATGAATACATAATCAATATAGATCATTCGAAGCACTAAGGTAGGTCTTTATTTTTTTATTTTAATATCAACTTAAATAATGCCATTGATTCCGCCTACTTTCAACGCAAGTGAAAGAACAGGCGACAGAAACATATACAAATGAATACATAATCAATATAGGTCATTCGAAGCACTAAACTAGGTCTTTAATTGTTTATTTTAATATAAACTTAAAGAATGCCGTTGAAAATGAAAGAACTCTTCATATAATTATGATCGTAATTCATTATTACTAGCAAAATGATTATCACTTTGTCACGTACATAATATCGTACTCAACTGGTAGTAAATATAATTGCTTAACTGCAACATATCTATATATATATCATATTTAAGATCATATGATGTATTCTCTCATAACTACTTCAAAACAGTTGTTTATTAAACAAATATTTAATTGTCATTCCTACCATGCTGCTCATACTTTCGTAATACAACATAATCTGGACAACAAAAGACATTCTTTTCAAGTATATTCACAAAATGTATATGTTTAGCCATGTGAGATTTCCTTATCTCACCCGTGGATGACTTATTATCAGAAAGTTTATGATGTTACAATAAACCTTTTAAAAAATCTTCAAAACTTAAAGGAAAAGCAGCAATCAAGGCATTTTGAATTGGATTGGCATTAATATTAAAAGTTAAAAAAAAAGAAAACGAATCATTTACCGCTAAAAATGCACGACTAGAAAATATTAGACATCTACGCGTACCATTGTCTGATATTTCTCTGTCTTGCATTCTCAGCAGCAATGTAAGATTTTTAATATTTTTCGCAATTTATTGTAGATTTAAATATAAATTTATTCAATTTAGTTTCTTGATTTGATTGCAGACTTATATTATGCAAAGTATCAGTCGACAAAATGTTCACGTTAATAACATCTAACCCTACCACTTGCAGTCAACAATGCTTAAAATTTTGACTTCACACAGACACATTTGATCGATATACCATAATATCATATTTTAATGTTTCCATCAATAAAGTTATATTCTATATACGTTGTTAATTATGTGTGTCTTCGCATAACCTATTTGTTGAATATATACTCAAATTTTAATGATAAATTATTTTAAGAAAAAAGTATATTGTTTAGTGAATTAAACAAAAAAGTAACTGGAATTATGTGCCTTAAAACAGTTGAAATCATGTTATATGATTTACACAATAATATAAACGAAAAAGTTTAATTATAACTTAAATTGCCCGTGAAATATACTGGTTTTATTTTGTTTCTTGACTAACTGACAAATACAAAGGATTGTCCTCAAAGGCCATAGTCTTCCCCTAAATTAACTGTAAAAAGCAGTACTAGTACTGTGACATTTTCGTGGTTGTTCTGGGTTGGTCAAACCATGAAGTTTGGTTCCAAAAAATAAAAAAACCAAAAAAAAACCTCAAAACAACGAATTCAAGAATCCACGAATTTGTGTTTCTTCCCTGGTCCACGAAATATGGTATCCACGAATTAGGGTACTTTCAAAGTATACAGATGTGGAACCAATTAGAAAACCACGCTAGAAGCTTTTATATATGACGTTTTATTTGTTTTCCTGTATCATAATAATCCTGCCAATTAAGTGATCTATTATACTATAATTATATCGATAATTTAAAATACTTTTTCAAAGGATTTTCATATCGCTCAAGAACCATGTTTAAGTATGCTATTGACGTATTTGGTATTATAGTCATTTTCATTTTTTAAATACATTGGAAAGTTATATTATTATATTAAACGAAACTGCCATTTAAGAGAATGAAAAAACAAAGCAAAAACAAATAAGCCCGAAATGTATTTCAACACTATTTTGAAATTTACAATGCAATGATATAAAAAAACCTTATAAATCGGAAATTTGTATAATTACTCGACGGTTGTACAAATGTAATCTGCACAAGAGAAACGCTAAGTTTATTTAAAGTATCAAAAATATCTGTCTAATGAATATAAATTGTTGTTTTTTTTCGAGATAGCTGCAATGTTACGCGTAAAAGTCTGTCCGATCACGAATATTAATCAAGATTTAAAGGACATTTATGCGGTTTCTTTTTAAATTGAAATAATAGTATCTGAAAAATAATATTCATCTATTTATCTGAAAAAGGATATAAAAATTATTGTATGTCTATATACTAAATGAGCAATTTCATTATTCCTTCAATACTAAGCCACGCATTCTTTGTTATGTTTGTCTGTTTTCCACGTCTGGTCTTTGTCCATGTATTACATTCTTTTGATTTCCGCCAGAATCTTGGTTCACTTGATTACTGTTGCCCACATTTGTCCAACTCCGGTGGTATATTTCATGCTAATGAAAGAGTAATCAAGGGAACCAAGGTAATAGCGGTAATCAAAAGAATGTAATCCAGTGACAAAGAACATACATGGAAAACGGACATACACAACAAAGAACATAAGTAACTAAAATCATATATACAAAGTAATAAAAGGGAATTAGCAACTCGGACTCCACTAAAATCTGGGAGCATGGACCAGGTGCACCGGTAGGGTAAGCGTCCACTGCTTTTCTAGAAACATCTGCCGAGTTGCTCATAAAAAGTCAAGTCCGGGGTAGACAAACGAGGAAAGGAAAACTATGACCCCGTTGAATAAATCAGTTTTCATGGTGCTGATGGATACACCATAATGATCCACGAGTTCATGATGACGACCATAAAACCTTTGTTCCAGAAGGCTATTAGTTAGAAACCACTAATAAAGCTGGACTTGCTGAGGGCTAGTTCAAGCAAATGAAAAAAAATCCAACATAACTCACTGCCAATAGAGTATTGACGTAGCAATTTTGAAAATTGAATCCATGGCTATAAACTATAAACTTTAATACAGAAATATATAGATCCTAACCTGAATTACTAACATGAAACATTTAAAGATTATTATGTTACGTTTAAGCACTGGCTGCTAAGTAATGAGTCATTTTAAATTGGAAAAAGAGCAAATATTATTATAATAGGATAAACATGAAAGGAATGCATGTCTTTCAATGGCAATTGTGTCATAACATTTTAACTCGATGTCTGTCAACATTTTTTGTTTGGAAATAAATTCGTTATTTTGATAGTATGTAATAATGTCCAAAAACATCATTTCTGTTCCCAAAACGAAGTGGGGTAACATACTATTTTTTTTCTAATTTTTGTAATTTTTCTTTTTCATATACATTTGTCGACGTACCTTGGAACCGAACTTGACACAAAAGTGGGACACCCTATTCAGATGTGTTTTCGTTATTTTCAAACATGAACCTATTTTAAAATGGTGGTCATTTAAAAGCGAACAAATAAATAATAAAAAAATGGCAACAAATCGTAGAGACTTGATACTTGGTTAAAAATTGGTTCAACAAAGGGGATTTTGGTCGGCTATGTTGAACAAAAAAGGAAAATGCCCACCATGCCAAGATAGCCGCCGATTTTAAATAAAATTTTAAAAAAATCCAAATAAATCATAGAACCGTAAAAACTTGTTTTAGGAACTCCTGTGACAATACAAAAGTTTTGGGAACATCTCAGTTGGTATCAAACACGATTATTACTAGTTGTTTAATACATGAGAAATTAAAAGGATTTATTAAAGCATAACAATACAACATAAAGTTGATATTAAGCGAGCGAATCTCTTTCTAAAATGAATTCGTCTTAACATTCATCATACTGACATTTGGGAAACTTTCGTCCAATCAAAACATTACAAACACGACTCTGCCTTTTTCGAGTCCTTTCTATGGACGAGTAATCAAGGAAACCAAGGTAATAGCGGTAATCAAAAGAATGTTATCCAGGGATAAAGAACATACATGGAAACAGACATACACAACAAAGAACATAAAGTCACTAAAATCATATATACAAAGTAACAAAAGCAAAAGAGCAACTCGGACTTCACTAAAAACTAGGAACATGGACCAGGTCCACCGGTCCTCTACTTTTCTAAAAACACCCGCCGAGATGCTTATAAAAGTCAAGGGTAGATAAAAGAGGAAAGGAAAACTATGACACGTTGAACAAATCACTTTTCATGGCGCAGATGGATACCCCGTAATGATCCACGATGACGACCATGAAACTTCTGTAGTGATGACTTCAATCTTGTAGCACATAACCTTGTCCCAGAAGCCTATTTGTTAGCATTCTAGCGCGATACAAAAAGTCTGCGTAGTTTCGGCAAGTTCTGGCATATCGTATGAGTTGTGATATGAACACTCTATTCTTTGGGGTAGATGCGATGTATCAAATCCCGAAGTTAGGATTGTTTAAAGATAATACGTCATCTATATAGCAGAAACTGAGATTAAAGGATCTAGCTAAACGATATTCTTTCTTTCGGATCAGATTAGTTATAAAGTCAGCCTCATTAGAGTGAAAGAATGGGTCAGCAAGTAAAGGGGCACAATTTGTTCCCATTGGAATGCCGACTATTCGCTGAGAAACCCGTCCACCACACTGGACACATATGTTGTCGATTAAAAATTCCAGCATTTTGTAAACATCTTCTGTATATTTGGAAGATGATTTGGAATTATTTCTTACAATGTATAGGGAATCTTTACCAAGAGTTATATATTTGTATCATCTTTTTTGGAAAAACAACGATGTATGTTTTTAAGTCGGGATTTTAACAGAGTATGGGGAATAGAAGTACACAGAGTTGAAAATCAAAGGTTTTAGTGCTATTATATTTTGATAATAGCCTTGATCTGATTGTTGTCTCCAAAACATTTAAATGGAGGAAAATGCATGAAAATCTGGAAGTTCCAGGTAATATCAGTTGGGAATTAAAATTTTGACATGGTTTCAGCAATTGAAGTTCAAAATTCAAAATTGAAAAAGTAGTCAATTTTTTTGGGTATAGAAATTTATTATCAGCTGAATTCCATATTTAGTATATAAGAAATGCAGCACAGTAACTGTGTTCTTAACGATGGGGCCCATTTCTTTCCAGGCTTAATAACATTACAATGTTTCATACATTCATTCTTACCAGTTCTACTTTTTGCCCTTTGGGTTGCCATTTGTGCTCGGAAACTAACACTAAAAAATAGAGAATGTACAAGATCGAGCACTCTGCTTCGTCTATGATTATTACAACTCGTCATATTTGGATTTTTTAGAGAGCGCAGCTACCTTCTATATATATACAGATCCGTCGCATCAGAACTATGGCACTGGAAATTTCAAAATCTTGAATGAATGTTATATAATTGTCTCAATATCCTGGTCAGTAAAAACACTCAGTTCATTCTTTCTGGTACAGCAATATTTTGGATATCTTACGAGTAAAAACTTCTTCTTTTTGCAAAAAATAAGTGCACTTATGGTCGGTGAATTTAATGTCAAATCTAAATTGTAGATAACAAAACGACTTTGACTTTTTTTCATATTCAATTATACAACCAATCGACCAATCAAACTATTGATAAAAAATAGCAATAAAAGACAAATGAAGATGAACGTAATACGATTGAACAAACCACGAGAAACGTTACGAATGATGTTTAGTTAAATAAAAAATATAACTTTTTTTTAATATTATTCTAAATAAATCCAACAAGTTAATGTTTATATTTCTTTATAATGTTATAATTAAGGGGAATTTCAGGTCTTAATTTTGTTAAATTTTAAGTTGGTCTTTTAATCATTATCAAGCAAATAAAGTAAACTGGTTTATAATAAGACAAAATATTTAAAATTGTTTTTGTTTACTTAATAATTAGTGCTGTGCAAATTGACATGTGGGGGCTAGAATAAAGTCATATTTGCAAATGAGTAGACTGTCTGAAAGAAATATAAAGGCTTTTTATAGAACAATATTTCGAACCTGCTGTTAGTTACGTACCTCATTATGAAAAATAAAGAATTAGATCAAATTACTGGAAATAATAGATTCTCATACAGATAGGTTCATGGCCGTATTTTATGTGTGAAAATATTCTCAATTGAACTTTGACGATGATAACTGTATACACTGCACAGTATTACATGTACCAGTAGTACAAAAGTAACACACAGTAGAAAGAGTGGTTAATTTCATCTATTACAATTAATGAAAAATGAAAAAAAAAAAAACCTTTTCTATGAAACAACTGACGCGGTATAAAATTGACATTTGACATTTAAGTAAATACGTGATGTAAGAAGTAAAATCGAAGTAATGATATCCAAAATAGAAAATAATATGTACAATGCAGCAAACAGCAACATTGATTTGGTTACGAGCACTGTAGTGCAGATAAAATGAACTATAAGCCAGTAACGATTTTACAAAAGAGTTAAGGAAGAGGAACCATAAACTGTACAAGATTAATCCAGGCTTTAAACAGGTATATGATAAGACCGTTACAAAGGTCACACATGTACATCAATATCTATCATTGATTCCGCTTGCATTGTGGTTGCGACGATCTTTGGCTTTTTTGTTTTTGAAATGTTTTAATACCTACTGACCTTGTAACGTGACGATTACAACGGTCACAAATGTATATCAATATTTATCATTGATTCCACCTGCGTTGTACTACAGATCTTTGGCATTATTATTGCTGACGTGGATAATAACAAGTAAATAAATAACTGAAGACACGTTTTTATGTTCTCACTTATCAGAAATATTACCGTTAATATTGAAATGTATAGTCCTTATTGAAATATTTATTAATTCTAAGTTACTGCTGTTAGGCAAGACTAGAAAAAAAAAAAAAACAGTTTATATTTTCAATTTATCAAGAATTGTTTATTTTTGTTATGACAATTAACACAATGATAAGTACCACTGAATAAAATAAATTGAGACACGAGTCTTTTAAACGATAAGAAACGTCACACATACCACCCAAAGTGTCAGGATTCTATGTAATTTCACGGTTGACCCTAGTAGAGAAGACTTATTCGGAGCACTTGATGTCATTCTTGAATTTTTTGTCGGGAGTTCATTCTGCAAGTTCTGTAGTATTTTTGTGATGAATTATATCCAATATTTTCCGTTGTTTTAATGCCTCTGGTTTGCCCGTCCATTTTGGTGATTTCATGTTTTGGCAGATATTTTTAAAACAATATGTGCTGTAAGACTCAAGATCTATTGCGATGTTCCAAGATAAATCGTAAAAAAGTTATCGTTTTTTTTTAATTACTTTTGTTGAATCATTTATTAGTTTTCTCCAGTATCATTAAAGATTCTCGATTTCTTGGACTAAAACGTGTTATTCATTTTGTATTTTCTACTTTGAACGAAACTGGATGAGAATCTAGGATTTCCTTTTATGCCCAAAAATACATTATTGACAATGGTACCTGCTAGTCCTGATGTCAATGAAAACCAAAATGTTGGAAGCAAATAATAATTATCATATACTTTCCTTTTAAAGTGCTAATACTTTTTTAATTTCCTCTGCTGTTGTATTACTTATTTAAATCATAAAACGTACAATGGTAGTTTAAAACAAGATTTCATGGTAGGTTTAACCTCAAGTGTAAACTATTTCAGGGTAATTAAAATCTTGAAAGAGTTATTAAGGGAACCAAGGTTATAGCGGAAATAAAAAGAATGTAATCCAGGGACAAAGACCCGACATGGAAAACAGACATACACAACAAAGAACATAAAGTAACTAAAATCATACATACAAAGTAACAAAAGCAAATGAGCAACTCGGACTCCACTAAAACCTGGGAGCATGGACCAGATGCATCGGTAGGGTAAGCGTCCACTGCTGTTCTAGAAACTCACTGCTCATACAAAGTCATGTCCGGGTTAGACAATCTAGGAAAGGAAAACCATGACCCGTTGAATAAGTCAGTTTACATGGTGCAGATGAAATCTTGAAATATATATGCGTCATCATGCGTCATCATTTGTAAAAAGAATATTTTCTTGGTGTTTCAAATACATTTTTGTTCAAAAATGTTCCCCTTACATTGTTTTAAGAATAAAAATAAAGTTATTTTAGTTGTTCGTTTATGTTTTATCCAACAAGATTAAATGTAAGAAGCATTACATTACAAACATGCGATCAATTTGAGCGGTCAAAATGCATTTAGTGTATTAGATATGTTGCTAACCCTCATATCCGTAGATATACACCTTGTGTAGCACAGTATTTACCGTGGCGCAGGCAAACGGCTAACAGGGAACTTAGCCTTACAGTTAAAAATAATCCAAAGTTTTAAAGAGTTGTTTCTTTGGAATCTTACTGTTTTTTTTCTATTAATGCAGTCATAACAACATGTTGTTAAAAAAGGTTAGTTTGCATATTACGAG
Source organism: Perna viridis (assembly GCA_037379345.1). Classification (NCBI taxonomy): domain Eukaryota; kingdom Metazoa; phylum Mollusca; class Bivalvia; order Mytilida; family Mytilidae; genus Perna; species Perna viridis. Next base: position 67,882,686 of record CM074512.1, on the reverse strand, counting down.
GCTAAATATACATACAGTCAGTAAGAAAAGCAAACCGCCAATATATAATGCAAATTTTAGTGAGGGAATATAAAAATACGTTTTCCTGGTAAAAACGCGAAACTGTATGATAGATTTAAAGTTAACGATGTGTTAATGCTAAATAGCATATGATGCCCAGGTATGTGTTTGAAAGACGTGTTCTTATTCAATCAAATTCCCAGGAAATAAATTGTTCATGGATACTACCATGAACAACATGTACACTGGTTGTCATATATATATATATATATTTAAAATGTGACGCTAGACATAATAAATCTTTATGATATAGCTAATTCGTTCATCATTTAGGATTAAAGAGTAATCAAAGGTACAAAGATTCTATCGAAAATCAAAAGAATGTAATCAAAGAGAAAGACCAGATATGGAAAACAGACAAACAAAGAACATTAGGACCTAAAATAATACATACAAAGTAACAAAGTAAATCAGCTACTGGCCATGGCACTCCACTAAAACCTGGGAGAATGGACCAGGTGCATCGGTAGGGTAAGCGTCCTTTGTTATTCTAGAAACACCCGCCCAGCTGCTAAAAAAAAGTCAGGTCCTGGTTAAACGAAAGAAAAAAAATGAAAACTATGACACGTTGAACAAATCAGTTTTCATGGTGCAGATCGATACACCGTAACGATAAACTGTTGTTTTGCTTTCTGCTTTCGTTCGAATTCTTTTTTGTTAATTAGTATGACAACATTAATATGCTTTGACTTAATAATTTGTTGACTGAATTTAAAAACATAGCAATATAAGATTTAAAAAAGTATATAATGAAATAGCATTTACCGAATCGCTAATAATAGTTGAAAATGTTTCACATAGAGAAAGAAATCAATTTACTCTCTTTTTAATTCTAATATCTATTGTTATCAGTTTTAAAACATCGTTTGATTCAACGGATCATACAGATATTGACAAAACAATGCATACAAATGATTATTAATGACGATGATATAAATCAATCTATATATATCAGACACGTCGGTTTTACTTTGAAATTGCATAATTGCTGATCTAAAAAAAAACAGAGAGAATTTACACTTTTATTTCAACTCGATATCAAAATATGGTAGGAAGACGCGTACGGACATGTATCTATAAATATACGTGGAACAAAAAAATTCAATCAATCTATAAATAAATGATAAAAATAAACGAAGCAAAACAAAAGAAAAACGTTGGTTCACCTGTGAAATAATATGGAATTCTATGAAAAACGACACTGAAGCAAGTTCTAAATATTATCACGAAGAAATAAAAACTCACATCTTTGCATCTAATGTCGCTAGTTCTTGTTTGAAACATAATTTTGACCCTTTACCCTCACAAAACATTCATCATACAAATTATTTAAAGATTAAATTACTATTGGTAATATTAACACAGGAATTAACTTCAACGTAACATTTTAATTATCTTGCGATTGTATTGTTGGTGGACCTTAGGTCCATAAATGTATACACTGGTTCAGGAGTAAGACTTTTCTGACGCGATATTATTGACTATTTACCGAAATTGCAGTGCCATAAAATATGAAGCCACTTCAAACACTGAGATTTTGTTCCTTCGTATGCACATTTTAGGACGTCTCACTAAATTCTTGTTATTTCCTACAGACAAATGCATTGCTTATTTAAAAACTGAAGTGTTTTATAAATAACGGAAAAAGTTGAATGCCTTAAAAAAGAAAATTTGCAATTCACATATGTTTTTTTTCTGCTACGAAATAACTCATTCGATTAAGTACAAGAAATGGATCAGAGTGCATTGGTTTTTAAAATATTTTTTTTAATATTGATGACATTTTGGTGGAAAGACAGTTGCTTAATTTCAGTTTTCCATCCTCGAAATTAGTTTGAATATAGGATGCAATAAAATATTTCAAGCTCTCAGCACTTTAATTTTATATTGCATTAAAATATACGATTGTTATTGACTTATACTTTGAGTTTCGTTTATTTATTTTTGTTTTAATTGTTGAATAAATATTTTGAATTTTTTTCTTTCTGGAAATACTTCGAAAATAAACATAAAACTCATCGCACAGAAGTTTACAAAAATGCTCTTTCAATTAACTAAATAATATAAATGTAATAATATTACACAAGACTGTTTGTGTCAAACAACAAATTAGTCATTGACAAAGAAAAACAGTATCATGTAAAAAACTCACATAGAAAATTTTGTAAAGAAAACAAATATACTAAATGAAAAAAATAGCCATTAACAATTTTAAAAACTAATTATGGATTATGCTGAAATTTAGCAAAAAATAAAAGTGGTCATACTTTGCGGAGTGTCGAATATCTCCCACACACACAAAGAAGAATACAAATGCAAAGATAAGAAGAAATGAGTATTTTACACGGGGCTTGTTTCGTTCCATTACTTTGAAATTGGGAAAGAAATACAAACCATCTCCTTTAAGGATGTCGATCATTCCGTAACGAAAAGATTCGTCTCACCATGCATTTGAATATGTATGTATTCATGTGTTTAATAATACATTGTTTTGGGTATACTTACACCCCCTCATAAGTTCAATAACCATATATGGCAGTGAACCATGCCAAATTTAGTCAATAGTCTTTGTAAGAATTATGCAAATTCTGAAATATGTGATACACCCAAAACAAGGCAATTACCTTTTTATTTGTGTTATAATGTTTCTTTATATGTCCTTATGATGAAATGTATTATTATTCATTCCAATCTATCTGCTATTAGGAGGTATTCCACATTGAAAATCCAACAGTTTCTATTGTATTCTAGAGTCATTTATAGTTTAGAGTTATCTCCCTTAATTTTGATTTCTATACTCCATTCTTTATAAATTGTATCTCCCAATAACAAGGGTAATATGAAAAGCCACATCTTAATTGCTGTTTACTATAGCACTTCAAACAAAATATCAACTATAAAAGTAGTTCGCTTTCCAACCATGAATCACATTTTGCATGATTCTTAAATGGAGTGCTACTTTAGTGAACATATGACTATATAATAATTTTGAAGCTACTTAGGGAACATTTTGACCGATAGATTAAACTACTACTTTTATGTAGCAACAACAACTCTGTGCAATGCAGTAAACCAACATTTCTTAAATTATTGCGTTTTAAAGGATCAAAGGAAATTTGGAATTTAAATGAGATCATACAACCAACATTTACATATATATACTTGCTAGCATACGTAATATTCTCGTTCTCTTGGTTTAAAGTAAATGATGCATTGATACATATACCACTAAACAAACTAATTTCAGAACGCAACAATTTACGTAGAATCTTCTTTAATGGATTTATTGTATACGTTCACGTATTTGAAACACAGACGTACGCCAAAAATAACAGAAAACCTATCATAGTTTAATCATAAAAGTAGACGTTATTTTTACGGCGATGGAAATTTTCATGTACAATGCATATTGATAAAGACTAAAAAAAAACAAATAAAACACAATTGAGGTGAAAACGTTAAGCATTTTCTTTTTTGGGTTTATTTGACGTACTTATATTCGAAATAGAGGACAGTAAGGTTATCAAAGATTACATTACTTCAACTCTTTGTTCAATTTTATATTTGGTAGTACATAAAGGCATTTCCATCATCACATGATCACCTCTTTACCAATAGACGAAAACTTTTCAAAAAATATTTTATGGTATTCTTTGTTGATCTAAAATATGAAGAAGAGAATATTGATAAAAACTGATTTTGGACAAATTTAAATAAGTTTATCACAATAAAAAAATAATAATTAAAAACATATTCTATTTAATACAAAATTATCTTTAATTTAGTATCCAAAACATATACTTATTATCACGAATATTGTTTTTTATTATCATGTAAGCATGTTCAGGATTAAATAGTACCTTTATACGTTATTCAAAACTGTTTTGGCACAGCAAGTGAATTTAAACTTATATTTTGCACTGTATAACATTACATATCAGTATGACAATTTAACATTCAGCTTTAAATAAAATACCATGCAGGAAATATATTCCAAGAAATAAGGATGAATCAACTTCCAAAACATAAAAGGTGCACATTTAACGTACATTCAATTAGCAGTCTTTATGAAAATCATGCATGTCAAGATGATATTCGTGCAAGTCATGCAAGAAATTTACTAATATTTCTTATTTAAAATCAGTTACTGACCACATAAACGGCTTTAGTTTTTCGTTTGGTTGTTGCGATTTTTAGGTAGAATTTATATAGATTTATATATAATGATTTGGCGAATTATTGTGGGATGTTAAAGTGTAGTTTCTCAAATAGACAGGTCTAATTACAGAAATTATTAATTATTTGCACATAAGATATACCATGTGTAGACCAAAAAAAAAGTTTGTTTAAGTGGATTTTTCTACATCATGCATTACCTTACTTTAAGCAATTAATGAATTGTATATGGACTGGTACTTAAATATTTAAAAACATTCAAAGGGATTATCAATGCATAAGTATTTTTATTACAAAAAAATGCTTTTTCATGAAGCAAGTTTGATGTCCATTCTCAGGTGTTAATAACACTTTAAAAAAGACATAAATGGTATTGGAGCGGGCACCTTAAACAAGAAATACATAACTAAAATCTTGCTTGATGATGACCATTTATTGTAGTACATTATTTTTTTTCAAAAGGAACAATCAAATAATTTCATGCAATTGTCCTACACTAACCACACTATATACATGACAATACACTTATTGTTTAGAAATTTTAATTTTAATGATTGATTTTAATTTTTGACTATGTTATGCAGAATAATCAACTTTGGGAAAGCACTTTATAAACAATCGTTAAATGTCTCATGTTGGTAATGCAAACATGATATGGTCATAAACCAAAAACAATCCTTATGATTTAATTTCTAATCGATTCCAGTCAAAGAAAAATAGATTCGTTTCATCATCAAATCTTTCTTCAGTATGAAATTATTTGAATTGTTGATTGCGGAACGATCAATGTTGATGACTACACGGAACCAAGTTAGACAATGTTAAACAACTTATCTTGCACAAAAGAGAAAGTAAAACAATCAAATTAAATTGCTAAATAAATATTTATAAATGAATCGTTTAAATTCGTCATTTCCGGATATCTTTTTGTCGGGTACAACCTGTCTCAAGTGACCCGTCAAGAAAGAACACTTACCTTGACCCTGTTCGTATAAGACAATAATTTTATATAAATGTAAGTTCATTTAAAAAGGAGAGGAGGTACATATATCGATTATGATGCTAACTCAATACAACACCAGAATTGCATCTTTCCAAAGGTTGACCCAAAGTTAAATTCTTTTATGTTGAAATTCGAATGGAAAGAAACCGAACCAAAAACATCAGGTTGTCTGAAACTTATGACGTTGAACGGTAGCAAAACTTGTGCATGGAATACATATTGTAAAGTTTCCCGTCGGTTCAACGCATGTTGCCTTATTTTGTTTCAAAATACTAAAATTCTTATTAAAAAGTTTCTTCACAGTATTAAAAACATAAGAACGGCTGATAAACCATAAGGGAATAAACTTGGAGAAAGATGATTTTAGGATATTTGAAATTGCGAGTTCAGTTTCATACTCTGTAAGGGATACTGGTAAGTGTTCTAAATTAGGTCATCAATTTAGTGTAGTGGAATTAAATGCCAAAAAAATGTCAATTTGATCTACTCCATATATATGTTTTTTATAAAATTATTAGGGGCAAATTGTATACATTTACAATTATATGGCGGCTGACAAGAATATTGAATGACAACTTTCGCATCGTTCTTAAGAAAATTGATGGAAAACATCAAAGTTTTGATGGAAGAATTTGAAAAGAAAGTAAAAAAAAATAGTTTAATTGAAAAATTTGATGTTTCACCGCTGCCTGTAAAATAAAAAACATATATTAAATACAATTTACTCTACCTAATTTAAATCAATGCATGCATACAAACATTTTCAGGTAGATAACAGATTCTACATACTCTTAGATCTAAACAGCAATATTGTGCTGAGAAATTGAATCAGTAAAAACAGGTACCTGTATGTGACGTTCATTATTATACTAGAGAAAATTGTATACTAGTATTTACGCTATTCAGTCAATATACAATATACCGTACAACCGACCCGGCATAAGGCATTTATTACGATCCTCGAAATCACAATACCTACATGAACTACTTGAATCACATAAGCGATAAACAAGGTATCGTATAAAATGAAAATGTTGTATCATTATTATATAGATCTATGTTGATATATAATGTTCGTGTGATAGATTGATTAAAAAAAAAAATAGCATTCTTTTCTCTTCTTTTATTTGATTTTTTTATTTTGTGTGCGGTTTTTTTATGAAATAAAAAGTATGGTTTATAAAAGAATATATATAGAGAAGAAAATGGGTTAAAATCATATCTGTCAATAATAGTATTATCTTTCTAAATTCATTTGCAATTAATTTTCTATATCTTAAGTACATCTATGTATAGTCGGAAGAGAAACCAAAATATGTCTTAAGCATTTTAAAAATAATTGCAGATATGAGACATGCCAGATGCATCCCATATATAAAGCATAAGGAAGGAAGACAGTACAGACGGACGGAAGTACAGACACCCTTCATCTTTACATATCCTCACTTTGCAAGTTTAGGTATAACGATATCCAAATGCCTGACCATTTAATGATATGGTTTAACGTCTATTGGCAGAAAGGACGAGAACGTTTCTACCAATCGAACAGACCCTCCTTTAAACTAGTCATACAGCCAAATAAAAGAAGTTCACACTCTCGCTTACACCGAAAACAATGTGTCTGGCTATCTTTTGTGTTAAGATGTAACTTGTATAAGTATTCCGAGATATGTATTCAAAATCTGTAGCGGATGTTCCGCGTTAATGTTGAAGATGCATAATTTCGCATGATAGCGCAAAAATATAATAATAAACAGTTTAGTTGACGTTAATAAGCCTCTGTGGTTACATGTACATGTTTGACATAATATACAAAAGGTTTATGAACTATTTCACTTTTTATCGAGTAAAAAGCAGACAAGTGGCATGCAGCAAATTTGTATCAGTTTCTTGTTTAACAATATACATGTTATAAATACACACAATTATTGAATCCTTTTAGTTTGGCTATGCATCATAAAATCGAATGTTTGAATTTGTTTACAACAAACACAATCTTCATAATCATCTGAGATGTAAGCAGGTTGTTTCTATGGTTTATAAGCTATTCTTTTTTAGACGGTAGTTTCGGTGTAATACTTAGATCGATTTTATTTTAAACGAACACGTGTCTATTGGTATCAGAAAGGAGCCAGTAACGCGGGAGTATAGAGGTGATAGATGTCTTTTGTAACATTTGTATAGCTATTGACCTGTATCAGATTAAAAGAGATGTGTATGTACATGTACCTGTATGATGAATTGTCAATGTGTACATTTGTATTACTGGTTTTCTATGTAGTAATCTCTATAATATACACGTATGTTTTATTGCTAAATTTAGGACGAACCTTTCTTGGGTTAGTCCCAATATTATAAAAATCTTAATCAGGGCTTTATTATTCCCTAATTAATTATGATTTCAGAATTTAACATAAAATACATGTATTTAGACATATGGTAGTTAGCTGACAGTTGATAAGTGACACGCGTGTATAATGCGTCTTTAGTGACATTACACAGATAGTGAGTGGAATTACTTAATATGTAATATTTCATTTTTGGTTTCAAAATAGTGTTATAAAATCTAGTACTGACCAAGGGAACCGAAGACGAGAAATTATGAATAAACTTAAAACCTTATACACATGTAGTTAAACTTGTAACAAAGATTTAAAAACAATGATAAAATTCCGATCGGAATGAGATTTAAGGCTCTTTCCTTACTCCACTTTTACAATTTACGTGAATATTTCTATTTAAAAATTAGACAGCTCAACTATAAACATACAAATTACCTTAACAATTAATTGTTTTCATTGTGTGGTGTTTGGTACGGAGGCTAATTTCTTTTACATCACATGTATTGTACATGTATAATTCACACGCAAAATTAATTTGCGCGCTGTGGTTTGAAATATGCAGCAGATAGATCACGCACTGAGTAATACCATTTTAATCGAAGTACTATCTGTTTTCGACAAGTTACATGGGCTATGTAAACTGAGTAATCAAGGGAACAAAGGTTATAGCGGTAATCAAAAGAATGTAGTCCAGGGACAAAGACCAGACGTAGAAAACACTAAAAACTGGGAGCAAAGGTTTTTTTTTACAATCTTGGAGGCTTTCGTTTTCCATGTTTTCTGTTATTACTAACATTATTTTGATAAACAGTATTATTGTTGTATTTTGTTTCGGGAAATATTCAGATACTTTTTGACTGAGTTTGTCATCAAAATTTTATGGCATTTTTATATACATGTTCTTTTAAGCCAAAAAGGGATTATTAAAGTAAACAGAAGTAAGGTACCATACATTAATGTTTCTTTTTTAAATGACTAAGGCTGTTTCGATTAAGAACCCTTGAACCATAGACTTGACATTTAAAAAAAACACATGAACTATAAAATATTGAGATCAAATCAATTATAAGTAGAATAATTATGTTGTATGATAGAATATTATTTGTCATATTTATTTAAACAACGTGGCTTACAAACTTCATAAAATATGTATCCAGTGATCCAGTGGCAGCCTTTATTTCATGAGACACAAAATTTCAAGGTGCCTGGGCGTAGTTGTTTTAAATGTTTGCGTATTTCATTATCATATTCAAAAATAAAATGTGTAAATCCTCGAAGCTAATAAGTTTGAACTTTACGGTTTCTTTGACAGTCATGAAAAATAAGAGACCTCAGTTCATAAAAAGAAATTGCCATTGTTGCAAAGGACGGATAAGAAATTTGGTCCAGAGTATGAAAAACGTGTTTAGTGTTTATCTTATTTAAGGAATTTTAGTGACGAAAAACAAATTCAGGCACGTTTTACTGTATCTCGTGACATATAATTTATAGACTGAATACATTTATTTTAAAGAGTTTTGTCCATGTGAATTTAAACAAAAAGAACGATACAAAACAAAACAACAAACAAAAATAAAATAAAAAAAAACTCAAAACAATACAAAACAAAATAACAACAAAAAAGACCCCTAAAATAAATAAATAAAGACAACTACAACATGACCACACCTACAAACCCAACAACACATAGATAGACTATGCCAAAACAAAATATGTTAATGTCATTATAAAAGTCACTGTAAGAATCATAATGTCTAAAGTGATTTTGATCTAAATAAAACTTTTGACACTTGATCAATTATTGTTGTCTTTTCATGTCAATTCACAACATGGAAAATACCTGGAAAAGAAATTTACACCCGAACTTATTTTCCACGAACATCATTGTTTTGTAAAAACATGTTCTTGTATACTTTATTTGCACACTCTTATATCATACGTGACTCCCGTAAAATGTCTAAACAATTTTATTTAGGTATATCAGATTACATGCTGATATGATGTTTAGAACAAAACAGTGCTCACGGAAGTGGTGGTTATTTTACACTATTTTATTTAACTAGACCAGTGGATTATCAAAGTGCATTCTTTCTATTAGCATTATATTTACATTTTTGACTTTGAATCTTAAAGTAAGAAATATTTAGACAATTCCCGGTCAGCATAAAAAAAATGTTTTCGGATATGAAAATTTTGTACTTGATGGCATTGGAAGAGTAATTAGGAGAACCAAGGTTATAGCGGTAATCAAAAGAATGTAATCAAGGGGCAAAGACCAGACGTGGAAAACAGACAAATACAACAAAGAACATAAAGTAACTGAAATCATACATACACACTAACAAAAGCAAAAATGAGCAACTCGGACTGCACTAAAAACTGGGAGCATGGACCAGGTGCACCGATAGGGTAAGCGTCCTCTGCTTTTCTAGAAACACCCACCGAGTTGCTCATTAAAAGTCAAGTCCGGGGTAGTCGAAAGAGGAAAGGAAAGATATGACACGTTGAAGAAATCAGTTGTCATAGCGCAGATGGATACACCGTAACGACCCACGAGTTCATGATGACGACCATAAAACTTCTGTAGTGATGACTTCAATCTTGTAGAAATATTTGGTATAAATATGTTTGGAACTTTGGTATAAGTATGGTTTTATTTGTTTCACTTGTTACTTAGACATCGATTATTAGAAAAACAATTTCTGTATTGTCTACCCGGCCACACTTTATAGATGACCCAGAGACACATTCGAAATAATTCAATTGATAAACAAAATGCCGAATTATTTAAAAAAACTGATTCTGCAGCTCTTTTATTTTTTAGTTTGTTCTGACTAATAAATGTACATAGGGTATTAATCTTACCTAAGTAGTAAGTACATATGCACTCTGAGCAGTACAAACTCTTCTTTGGCATATTATTATTACAAAAGCTTAAGCTTTGTTTAAGGTATGATATTAAGACTGACGATTTTGAACATCAGTAAACGATCAACTTAATTCAAATTTACCTTTTCTCTTAACTGTGTTTCTCATCATTTTCTTTTTTATTTTCTATTTTACAATTGTAGTTCATGAGCCCTTACCTAATATTGGTATTGTTGAATAAATGTTTGAACAATTTCCTTTAATCGAGTTATGAAATAAACAAACGTTACATTTAAATGAATTGAATGCAAAAAAAAAAAACTTATTAAACAAAAATATTTGTATTAATTGGATGTATTTTGATGTCCTATTAGAGTTTTTTTTTATGCTATTCAAGACTTAATTATTTAATCAGATACCCTACTATGTTATTGTTCAACACGATGAGCTGAATAATTCATCTGAAGGATCGAAGAAACACATCAAACGTGATCACAAATTCTCTCACCGCTTTCACTGTCACGATTTCCTTTTTTCTTTAATGCTTGTCGGAGAGGTGGTGAAAAAATAAATTCTTAAGTCTGAAAATCGAATACATGATCTCCCACAACCGAGGCAAACTCGCTACCACGTGACCCACAAAGCTGTCAATTATAACGTTGAGATTGCTATAGAAAGGAAACTAGTTCATCTGACTATCATATTTAGTTATGTTTTAGTTTATACAGACAATTACAGTGTATTGACTTGAAATAAAAACAATATAAGGATGAGATTTAGAATAAGGGTAAAACGTGTCAAATTCGTTTTTTTATTTTTAGTCAATATACTGTCATTGTCTTTATAATGTTTTCCGAATCACTTTGAAATCAAGTTTGATTCTCAAATGACGTGTATTTCTTTCCCACCTATGGCTCCCGATAGTGACGCAATGGAAGGAAAGTAGGCAGAGCCAACCTGTTATATACTGTCAATGACCATATATCATCAAAAGATATACTTTCAATGCCATTCAATTGATTGCAGTATAAAAATACATATCAATCCCGAAGGTTTTTGATAATACATAACTATGAAACTTGCTATCCTTAAAACAATGAATGATGAATAAAAAATGTATTTTGTTGATTATGTTTGCTCGTAATTGTCACTTTAAAAATTAACATGCTCTCATTGTTAAAATTTTTATACGTTCACTTTTAGATTTTTAAGTTTTAGATAGTTACAACAAACATTTATTTCAGTAAATTGATTGAGATACCACTTGCCATGAATAAATAATAATTCTTCAAATACAGCGTACTGAACTGTTAACCATATCTAATTACTGCCAACTACTTTACAAATGATAAACTTATAATAGGTACTTTATGTTCACGGCTTTGAATAATTTATATATACTACCATACATCATGTACTAAGTTACAGCCCTAGATTAATCCTACGAGGAGGAATGACCTGGCCAGCGAAAGCTCTATTTTATTTTATATAGCCTAACTGGCCGACTGGTCTAGGGCGCTGGACTTTGTGCAGGCGGTGTGGCCATAGATGTCACAGCAGTACAAGTTCGAGTCCCGCGGAGGGAAAGAACACAAATTTGCATCGCAAATTTGACAGTTGTAACGTCGTTGGGAATTGTTCATACCTTTCTATACGTTCACATCTCTTCCCTGTATTAATTTGATCCGATGGAGCAGTGTAGCGAATAGAGAATAGAGTCGTCACATTCTGAGACGTTGTATATATATATATATATATATATATATATATATATATATATATATATATATATATATATATATACATACATATGAGACAAAGTTAATAGTACATTGTTGAAATATATGTTAAAAATAGTCAAGTTCTAAAATATGCCTCAGACAGCTAAAGAGGTCATCAGATTTATACTAGATATTGCCATCACTAGCTAGGTTGATACAAGCTCGACTTTCAACCATATCTACTCTATCCATGCGTTTTAAAGTAATTAATAAATAATACACAATGTAACAATTGTGTAAAATGTTTTTTTAATCTATTTATGATTTGAAAAAGAAAACTTGCTTATTCTTTTTGTTTCACAATTAAGCTTAAAATATAAACAGCTTTGGTTCAGTAAGAAACATGAAGCAATAGCATCAACAAATATGGTCCTGACCGAAGCGCCTCAAAAATTCTGTTTGTTTCGTCATTGATTCTATAGTCTTCAATTGGAAATCCCAATTTATAAGTTTCAGTCACTGTGAGAATCAGGCAGTGGGTGAAATTAAGAGAGACATACCACTTCGAAAGTTTCATTTGACTATTTGCACCATCAGAATGAAGGACAAAGATAAGATTTTCCATATCATGTTGGGAAATTTAATTATAATTTAATTGACATGCACTGAAAATAAACGTTATGTGGGTAGATAACACTGTCAAAAACTTCATTTTTCGAACATTCTACTGAAACATTGCTAAGCAAATCCAGTGATGCAGAGATAAAATATCACTCCACTCAAATAAAGAAGCATCCTTTAGTGAAAATATAGTTTCTGTTCGTTGGTGTGTGAACGTGCATGTTTCTGACTTTAAAAAAAAAATACTCTTAAGTATAATTTTTTTTTATTTCTGTGATGACATACTTAAAACTTGCTGTTTTAAAGAGGATGTAATCTATGACGTTGAAACCCCGTAAATACAATTGTTTCTCTCAAAAAATTATATTGAAATGTTTTTTAACTGACATACATTTTCTAAGTGAGATTTCTAAATGACACATTGGAAGAGTTTAAGAAGCAATGAATTCACAGAGATTAGAAATAAATCTACACGAGTTTGTTTAGCTATGCATTATCGTTAATTAGTTTTACTTCCCTTGATGCGGTGTTGTCTATTGATGGCCTAATTAACTATTTTAAAATAAGGGTAAAGCATGTATCAAGGTTCTTTCGCGTTAATTCATTTCTTTTCTTTTATCCTGCTATTTCGGTGGCCCAATGTGTTATTCTAATTGATATGTATGCTTATTTATGTAACTGTGACGAAATTAGTTGGAATATTTAATCAAATTGAAAACTTTTCGTTCATTTTATAATACGGTTACTTCCATATACATTTCAAATTGTATATGAATGTAAATGTATGTCATACGTTCTTCAAAAACAAAACATATACTAGAAGTAAATAAGAAAAAAAAACTAATACACTTGCGAAAAAGTTCTTAATGTAAGTTAGTTACATACTTACAGGCCCAGTTAAAAAAAGTAGGTATATCCAATAACAAGCCTGTGTAAGAATCAGACAGTGGATAACACATAATTATTTTGATCTTTTTAACTTTACTATATTCAATAAATCAAGAAAACAACCGAAAACCTATTTTAATTTATCATGAAGCATCGGTGACCTAAATATTTTGACTGCTTATACAGGGAAATATGTGGGAAAAAATTTCAATCATTTTTCCATAGCGATTGCAAGTAAATTTGACTTATCAATATCTTACAAAGCCAACTTAACAAACACTCTGATGGTTATTTCTGGAGGCTGTTATGTAAATACTTGGATAAAACAACAAATTCTCCACGTTTTTTTTTGTTGTCAGGTGGTACAACTTATACAAATTTTGCCTGGGTATCAAGAAATACTTAAAAGAATGGATATATATAGAATCCTACAGAATATTTCTAGTCTAAAGGTATTACTACACTCGAATGTTTAGATTTTAAGCTTTAATACTTAATAAATCTAAGTAGAAATCTTTATATATTCATGCGTGTCACACACTTACCAAATGCAATCTTTTTATACAGAAAAAAATTACATAACATGTGTTAGTTTCCAGTCGGTTGGGATATAGTTTGTATTTGAAATTGGCACTAAATTTATAGTCCTGGCATCAATTTCACAAAAAGTCGTAAGTGTAAAGTTGATCGTAAATAATGACGTCATAACAGAGAAAAGCATTGTTACGTCATGACTTACTATCAATTTTACACTTACGAGTTTTTTGTGAAACTGACGCCAGAAGTTGGTTAATTTATGTTGAAGATTATGGCATGTCTTTTTTGTTTGGATCTGTCTTCCATGTTTGGTCTTTTTCCCTGGATTACATTCTTTTGATTTTCGCAAGAATCTTAGTTTTCTTGATAACTCTTTCACAATAACTTGAATTACTTTCTCCATTTCATTTGCAGTATTTGACTAAGTAAAGTAAAGACTGATTTTTAAAAGTGTACGATTCAGCTAAATTGACTTGAGAACGACGGAAAATATGGTGTTCTTTATATGTGACACAATTAAGAAAACAACATATTTAAAAGACGTTACAACAGAAATCGAACCAATGATCTACCGAGAAAAATACGAAGTCTTAGAATTTAAGATAACATTTCTGTACCAATCAAAAAATAAGAAAGTTACGCTGAAAATAAAGAAAACTTAAAAATAGTTTTACGGCAAAATGAACACTAACATCGAAAGACATTTTGAAAATATAAATGAGTTAAAATTGAAGAATAAAACATATTAAGTAGTTCTTTTTTAGTAGAAAATAATCTTGTAAATTTTGAAATTCAAATTTTGACTTAAATATTAGAGTAGCAAAGACTAATTAATGGATAAATTAACTTTTGATATTTGCATCATTTAGCGACAAACGACCACAACTATGATATATATCTTAATTCTTAAGTGTCAGTTTCCGAACTGAAGACAGTGTATGACTGATTAATTATTTAAGTCAATTCAATTATTCATTTGTTTTAAAGCACAGTCTTTGTATATTTTATTGATATAATGGTGGTTATATTTCGAACTAGTCTATATTTCTTTGTGCTTGTTATTGTGGTCATTTCATGTTCCTGTAGTATGACCGTTTTCTTGGTGACACCATTATCCCTGGACTGTGTTATTTTGATTTCCGTTCAGTTTATAAATGTGTTTTTTTCCTCCATATGTTTAAACATTTGTCATTAAGTAGCTGTCTTTGTAAGAATCATGCAAAATTTGAAAGATGTGATACACCCTAAAAATGCTACATATTTTTATTTTTGTAATTAAGTTGTTTTATGGGTCTATATTATGAAATGTGTAATTATTCATACAAATCTGCCTGCTCTTAGGAGATAATCAACATTAAAAAATCCAGAAGATTCTATTGTATTCAAGCGTCATTTACAGAGTTATCTCCCTTAATTTTGAAATCTACAGTGCATTCTATACATTTTTTTATCTCCTAAGAACACGGGTTATATGACAAACCACATGTTAATTTCTGTTTACTATGACATTTCGAACAAAATATCAAAAATAAAAATATGTAGGCTTTTTACCCATGAATTACCTTTTGCATGATCCCTAGCTGGAGTGCTACTTAAAAGGTATTATTTCAAACTAACAACTTATTTCAAAGAGTAATGAAGGGAACCAAGGTTATAGCTGTAATCAAAAGAATGTAATCCATGGACAAAGACCAGACATTGAAAACAGACATACACAACAAAAAACATAAAGTAACTAGTCATACATACAAGTAACAATAGCAAATATGCAACTCGAACACCACTAAAACCGGCAGCGTGGACCTGGTCAAACGACAAGAAACGACGATTATATAGTGATAATGAATATGATGTATATGTCACAAAGATAACAACACCATCACAATGAAGAACTTCGACTCTAAAAAATAGTAAACTAGTAAACTAGTAAATATACTAGTTTACATTTTAAGTTTTTTTTGACTACTTTTGATCAACAACATATTTTTCATGCACAAACATTTCATAGATCTAGGTCCGACAAGTTTAAAGAAACTACATTTAATCCGGAAGTGGTAAATGAAACAAATTATCTATTACACAAAGTTTCATGTGAAAGTGTCCTGTATAAAGCGTTTCTACGACAGGCAAACTGTTCAAAGACGAATAACTCAATTTTATTCTGTTGCTTCTTATCATTTCTTCGTTTGCATCTGTCCAGATTGGTTTTAATGTTAAAATGAAACAACATTTAAACTTTAAAATCCATATTTTTATTATAATGACAAAGTTTATAGAAAAAAAACATAAAACCCAAACCTTATACAAAAGAGCAACGTAAATGCTTAAATATTAAATACCAGAGAACAGACAAAATGCCAAAGTAACAACACTTACTATTGAAAGAAAACTATTTGCATATTGTTTTTAAGGTTGCTGGACAAATTCAATTCTTTAAGTTAAAGGTTTTATATTATTTTTTAGAACAAAAAACAGTGGCCGCTTGGTCTACTTTTGCACTTCAAGGTGCACCTGGTCCATGCTCCAAGTTTTTAGTGCAGTCCGAGATGTTCAACAACTTTTTGTTACTCTGTACGTGCTATTTTGGTTATTTCATGTTCTTAGCTGTGTGTGTCTAATCTCCTGTCTAGATTTTATCTTTGGAGTATATTCGTTAGACCACTTGAGCCTTGATTACCTTCATTATTCTTTTATATAAGATCTTATGTGCAAATTACAAAAATGAAAATGCGGCACTATATAATCCACTCGCGTCACAAGATGCAAAACACACACACACACACAAACACACACACACACACACACACACACACACACACACACACACACACACTCATTAATGTTTACTTTATACTTTTTCAGGTTTTTGTTTCTTTAACATAAAAAATCGTATATGTGAAGTGGAGATTCGGAAGGGAAATTGTTTATTTATTTCGTCGAATTGAACTACATGTATTTAAACCGTCCATACGAACAAGAATAAAAAATACAACCGCCATTGTAACAGACGCAACTGTACCAATGGCTACGGAACTAGGTCTTGTGTCTACTGCACTTGTTTTTCTCCTGATGTAGGATGATAAATGGGTCAAATTTAGACGGAGGTCATTTCTAATCTTCTCACTTTCCTTATCGAGAATATGATTTCGTTCTTCTTTCGTTAAATTACCATGAAAAAAGTTGTGCCAGAAAAGTTTTCTATCATTACAAGAACAGCTGCATGTTGTGGTGGCAGAACTACTTTCGTTTTGACTTGCTTTACTACTGTTAGCTATGGTCGTACTTGTCATATGAGAATTTTCTTTTAAATCAATCGTGGGTTTTACATTAAAAATTTTAGTTGTTTTTATTGATGTTCCTTTTTCCGTGGATGTTTTCATTCTTTTTAGAGTTGAAGCGTTTGCTTCCCAAGAGTTGGTATTGTTGTCTGTTGACATAGCCTCTACCCTTGTTGCTTTGTTGCTGTCATCTTTGGATGAAATTGAAATATCTATAGTGGTAAAAACCCTCGTCTCTACGGTTGTTTCCGTTACTGTAGAAAACATAGCTTTTATCAAGGTCGAAATTTCAGTGGTTTTTGTCGCCTTGCCGTTTTCTACTGAAGCAGTGTGTTGATTCGCTAATATGATTGAATTATCTATTGCCTTTGTTGAATGTGCCATTATCGATGTCTGCTGCCTGGTTATAGCTTCAATATCTTGGGCTGAAACAATTTTTGACAAAAATATTCGATATGAAATAAGTCTCTTATATATACATCTATCCGATTTTGGTATTTCGAACATACTTTTTATTTACTAGGTCAGTATATATATACAGTACCTAAAAACAATCTGTGCAACTATATTTGCGATTGGTTGTTGGTCACCAATCAGTTTCCGATCAGTCATCGATCCTTCGAACTGATCGCATCACATGACCACTGGGCGATAAACATACATTACGGATAACCTTGTTCCGTTTTTCATTTTCACACATATTTGGTAAATGTAGTAGATTTAAACCTCAATTAAATTCTTTCATGCTATATTTGTTGTAGTTTTAACAAAATACAATACATGGACTTAATAAAAGAAATTTAAGATAAATTAAATAAGGTATATTTGATTCGTTCCAAAGGAAATTCTTTAATTTACACGAACCGATCATCAATCATTTTCAATAAAAACAAAACTGCGATCAATTTGGTCACTGTTCATTGGTTATCTATCCGCCAGCGATCATTCAGTTAACGGTCATCGATCCGTCAAATAGTTGTCCGGATCAGTTCTGGAACTGATTCATACATCTTATATATTTATATTTATAAAATCTATTAGAAATAAGGATCGTATAATGAGAATATTATATGATAAGGCACACACTTTTATAAAAACCAAAGCTTCCTTCCAGAATCGCTTTAAATTTGTATACAAAGTGGAACTAAACTAGTCAACAAAAGAATAAACACCTAAATGAACTAGCCCGTACTACCATACATCATATACTAAGTCACAGCCCTGGATTAAATCCTACAAGATGGAATGACCCGGCCAGCGAAAGCTATATTTTTATATAGCCTAGCTGGCCGAGTGGTCTAGGGCGCTGGACTTCGTGCGGGCGGTGTTGCCATAGATGTCACACCGATACGAGTTCGAGTCCTGCGGAGGGAACGACCAAAAAATTTGCATTTCGTTATTGAAATTGGGACATATGAGTTAGGTGGGCACGGGTAATGAGTTGATGTGGAGTAAAAAAAGCCTTGCCAATTGGAAAGCTGTATATGTATCGTATGCTTACCCTTTTTACCCGTTAAGAAAATTTCAAATTGCATTTGTTCCAAATATGAAATTAATCAAAGAATGTCTTTTGTCTTTTCAAAAAATAATTACAGACGTCTGAAATGTTCACTACTTTTCTTCACAGTAGGATTATTATGTATTTATACTGGTGATTATTTTCCCTCGCGGAACATAATATTGCTTTCCAAAGTTTGTGCAGTTTAATATCTGCCCTGGAGACTTTGTTGATTCAAATTCTATATACCCTTTCTCATAACATTAATTCCTGCAATTTGGAAGATTCTGACCCATTCTTCAGATCTGACAAAGGCAGAAAGTGTATCTTGTTCAAATAGAAAATCAGTACATAGAACATCCTTCACAAAATGATAAGATAAAAAAAAGTTTTTACATATTAAGTAGTAGCTTACTTTACCAGGTAACTGTAGTAATCACTACTTATTTTAGCGAATTTAGATTCTAAAACAATTTCGCAAGAACTCAATTTTGCCTTAGGCGGAAGTTACTATATTCTCCATTCTTTATATGCATACTCGCGGGTACTTAATTTCGCGAATAATTACTAATCGTGAAATAGTTGGCAAAAGACAACGCGAAAAGAAAGAATTAACTAATTCCCTCATTTATATACACAATTAGAAACACAATAACATTGCTATATATTAAATCATATTTACATCCGGTGCATTCGGGAACATCACATTTTTCGTCTGTAATAACACCTTTCTTATCCAAAATGAAGCAAATCAGAAATGGAGTAGAATCTGGACTTCTACAGTAATTTCCGTGTTCGTTACCAGAAGAATAAACAGAATCAATGCCAGGATGGTCCCATCTTAAACATGGAGTTCCAAATTTTGTCACATTTTTTGTACCGGTGTAACTAATTTCATTATCAACCCATCTGTAACAATCTGTAATACATAAAACGTATCTCAATGATCAACAGAGGTTAAAAACTAACAAGGATTAGATTTAGAGTTCCAAATTTTGTCACATTTTTTGTACCGGTGTAACTTATATCATTATCAACCCATCTGTAACAATCTGAAATACACAAATCGTATCTCAAAGACTAACAGAGGTTAAAAACTAACAAGGATTAGATTTTGAGTTCCAAATTTTGTCACATTTTTTGTAGCGGTGTAACTAATTTCATTATCAACCCATCTGTAACAATCTGAAATACACAAATCGTATCTCAAAGACCAACAGAGGTTAAAAACTAAAAAGAACTAGATTTTGAGTTCCAAATTTTATCATGGTTTTTTGTATCGTTATAACTTACTTCATTATCAACATAACTATAAAATTATGAAATATATAAAACGTTTCTCAATAACCAACATGGATTAAAACTTAACAAGGATAAGATTTTGAATGAATATCAACAACTAAAAATATGTTTTTGTTATTTTCTCCTCCTATTGCTTTTCTCTTACAGGCAAAGATACAAAGGATATCAGACTTATAATTTAATTTAATAATATTGTTGGCTTCAACGATGAAACAAAACGTCACGGCAGACCATCATACTTTACAATAATACGTCACGACAGACCATCATACTTTACAATAATACACTAGCATTGATACTTAAACTATTGTTAGCCTTATCTCATAATTATAAACAGAGCGAAGCTTAAGGAAAGAATTGGACGGAAGTACAAATGTATATAAGAAATCAAGAAATAATTGCACAGTATTATAAACACCCGGTACTCTAATTGTCGAATCAAAAGTATGATATATTTAGTATGGCATAGAAATTTGTTTATTTGTCTTTATACTTATGCATGCTAGAACTACAAAATAAATAAGAATATAGCAGAAGTATAGGATGCTAGTACATAAGATCTCATATATGTATGTATTTTGAAAAAAAAGCTTCGGGACCGTAACCGATTTTTAGAATGTATATGACGTTCGCACTTGAAGAGAAGTGGCTTGTAAATTTCCTTTAATCGTGTAAACACATGAATCATTCTGCTGCGTTTCAGCTTTTATAACTTTTCTGTTCATTCCGTTATCGTAGAAGTCATCAAGTTGTAAAAATAACACTATTACTATCTTATAAAAATCAAAATAAATTACCGAAAAAAAAAATCTTTTTATCATTATTTTATCACGGATTGCAATTTGTGCCGATATTGAAAAAAGAATGCGACATCAAAGGATAATTCTTGGTAAATAAATGATAAAATCGGTTTTCCATGGTTCATTATTTATCTTTCATCTTCTTTCAACCTGCTATGTTAACTTTAAATTATTTACATAAAAATGCAAATCAATGCATACAAAACAATTAAAGGATATCTTACCTTCTTCAGCTGTGAAACATGCTAAAAAAATAAATATTTTTTTTTTCAGTTTTCATTTGTATTTTGATATTTATTCCATGATCCAGAAAGTAAATAATATACAAAAATATTTTCAAATAGCATGTGGAAACAATAACAATCACAGAAGGTTTATTAAAGGCAGAAAACGCTTGATGTGTGTTGAAAATTATTGGTGAGAGTTTTGCAACGACTGTGCGATCGAATAAGATGTGCTAATGTCAAACATTTTCTTAAATATATTCAATGGAAATATTGTATATTGGTCTACTGCACAATGTATTTTAGGCATCGGTAGAATATTTTAATCATGAATCATCCGTTTGCACGTTACTACATATTTTTCTTATCGTATGTTTTAGGCTAGTTCAAGAATACGCAACGCTGTTTGTATTATTAATAAGGTCAGAAACAGCAACTGACAAAGCTACTGTTGACGTAAAGATAAATATTTCGCGTCGATAATGTTCAGACTGTAAGAGATCGGGGATTTCTTTTCTATCCATGATGGAGAAACTTATTAGTTGTTTCATGGAAGGTTTGTTTTATGTGCAATTATTGAATTCCTTTGTGGTTCGGACTTGTTTTTTTCAACTCCGTCGGCAAACTTAGGTCCCCTATTGTTTGATGTTTTACCCATGTTACTTCTCTTAGATTTTTTCCGTTGCATTTCCTTGAATACTCTACCACGCAAATCACATACTTGAATTAAAAAACTCTAGTCGACAATAACACTATTGTTAACTGACAGACTTGAAGGCCATGTAGGCAATAAAATTTTGAATCTTAGTACTTGTCAAGTAAGTAAACGTACTGTCATCCATACAATACATAAACTTCACTGTCTTCTATATGAAAATTGTTTTACAGATAAACAAAACAAAACAAACAAACAAACAAAAAATAACAAGACAAAAACAAAACAAAAACAATACCAGAACAAAATAAAAAACACCGCACGTCAAAACGAAAAAAAAACAAAACAAAAAAGTAACAAAAAAAAACTCCAAACAAACAAACAAAGTTAAGTGAAATAATAATATGAAATTGAATTAAAAAAAATGCCGAGCTTTCTTTTGCTGTGTGGTTTTTACCGATATTTTTGTATTAAATCAATAGACACAGATATAGTATTCGTTGTGTTCTTTCCTTGTTTACTTGATGGCTCTTAACAAGAAAGCGTTTTGACGAACATACCTAATTGTTGAATAGGTTGATGTTTGAGGGATGTATAATTTACTATTTTACTTCAAATATGTTTTAATTGTAGGACAGAATAAATAAGATAAATAGGAAACAGCTTATGGTAGCTAAATGGCGGAGTACAAATTGTAAGGGGTCGTCACAGGGATGTATATCACCGCATTAACCAAATATATGTATATATCGTTTGTGAAACTTCGTTCACACAAATGAAAGGTTCTGAGTTAAATATTATTTTATTAAATATAAACTTCAAAAACTCTATGTCCAATGGTATTATGTAGGTTTAAAAACAAACATTTGCAACATTATCATGACGTTTACATGTAATAGTAATGAAAATAATTAGTTAAAAACGTGGTTTGAATCATACAGTCTACAATCGCTCAGAACAAAAATGTAAAATGAGTATTTTTATAAGTCTTACCATTTAGAAAATTCCAAAATATTAACGTCAGAGTAGCTATGTTTTGCATTCCAAAATTCCTTGGAAAAGTAGTACCTAAATTTGGCTTCTACATACGTAAAAGCATCATAAAGATCTTTTAGTTTATGAGGAGGGACTGATTTAAATACATATTTTTTTAATGTTATTATACTTTATATCAAACAATAATTGTAATACTCAGCATCGTATCTCTTTGTTTCCTTTTTTAATCCAGGGTTCTTTCTTTCTTTGTTGCGTTGTTGCTTTCATTCCTCAAAGGAAGTTGAAAACTAATTAAAAAAGGATTAAAGTTAATTTTAACCACAGCATAAGATTGATTGTTTATAATGCTTGGCAATGAATAATGTTTTTATTTTTATCAAAATGATACTGATTTAGTTTCAAAATAAACTATATTGAATAAAATTCAAAAGCGTTTCCTTATTAGTGAAAAAAATACATTTTTCACATTACTTGTTGACCTTTTACAACGCTTAGACCATTTGAGAAAATATACGGTAGGAATACAACAGTGTTTTTCTCTCGTACGAAAACAATGTAATTATAACTGCATGACGTTCTTTTATTGGTCCTAACATTGTTGCCTCAGTAAATGGAGTTTTTGTCTCTTAATTTGGATGCTTCCAAAGGAATAACAATCGACCATATCGTCGATATCCCTGATAGAGTTCACAACTAACACAAAAGCAGCTGGGTCGAAGTTAAGGTGCCAATAGATTTCAGTCGTTATTTCTGATCCATGTTACCAGTTTTTAGTTGAGTTTAGTTGCTCATTTACTGTTGTGTCTTTGTATGTATGACTTTAGTTACTTTATGTTCTTTGTTGTGCATGTTTTCCATGTCGGGTCTTTGTCCCTGGATCACATTCTTTTGATTACCGCTATAACCTTGGTTCCCTTGATTACTCTTAAGTGCTTAATTTATTATCGTTAGAAAAGGGGAAGTTTAATATAGAACCACATTAAAACCAGGCAGACCATGCTACCAATCTATTAATACATGGAAAATAGCGTTACGCTATGAAGGGAAGTCAATGAAATTGAATATGAAGGAATTAAAACTGGCAGGAAAACGTTGCGGCGTATTTCACTCGATTTATGATGACTAAATCGTTCCTCAATATCCTTGATTTGCAATTTATTGAAGGTGAAGAGTATTAGAAAGGATCACGAGTGTTTGCAATAATACTAATTGTGTAGTAGTATTCAGTATAACTGACACATATGTTATAAAAACATGCCTGATTCAAACTTGGACCTGTGTTTAAACTTTAAAAACCACAGTTAATGCTACATATTATTATATGAGTCCTTAAGTAGCTGTCTTTGTAAGAATCATGCATAATCTGAAAAATGTGATACACCCCAAAAAGCCTACATATTTTTTATTTTTGTAATTAAGTTGTTTTATGGGTCTATGCTATGAAATATGTAAATATTCATTCAAATCTGCCTGCTCTTAGGAGATAATCAACATGGAAAATCCAATAGATTATATTGTATTTGAGTGTCATTTACAGAGTCATCTCCCTTAATTTTGAAATCTACAGTGCATTCTATATAATTGCTATCTCATTAGAACACGGGTTTTATTAAACCTGAATGATAATTTCTGTTTACTATGGCAATTCAAACAAAATATCAAAAATAAAAAATATGTAGGCTTGTCAGCCATGAATCACATTTTGCATGATTCTTAGCTGGAGTACTATTTAATTGTTAAAAAGGTGTTTTGATTAAACACTTTGCTTTGACTTAAGTCTCCTTGTTGTTCGAAATAGCCTAAATTACAGGGAATTAAGTTTCTGAGATTACACCTATATCAGACAGAACGAGGTAACTGCATGTCAAAATCCCACAATATTCACCTTTATTTTTAATTCAGAAACATTTTCACTCATTACCAGTCCACGTTGTAAAATAACGTAAAAATATTACTAAAACCATTTTGACTGTTTTTTACTGCTCCATAACTAAGAAATAATGATATTATATCACGTACAGGTTCTAAATTAAAATGGTATTACTAACCCAGTTTTTACGGAAATATTTTTTTAATCATTGTCTATTCTTTGAACCTTGAATATTGTTTTCACACTTAGAGATGTTCCATTTTCATTGCATTCTTCCTCAAAAAACATTTTTAAGTATCGTACTACATCTAATCGTGCCACAGTACTTGAGGTAATTACTCCAAACCAAGATTACAAGAATTGTAGTGACAGATTATTTCTAATGCTGGTAGTTTTGATGGTATAGTTATTATTAAATATGTTCTTAGCTTGCTATTAGAAAATGCGAGTCTTCTTTAAGTCTCATTTTGACTGAGCTATTCCATGGAATGTTTGTTCTTTTAATTTAATTTTGACCTTACATGAAAGGAGATGATTAAAGCCTATAAAACTAGTTTAACACCATCGCAGACTCCATGTGCCCTTTCACAGTCAAAAGATATTAGACTTTAAGTCGTTATATTACTTTTGATTTGATTTTGAAGAATTATCATCATTTTATTTTCGTCGATTTGACTACTTTTGTCGTCTCGGCATCTCAGCTTTCTTAAAGATCGGCACTAAACCCCGACAATCAATCAATCAATCAATCAATCAATATGTCAATCAATCATTGACTATGTATTTTGTATTGAGGCTATACGTATAAGCTAGTTAATTTGTTATATTTCACCAATTCTGTTCTTTCTCTCTATTTAAATTTATTCCAACTATTGTACATGTTCGCTTAATATAAGTGGGCAAATCAATATTTCAAAGTTTCTTACTTATAGATGAAGTTTCAGTTGGGTTCCAGTTCTTACCGGATAGGAAAACCACAGCTTTCAGTTCTTACCGGATAAGAAAACCACTATCATAAAACTAAGCGTCAAATACGGATGAAATTACTGCAGTATTGCTAGTCATGTGTCACCGCAAAAAAAGTTGAAGTGCAGTGCTCCAATAATTCCTGTTAAATTGAAAAATCAAAATCGCAAGGCAACATAATCAAATGGGTAGGACGGACGCATGCAGGGATACCGGTATTTTTACGTCCCCTTCCACTTTGCAAAGGGAATAATGAATGTTGTCGACCATAATTGTACATTGTCAAAAAAAGCAACATACACGTTTTATTTTATTGAGGCAAAAGAAATCAGCATTGT
Organism: Perna viridis; assembly: GCA_037379345.1. Taxonomy (NCBI): domain Eukaryota; kingdom Metazoa; phylum Mollusca; class Bivalvia; order Mytilida; family Mytilidae; genus Perna; species Perna viridis. The sequence goes on along the minus strand of CM074512.1, from coordinate 67,856,543 downwards.
TTGATTTTGTATTGTTTTATTAAGTCATTAATCCTTTTAATTGTAATTTTGTTTGTACGAAATCTAATCGAATAGAAAATAGATAAATCAGTGAAGATGTAATTTAAAGAAAAGATTATGCTTTACTAAGTCAATGCGAGCTTATATGATTCACGCTTACTGGGAATTCTTCGTTTAACCCCGAACATTTCTGCACAAATATAATTAATTTTACTAAAATGAATTAAAGTAAAACGTATTATCACCTTTGTTGATCCTGAAAATAATGAATAGGATAAAAAAAAAATATTTCTCTATCTAATCTTCAACAATGAAAATCCTTAGTTTTTTTCTTCTGTTTTCTGTGACCATACGATTAATTTCTAAGTATATTTGCAATAAATATGCACCTGTGGTGACAAAGTAGGAAACTTACACACAACCCTTCTTTTGCCTCAAAGATATACACGGATGCGTTAGTCAATTTTAGCGACATTGTGGTTGTACATTTATTTATATACACAATAGGATGGCGAATTTAGATGCAAAGAATTCTTTTGAAGTAAATTTGTATAAGTTTCATTGTATCTACAACCACCAAAAAGGTCACCTATGTAAATATGATAATTCTTGCAGATTAATTGGGATTAAGTATATTGTATGTATATGTATCGGTCTTGGTTTATAAAAGTAATTCGTGTTTTATAGTGGAAACATAATTTCTTGCTCTTATTTTACTATCCCAAAACATATAGAGTAATCAAGGGAACCAAGGTTATAGCGGTAATCAAATGAATGCAATCCAGGGACAAAGACCAAACATTGAAAACAGACATACACAATAAAGAACATAAAGTAACTAAAATCATACATACAAAGTAACAAAAGCAAATGAGCAAATCGGACTCCACTAAAAACTGGGAACATGGACTAGGTGGACCGGTAGGGTAAGCGTCCTTTGCTTTTCTAGAAACACCCGCCGAGTTGCTCATAAAAAGTCAAGTCCGGGGTAGACAAACGAGGAAAGGAAAACCATGACCGGTTGAATAAATCAGTTTTCATGGTGCATATGGATACACTATAACGATACACGAGTTCATGATGACGACCATAAAACTTCTGTAGTGATGATTTCAATCTTGTAGCAACATTGAAAATTCATAGATAATTAATTAACAAATTCCGTGAACAATAAAAATGCACAAATTATCATCAAATATTTTATTTTTGTGTTTGCACGTTTCTACGTTGAATTTGATCTCAGTTTCCGCTATTTAAATGACGAATTGCCGAACCAAATTAGTCCTTGTTTCGGGGATTTAATACAACTACTCCAAAGGAACTTGAGATAATAGATACTACAGACATTGTGAAATCAGCCTCTTATCTAAACCTACACTTTGAGATAAATGGTAAAGGAACAGAATTGACCGAACTATATGACAAACGCGATCTCTTTTCATTCCGTATTGTTAATTTTTACAGATCTCAACTCATACGTTATGACAGAGCTTCCCGTATCTCTGCAGACTTTTTGTACCTCGCTTGAATTCTTACAATTAAGTTACTCTAGAACATGGTTATGGTGTTAAAAGATTGTAGTCATCACAACAGAAGTCATCATCATAAACTCATGGACCGTTACCTTGTATCCATCTGCACCATAAGAACCGATTTGTACAACGTGACATACATGAAGATTTCTTATTCTCTTTCGTCTTCTCCAGATTTGAATTTTTATGAAGATGTTTCCAGAAAAACAGAGGACGCTTACCCTCCGGTGTACTTAATCAAAGCTTCTAGTCTTTAGTTGAGTCCCAGCTACTCATTTAATTTTGTTGCTTTGTATGTATTATTTTGATTATTTTATTTTATGAGTGTTGCGTGTGTCTGTTTTCGATGTCTGGTCTTTGTCCATTGATTATATTTGTTTTAATATTGCTTAAATCTTGGTTCCTTGATAACTCTTTGAAGTACTACGTACTTGTACAATGCCGACAATGATTTTACGCAGCAGTTTTTTTTTCGTTGTTTTTTTTTCTGCTTCAGTATTTATTGACTTTAGTTTATCTAATTCTCAAATCACAGCCACCATTTTTGACATAAAATTAAAAACCCCACGAAATGAAAAATTCTTTTTGTCAATATATCGAAGTTATAAAACAAAATTCTAAATTAATAATAAGTTAAATTCATTATTAAAATAAAACGATCACTCAATAATATTCAAATTTTGTACAAAAATTAAAACTTGAAAATATTGTAGGACTTTTTTTCTTTTGTAGATAGTATAGTAAGAATATAAACAATGAATGAATGAGCGTAAACATCAAACGTATCATCAATCATAAACCTTGTTTTCAAAAGTTGTCTGAATAATCGATGTTCAACGGCTTTATTGCTTTTTTTAGAATTTACTTTCGTCATTTATTTTCAGTGGTTACATATCTCAACAAATAAAACAATATCCTGATTAAAACTAATCTATGATGTATAACTAAAATATCATTCTCATAACCAATGCATATCAAATATGTTCAATTAAGTACGTTACACTATTCAATAACGCAAGATATGAAGTGTACAATACGAATAAAGTAAGTCAAATATGTGTAGATATAGCAATCCTTAAAGTTTCTTTTTGGATGTTTTGTCAATCCGTTTGCAATAAAAACATGTCACAATGTCCCCGATAACTATAACAACTAACATTGCACATAGGATGCCAACTCCTACCGATCCCATAGACATTACAGCAGGTCTGTTGTCTGTAGCGCATCCTTTTTTCCTCAAGTTAGACGATAATTGAGAAGAGTCGATGAAAAGCGCCTTTTTAATTCTTTCTTTCTCCTGATTTAACATTTTATTTTTCTCTTCCTCTGTTAAATTGCCATTGAAATAGTTGTACCAGATATTTTGCCGACCAACACATGGACATGTACAAGATGGGTTAATAAACTGACTATAGTGTTTCTGAGGACTTGTTGTCTGTACGTTTGAAATGAGTATATTTGGTGTAATTCCTTCAGCTACGGTAACATTTGAATTTTGCACTAGTTCACTTGTTTCATTGTAGTCGAAACTTTCGGTTTCCAATTTGGTACTTTCTGAAAATGTGGTGACTAACCAGGTTGTTGTGGTTTCGACTGAAATATACCAAGAAAATGGATTATTCATAATTTGTCCACTAAAATCTATCAATGTAAGACAGCAAAATGAACCAATTTATACCTAGTTCAAGAGTAATCAAGGGAACTAAGGGTCTAGCGGAAATCAAAAGAATGTAATCCAGGGACCTAGACCAGACATGGAAAACAGACATACACGACAAAGAACATAAATTATCTAAAATAATACATACAAAGTAACAAAAGTAAATGAGCAACTCGGACTTCACTAAAAACTGGGAGCAATTAACAATACAAATAAAGAAAAAAAAAGAAAAAAATGTAAACATTACATCAGACACTTACACAATTACTCGAGTATAATGTATTCTGATTAACAATGTACCAATTTTTTTTATGAAGTACACAATCACACAATATTAGGGACGTTCAAAATTTAAAAATGATTTTATTCAAAAATCACTCAAACATTATGAAAACACTGTGCACAGATTAGTTTCACCAGAATAAGTTAAAGGGGCTACATAGTTGTATCGCATTGTTAAATACAAGGAATACACTTTATTGCTTAAGATCTTATTCATTCTGAACTTTGGCAAATTTCTTGTAACTCTGACGATCAAATTTGACAATATTTAATTTTGATAAAATAATATCAGTACGATACCTTTAGGAAAAAGCAAATATTTAAATAAGAAGGGCAAACATCAGCATTGATCACACTATTTTACCCTTTGCATTAACATGTAATACATATTTTACACAAATACGTAACATTAGGAAGTTTGTAAAATTTTAAGCGTATTCAATTCATTCATTGATTAGTGTCTCTATAGTTTCGGAGCTACTTTTCGAACTTGCATGTATTTCTAAAAAACTGAAGGAAATCAGACTCATCCGGTTTTAAAAGTCAGCGCACATATGCAATGGTTAGTCAATATATATTTTTTTGTAATTTGTGAAACTTGTCCTTAACTACAGATCGCCGTGACAAGAATCATATTTCATAATTATCAAATATGATTCCTTAGCATATAATATTTACTAAAAAAAAAACAAAAAACAATCAAACAAAAACACACCACCAAAAAAAAAAACCGATTTATTCTGAAAACGTATATCTTATATAGTTTTCTAATCCTTTTTGATTCGAACGTAAACATTAATAAACATTTGATAAAACCTATAGTACAAAATATGTACATCGTTTATATATCTATTTACAACTTTACATGTTATACTGTCAACGTATATTTGTTCCTAATAATATTTATTCTAAAAGGAAACAATGTTATAATAATATATGTTCAGAAGAATTTCTGTCATATAATATTTTTTCTTCAGTTTTATATTTGTTCCAGTAATATAAGGAACTTGTGTTACATTTTGATTGATATAACAGTTGTTACTGAAACGCATTTAATTTTACACCTGGCTGATTACCTTCTGAATCAGAAAGGTGTTTTAATAAAGAGTTTCATATTGACAAATGATAGTGTTCATTATGAGTTAGACGTATTTACTTGTGCACAATACATGTACGTGAAGCAAAGACGGAAGCTGATGAATCTGAAAAAAATATTTATGCTCTTAAATGATGGATCTTCTGTTGAAGTTAATAAATATTTGAACAAATTAAGTTGTGATAGAAACCTAAACTTCAATGAAAAAACTGTTTTTCAATTTTGTTTACACTACTAAGTTATATAATTCTGAATAGGGTACATTGTATTCTAACTTGTGCTAACTCTGTCGTAACTTTTCTAAATATGTCTGAAAAATACTTGGATTATCTTGACCGAGTCTCACCTTGTCCAAACTAGTCTCAACTAGTCTCGACCATGTCTCGACTTGTCTTGACACAGTCTTGACCTGTCTCGACCAAGTTTTCACAAGTCTTAACTTGTCTCGACCAGTTTCAAACAGTCTTACCAGTCTCGAATAGTCTCGACTTAGTCTCAACCAGTCTCAACTAAGTCTTAAACCGTCTAAAAAACTAAATTCAAAGTTCTCAACAACCTTATTAGTCTCGACATGAGTTATTCATCCATTATAGCATTATAATGTTTGGAAATTGTCTAATGTTATTTAAAAGTGGGAATGTTTATTGTATTTGAAGTATATTTTTCTGAATAAAGATACTTTTTATTCTAATATCTAAATATTAGATATACCTTTACTTTAACATTTCACGACATATTGTCATTTTGTCAATTTTGTACCTTTAAGGTATATTTTTTTATGTAGTACCTTTTTACCTTTTAAAAGTGTCTATTGTTTACTTATTTGTTATTGTAATTAACGTTTTATTCGAGCCACTTCAAACATATAATATTCTTTTATGTGTGAGATTTTGCATGACAAATTTTTTCCTCCACAAAACATATTAAAAAAAATTGTAAAATGTTTATTGTTCTTGTTGTGCAACATTTACATTAAACCATTGTGGTAGATCAAAACTTATTGCTTTCCTGATTTAAAAACACTGTAACTTGTTTCATAATTAGATAATCATGTTGCACCATATGAAGTCTTACGTGTATACATGTCTGTTAATTGCAAGCCCACACCTGTGTCAACAGATCCTCGAACCACGAAAAGATAAAAGAAGCTGCCCACCTATCTTTAATTGAGGAAAAATCGTCCCTTGAATTAACTACAGATGAAGTCCGATACTTAATGTATTTGCAAATCAGTCCAAACGAAAAATTAAGTTATGAGTTTATCATCGTGGATTTATCCCAGGGAATCCGATTAACTATAAATAGCCGACAACAGGGTTGTGGCACAATCAACATAAACCGTCATTTTTTTTAAGAATTAATTTTTAATATAGAAATATTAGTTTCAAGCTCCTAGTCTAATATTACATGTAAATATATTTTTAATTAATGATCTCAAATTTGGTTGCACCGTTGAGGGGCGTTTATCACTGAAATACATGAAGTTCTATTTTTATATTTATTCCAATGAGGCATCTCTAAAATTTGCATTGTTGTTTTCTCGCTAATTCCGCTTTATTTTTCACTCGATATGAACACAAATTATTTATACACATGTATACATAGCCCATGTAACTTATCGAAACAGATAGTACTTCGATTATAAATGGTATTACTCAGTGCGTGATCTATCTGCTGCATATTTCAAACCCCAGCGCGCAAATTAATTGTGCGTGTGAATTATACATGTACGATACATGTGATGTAAAGGAAATGAGCCTCCGTACCAAACATCACACAATGAAAATAATTAATCGTTAAGGTAATGCGTATGTTTATAGTTAGGCTGTCTAATCTTTAAATAGAAATATTCACGTAAATTGTATACATGAAAAGTAGAGTATGGGAAGAGCATTAAATCTCCATTCAGATCGGAATTTTATCATTTTTTTTTAAATTATTTTTTACAAGTGTAACTACATGTGTATATGATTTATATTTTATTCATATTTCTCGTCTTCGGGTCACTTGGTCAGTACTAGATTTTATAACATTACTTTGATACCAAAAATGAACTATATATACATGTACAAGTATACCACTAGTATATTACATATCAAATAATTCTACTCAGTAACTGTGTAATGTCACTAAAGACGCAACATAGACGCGTGTCACTTATCAACTGTCAGCTAATTACCATGTGTCTAAATACATGCATTTTATGTTAAATTCTAAAAACTTAATTAATTAGGTAATAACAAAGCCCCCTGATTAAGGTTTTTATGATATTGGGACTAACCCAAGAAAGGTTCACCCTAAATTTAGCAATAAAACATACGTGTATATTATAAAGATTACTATATAGAAAAACAGGAATACAAATGTACACATAAGTATTACACCGAAACTATCGTCTAAAAAAAGAATAGCTTATAAACCATAGAAACAACCTGCTTACATCTCAGATGATTATAATGATTGTGTTTGTTGTTAACAAATTCAAACATTCGATTTTATGATGCATAGCCAAACTAAAAGGATTCAATAATTGCATGTTTTTATAACATCTGTATAGTTAAACATGAAACTGATACAAATTTGCTGCATGCCACTTGTCTGCTTTTTACTCGATAAAAAGTGAAATAGTTCATAAACCTTTTGTATATTATGTCAAACATGTACATGTAACCACAGAGGCTTATTAACGTCAACTAAACTGTTTATTATTATATTTTGTGCGTTATCATGAGAAAGTATGCATCTACAACAAAAAAGCGGAACATCCGCTACAGATTTTGAATACATATCTCGAAATACTTATACAAGTTACATCTTTAAAAAAAAGATAGCCAGGCATATTGTTTTCGCTGCAAGCGAGAGTGAGAATATGTCAAGATGTAGGGTGTCCGTACTTCCGTCAGTCCACACTATCTTCCTTCCTTATGCTATATATGGGATGCATCTCGCATCTCTCATATCTTCAATTATTGTTAAAATGCTTAAAACATATTTTGGTTTCTCTTCCGATTATACATAGATGTACTTAAGATATAGAAAATTAATTGCAAATTAGTTCAAAAAGATAATATTATTATTGACAGGCATGTTTTAACCCATTTTCTTCTCTATATACATTCTTTTATAAACTATAATTGTTATTTCATAAAAAAAACCGCACACACAACATAAAGACAAACAACAAATAAAAGAAGAGAAAAGAAGAATTCTATTATTTTTTATAATTAATCACACAAACATTATATATCAACATAAATCTGTATAATGATGATACAACATTATCATTTTATACGGTACAATGTTTATCGCTTATGTGATTCAAGTAGTACATGTAGGTATTGTGATTTCGAAGCAATTAATGCGTAACAGAGATACAGTGGTTTTATCTTTGAATTTTTAAATTAGGACTGTTTTCAGTTCTTAATTGTTAAATATATGTGATCGAGACAGTTTGAGATTCATTTGAGATTGGTCGAGATTTCTTTAAGACTATTCAAGACTGGTAAGACTGTTCAAGACTCTTCGAGACAGGTTGAGACTTGTCAAAACTTGGTCGAGACTGGTCAAGACAAGATAAGACAAATCAAGACTGGGTCAACACAAGTCGAGACACAGTCAAGACTTTTTGAGACTTGATTGGATATGGTGAGATTCAGTCGAGACAATCCAAGTATTTTTCAGACATATCTAGAAAAGTTAAGACAGAGTTAGCACAAGTTAAAATGTATCCTATTCAGACTTATATAACTTAGTAGTGTTACGTGCAAACAAGTGAATAATTGTGACTAATTCTAAAGATATTACATTTTTACCATTCCAAATGAATAATATATTATTATTATTATTCGGAATGAACATAACATTATTCTTTCACACTGCACCGTTTGTGGATTTATCATACACTATTACCGCATGAAACATCAGAAGAAATGCTCAAAAAATAAAAAAAAAAACTTAAATATTATATGATAATTTTACCATAATTTCATAACGAATAAATATTCTATGATACTATTTCCATTAAGAACAAATATTCTATAATACTTTTACCATTCAGAACAAATATTACATAATATTTCTACTTTTTTAAATAAATATGCCATTAAGAATAAATATTTATATTTGTGTATTATTTTTACCAATTTGAATAAAAGTACCATTATGTTCTTTTACAACATATATATTTCTGAAGTCCAATGTAATTAAAATATATTACACACATGCATTTTATTCAATTATTATTCATGTTTTTTAATTTCGTATCCTTGAAAAAAAAGACAACATATGAAATGTCCTATAACATTGATTTCTTTTATTATGTAGGCATGAATGAAAATGAGAAGCCATAATACTATTTCAAAGACAATTTATTATGTTACAAAAATTCCGTTTGAAGTTCATTTGATGTGATACTAATATTGATGCATCGGTACTTTATTATGCATTACGAAAATATATTACATAAAATAGTCTCCAATTAGAATTTTTGTTCCATAATGAATTGTCTTTGGAATAATATTATGGTGGAACTTTTATTCCGCGACAATACCTGTAGGAACTTCTTTCAATATTATTACTTTATAGCTATAAATTGTACTGGGTAAAAAAAAACAACTGCAAAGCGGAAAGGTGTTGAGTAGTTCGCGTAAATATATACAATTTAGTTACTTCAAATTGTTTTCCATCTAGAATCTTGTTTCCCTTGATTACTTTTTCATGTTTTGCACAAGTAATCTATTCCATCGTTTTGATGGAAACATATTTAAAGTCAGTTTGATATGACCGAGATTTGACTTCACAAACGATTTATAACATTTTGTTGTGCATACGATTTTCTCCCGTCTACATATCGTGCTCACAATTTCGTGAGATCTGAACATATTTTTGTTTATAAATTTAGGGTAATACATACTTCCTTGGTTTTGTGTATTGAAGTTTGTTCTCGTTTTTCATGTCAGAGAAATGGGAATTGTTTTAGATAGTTGAAAATGGTTGATAGTAGTTGACGGAATAACACCACAGGTATAAAAATACTTACGACATTCTGGCAAGTTGCATTTCTCCCACCTCTTAAAGATGTTTGTGGTATAACACCAAATGTATTGGTCGTTGCTTGGATTTCTACAGTAGTTCTCTGACGGGGTACTTGGGCTATATATTTCTAGATGTGGAGAATTTGTATGCCACCGCTGGCATGTTATTCCTGATTGCGTTTTACTTAATGAACCAGTGTATCGCGGGATACCATTTACATATTCAAAACAATCTAAAATGGTAACAAAAATTACAAATAAATAATTCTAATTATATATAAGGGAAATCGGAATAGGGATTTGAATCGTCTGAAGGTGAAAAATTTTGAATAGGTTGAAAAAAATGTAATTTATATAAAATTCAAATTCATTTTAATTACAAATTATGGTTTGGATGTTAGAACTATCTGAAATGATAAAATTATGTTAAAAATGACTGTCTAAAAAGTTGGATTCATTGATAAATGACCTTATATTTTGACGTCCACATTGAATTGAGGTTTCTTTTCAATGGACACAATTTTTATGACAGTCATTCCTAATAAAAATACTCGTACATAAGAAAAGTAACTATTTATTGCGTAACAAACAACAAAGAATGAGACAACACATATCACGTGTGCCATGCCGCGTTGTAATATGCACACAACATGGCCGCCATGTCTCAATCCTGGTCTTTGAATCGGAATGTGTAGTTATTAAAGGTTGAATCGGAGATAAGTCCAGATAACAAATTGTCACAGGAAGAAAGAGCAGGAACCGTAAATGTTTCCATTGTGGTAAGTGTAGTTTTACACTTTTAACACTGGGACGACAAGACCAGATGAGATACTGTAGAAGGTGTCGCTCAAGCAATTATTTCTTTTCCTCGTCGAACTTTCGTTCTTATGGCTACTCTTGTACTTTTGGCGCAATTTGTAGCCGACGTTGTTCATGCCTTGAAACACTGTGGCCCGAAGACAGTTGACGGGTATGATTTTAAGGTTTAAGGTGTCAAACTGGACATCTTTGTCTGATTTTGTTTCATTTATTCTTTTGTCGACCGAAGCTTCGGAGTTCTTTAAGCCACCTTGCATTTTTTTCTGTTTTGTCTCATGACACAAAATGACTAACTCTCTGTTATTTTCATTTTTATGAAAGCAAAATTATGTGAGGCTCAGTTGCTTGTGAAATTCTAGTCCTCTTGTAACAAACTGAAGAGCCAGGCTGTACAATATTCTGTGGCGGACAAGAACCACTTTGAAGGTTACGTTTCAAATGTAAAAATATTTAATTTTTTTCCACATGAAAATTGTGAAAGCATACATTCAAAAAGCTCAAAGAAAGATTTCTCAATTTAAATGATAGAGAGGCCTGGTCTGGATGTTTCCTCTAATGCTATAAATTTTCTATTTAAAAGTGTTTTTGTATTTAAAAAAAGTATTATGGATTTGAATATAATACAGTGATCAGCAATGCAGAGATTTTTTAAAAATCTGTTTGAATTGTTTATACCTTGTACGGTTTTGATAGCCAATTTGGTATTTTTCTTGGTTGACTGACTTTGACAGTAATATCTTACGGCTGACTTTCCTCATCTGAAACTATCTTGAAACGTTTGTTGGGGTCTCTCTGAATCCTGGTTCGAAGTTTAAGTTTCAACGTCTATGGATACATGCACTGGCAAGGGATAAGGATGGACTTGTACTTCTTGTAGCTCAGTATCCATCTCACAGAGCTTTTCAGTGTCTCTTGATCCAAAAGACCAAAATCAGGGACGTTTTGCTCTATATCTCCATTGTGTGGTATGCTATAGGCTAGCATACAAAGTACAAAATATTTAGGCTAGCAGACGATCTTTTTCGAAATTTCAATGTATTGTTATTGTTTTTGTCAATTTAATGTTTTTTTTTTTTTTTTGGTTTAATTGAAAAAAAAATGATTATTATTGTTGCGAAAGCCCATTGTTCGTATTTTCGTAGACTATCGAAACGCGAAACATATGTGTAATAACGCAAAACATACGCGTAATAACGTGTATATTACGCCTAAAATAACGCGAAATATCGCGAAATATAAAATGTATATATTTCAAGAAAACGCGTAATATGGAGACCGAAATTTTATATTTCGTTTTCAAATGTCTATCATTTAGTTGATATATACGTAGCAGTGAGTTCCCTCGCTGCCATGATGGTCATAAATAAATTTCTCCTTGAAAGTGGAAACATTTAAAATCCATAACAAGCAACAACCTCTTTAGTGGCCGCCATTCCTTACATACAAGCTTCATGGTGATCGCTGTATGATTATGGAGACAGCTCATTCGTAATTTGTATGCCCTGCTTAAAAAAAGAAATTGGTAGCTAGTACATATCGGCGTACATATTACTAATAAAGTACCTTTCTGTTGCCAATAATATTTTAGAGGTCATGATCTTTTTTTTATGCATGGACAAAATAGCTTTTAATCTTTCCAGACTACGAAAATGAGCTCAATGGACTTTCGCACTTTCGCACTTTTTATTTACTTCCAGAAAAAAAAACAATGATGTATTTTATTTGTTTATTTGTTTTGTTTATTTCGTCAATTTTGTTTTACATTGAATTAGTCGATTACAACATTCTTTTTTGCTGACAAGTGTTTGTCTAGATCAATAAAAAAGTAGTTCCGTAAAATGGTGTGTCCCAATATAAAGTAATAGACTCAATGTATTAGCCAATCAAATTACAGCATTTAGGCAAATTTAATTAATAATGTATAGAACAATTCAATTAGGATATAAGCGGAATGGCTCATTTTAAACTCAAAATAGGGCTTGGTGTGGACAATAGAGAATGAGGTGGTTGTATGGTGTAAATGAGGAGTTTGTATCATTACAGAGCTGTATGTCAGAAACTGATTAGCTCACGCCCGAAAACTCTCAGAGATCGCTTGTCTTTAGGGCAAAGAGAAGTTAAAGCATTGTTGCATGTATCCAATGAATGCCATTTATATAAGTCAATTTCCCCCTCCGGCTTATTTTATTCATGTGTGTCATAATTTGTGTCATAATATGTCAGAGAGGAAAAACGAGAACCAGGATAAGAAAGGTATTTGTGATGAACATAATTCTGAGTGGGAGACAAAACGAGGAAAATAGACAAAAACAAAAAAGAATAACTAAATACAAAGTTTCGGTAAAAAAAGAATATTTCCAAAGATACAGAGAAGACAGGGAACATAGACACTCACACGTTAAAAAATTCTCATTTTTTAAGTATTACACTTTAGAAAAGATACTTGAAAGAAGAGCGATGTATTAATGACTGAAAGCGTTTGTAAACACACAGATAAAAAAAGTTTGAAATCATTCGAATCCTAATTACCATGATTTTCAAAATTTCAAAATTGAGTAAACAGAACATTTTAGTTGAATACAAAAACATAAAAGGAGACTATTTCTTTTCAAGATATATTTTTGTGCTAAACAAACTTACAAAAAAGTAAACAATGAGTAAAGACAACAAAAGACCCGTTTACAATAAATGACTATGAATTGGATTTCTTTGACTTCAAACAAAGACTTAGACCTGTTATGTTATTCTATAGTCCAGATTTTATTTTCCTTTATGAAATATCGTACGGCATGAGACTAAAGGGAATTTTAAGTAAATGTACGAAATAGGTGTCTTATTATGCCAGATACGAGTGATAATAATTTGCCATTAAAAAAAGACAACATATGTTCTTATTTTTAGAAATAAAGTAGTTTCGGAAAATGATAGAGGCAACATCATAAAAACATTTTACTTTATACAAAAATGTTATAAAAAAGTTTTGAAATAAAGATAACAATATTAAATTACTAACTTCTTTCTCAGAATGCCAGTTTAATCCATACTTCCATTGTATTGCATTTTGATTGAAATTGTTCAAAAACCAATTATCTTTTAAACCCCGATTCAATTAGTCACTAATACATAGAAAGCTCATTTAATTTGAGAAAGAAATCAGCTTTCTACTAAGATTGTACAATAAATAACTATGTCTGTTACAACAAAATATACGAAAGCTTCAGTTATTTTATCTATTTACAGTGTAATGGAAGTGACTTTAATCTGTTTACATGTACACATGGTTTTGCTATTTTCACGTGATTATAATATGATTTCATTATGGATATAAACAGTAGTGAGCTGAGCTCGGTGTTTTACATTTACTCGTTGAGTCTCTGTATTTTACATATGCTTAAAATGTTTGAAAACGAGATTGAATTAATAACACATGCATGAGTAACAATCGGCGCAATAATTGGTCAATTCAGTCGGCATTTAGTATTTAAGCGACTTCATCGGCGCGGTTTATCGCTTCTTCTATAGTTAGCCTTCAAGTGTGTAGCGCACTGTCTGTCCACTTTAAGACTGTTACAGTATGTGCCTTTTTTGCTTTTAACTTACCTACTGTTATGCCGTTTTCTCAAAGGAATGTAACATTCCGAGAGAATGCTTTGGTTTAGATTTATTCGGAGCTTTCGGCTTCTTTATATGCTAAATTACCATGAAAGTATTTGTATTTCTGGTTTTCTGATGAGCTACAAATAAAGCACGGTAAACAAATGTTAAGTGTGTTAGTCAATCACTTCCTTTTTTGGTCATTTTCACTGAGAAACTTGCACATACAGAAGACTACCGTTACAATAGGACAATGTTATACTTCCTGCATGAACCTTCGCAGAATGTGTTTGTTTCCAAAGGTTTAATTTTAAACCCAGTTTCCAGATGTGTAAGATCCGACATTGTCGGTAGCAGAAAACTCAAAACATATTTGGGGGGAATTTATGAAGTCATGAAAAGGGGCAAAATCGAGAGTTTTGCAAATGTCTCCTCTGTGTATTTGTGTGTAGATACATTAGGTAAACTGCAAGAATTTCTTTTCAATTCAAAATGTACACAACGAATAAAACTATTTTGTGACTTGCATAGTAAATCATTTATGTATAGTTTTTGATATGAAATTAAAGTTTATCAATAACTTGTTAAATGTTCAAATATATGTTAGTGTAAATATAAATTCGGTTCTTGGGTCCCAACTTCAATTTGAATTACCAAAAATAAATTATAAAAGCAACACGAAATTGTGCTAATTATCAGATAGTCAAATTGTCATATCGCAAATTAATAAGAATATGTTCTGAATTATGTTTTTTACGGATTTGAATGAAATATTTCTTGTTCGCTATAATGAAAGCATGAAAGCCAACAAAATCATCATTTTTTAATATCATTTAGTAAATTGACCTTGAACAATGTATGTAAGATTATCTTATTCCTATTCTTATTAACTTTAATAACAGGAAAAAAATGTTTTCATCTACTTGTTTGTACTGACAAAGAGGTGAACGAACATACGACAAACAATTCACTTTATACAGAAATGTGGTGATAAAACAACCGGAAATTAAACCTTTTCATCAAAATATTTTTGTTTTTGGATTAATATTGAATAAATAGCTTTAAAAAACTGCCAGACGATGCATAAGTGAAAGTGGCGCTCATTTTATTCGAGATACGACATTATTTCTTTCAACAGGTTGAAATTGTGCCAAATCTTAGATCTATTAAACAACCCCATTACTTATATAAAAAATCAACTTTTCTGATGGTCAAGATTTGCTGAAAATCTCTTAATTTCAAATTCAGTTTTTACACAGTAATTACTATTTGGATTTTCATAGAAGTATTGTAATAAGTTGGTACTTACCAGAAGACTTCCATTTTACATGAAAGTTATTAAGTAGCAGTTTTTGCATGAATCATACACAGGTTATATGAAATGCCACATGTTAATTTCTGTGTACTTTGACATTTGAAACAAAATATTAAAAAAATAATAATAAATAAAATATGTAGCCCAATCACATTTTCTGTGGTTCTTATCTAGAGTGCTACGTAAAGACTTTACATAAAAGTTATTAAAATTTCATGTAAATGTAAATACTTCTTTTTTAACAATCCTAGTTTCGGGAATTAGATACATCGCAATTACCCCAAAGGATACTACAGACACTTTGAAGTCAGCCCCCATATCTTGACCTACACTTAGGTGGTAGAAGAAAACTATTGACTAAACTATACGACAAACGTGATAATTTTTTATTAAATATTGTCAATTTACCTTTCATCTGTGGCAACATCCCTTCAGCACCTATGTATGGAATTTTCATATCGTTATATAAGAGCTTGCCGTGACAAAGCGAACTTCTTCCAGTTAGGCTTTGGAACATGGATATGTTGCTAAAAGATTGAAGTCAACCCTACAGAAGTTTTATGGTCGTCATCATGAACTCGTGGATTGTTACTGTGTATCCATCTGCACCATCAAAACTGATTTGTTCAACCTATCGTAATTGTCCTTTTCTCGTTCGTCTACCCCTGACGTGACTTTTTATGGACAACACGGCTTGTATTTCTAGAAAAGCAGAGGACGTTTACCCTACCGGTGCACCTGGTCCATGCTCCCAGTTGCTAGTTGAGTTCGAGTTACTTTTGTTACTTTGTATGTATTATTTTATTGATTATATGTTCTATGCTGTGCTTTTTTCCATGCCTGGTCTTTTTCCCTAGAATACATTCTTTTGATTTTCGTTAGAATCGTGGTTTTTTTTATTACTCTTTTTAAAGTGATTTGCATATATTTTTAAACAATTTGTGAATGATAAATGATAAATCTTTAAAGCGGTTCCCTGCATTTTTGATATATCTCTGCTAAATAGTTGAAGTATTTCTATTAATCAAATTAATGTAAATCATCCGTAATTTGATATGTTGATAAAGCTTTGAACGGCAAATACACTTGATACAAGAAAACATCGTGTCTGTTTGAAAAAAAGAGATGCGTCAGTTGTCCGCATAGGGATTCGCTTTGCTCTTGAATGCCAATGAAATAAAGTTTTACTATGACGATTTTTCTTGAAACTGTTACTGTAAAACATTGTTGGACAAAAAAAATAATAAAAATAATAATAAAAAAAAATTAATAAAGTAAAATAAATCGCACATCTCTTAAAAAATTATCCTGAAATAACTTATATCAATATTGTACTTTTTTAAAGCCACGAGTAAGCAGCATTTCTGCGTGTAGGGCTGTGTATCGTTAGCTGTCGTGATGAAACAAAAATTATCCTCCTACAATTTATTTCGGGAAATAAGACGTTTATAACGTCTTGTAAACTGGTTACTATTAAGAGGTTGTTCTTTGCGAAAACCAGGCAATAGGCAGCACATAACACATTTTGCTTTCAAAAATGTTCATCCATATCATATCATAAATGTATCCTCTCACAAAGTTGAAATTGTTTTTGATTAACTAGAAAAACAATAAGTATCTTTAAAAAGAGATAGCCGACGTGATAACATTTTGTTATTTTTTACTTACGTTTTATACGTTTCATTCATAAAAGAGTAATCAAGGGAACCAATGTTATAGCGGTAATCAAAAGAATGTAGTCCCGGGACAAAGACCAGACATGGAAAACAGACATACACAACAAAGAACATAAAGTAACTAAAATAATACATACAAAATAACAAAGTAAATGAGCAACTCGGACTCCACTAAAAACTTGGAGCATGGACCAGGTGCACCGGTAGGGTAAGCGTCCTCTGCATTTCTAGAAACACCCGCCGAGTCGCTCATAAAAAGTCAAGTCCAGGGTATACAAACGAGGAAAGGAAAACTATGACCCGTTGAATAAATCAGTTTTCATGGTGCTGATTGATACACCATAACGATCTACGAGTTCATGATGACGACCATAAAACTTCTGTAGTGATGACTTCTATCTTGTAGCAACATAACCTTGTTCCAGAAGCCTATTTGTTCGAGTTCTAGCGCGATACAAAAAGTCTGCGTAGTTTCAGCAAGCTCTGTCATAACGTATGAGATAAGAACACATCGTATGCAATTTCAATTTTCGATATTTTTTTTTTAATCAATTTTTAGCCAATCGGGAAACTGAATTGCGATCATTTGACTTTTAATTCCATAGAAGAGAATCTTTAAGGTGGAAGAGTAAAAAGCGAGACTATGTCGGAAAAATAAAAATAAAAAAAAAAGAAAATGTCTGAAAAAAGGAGATAACTCTTAGTTTTGGAGCATTTAATTTGTAAGGGAACTTAACATAGATTCGTTTTCCGAACCATCTATTGTCGAATTAAAAAATCTCTTTTTACTATTTCAAATACACCTATCGTTTTATATAAACATTACATTGGAACAAAAAAAATTCGGTAGGATAAAATTTACCATTTCAAAGGGTCAGCATGATTTTGATAAAGACAACCTCTTAAGTAGTATAATAAAATAAGAGATATCACATAAAGAGTAACCAAATGCATGTACACGTATATGTACACCGACAATGTTTATCATCTTTCAGACCGCAAGTTCAAGCGTGTGTGGTATTACTTTTTACATTTTAAATCACAGGAATGACAGGTTCTTCATGAATACTGGCAAAATCATAAACAAATAACCATTAAAGAATTTTAAATTTCTTGATATTAAAGGACATCGAATGTTAACAAACTTATCTTGAAATATCCATTCATTCTATGTCTCATCTCTTCATCCTCTGACTGCTTAATTTTGACTGGACCGTATCACAAAGCATCATGATAATTGGTCATTCGATAAAATAATACGTATTTAATTAAAACCTTTCGGTATAATTTTGAACAAATTTCAGATAACGGGTATCGTTTTCTTTTATACTTCTCAAAATACCGGTAAAAGGAATAAATGACATTTCGTAAATCGTAATTTCTTCACGGTTAATATCAAGGCTCGCCTTAGCGGGCTCATCTGATACAAGCTCAGTGCCAAATACCATACATACAAATACAATACATGTTTTCTTAAAACAAATAACAATACCAAAAGCAAAAACAAAAACAAAAAAAAAACAAAAACAAAAACCAAAGCAAAAAACAAAAACAAAAAAAAAACACAAAAAAAACACAAAAACACAAACAAAACAAAAACATAAACAAAATACCAGCCAAGACATGGGCACAATTCTTTCATGCTAAAATCACTGTGATATTTAGGTCAAAATTCAAAACCGTTATTTAAAATGGTATGCAACACATTTAGTTGAAATTGAAAGAGAATTATCTATTAAAAACAGAGAAATTAAATTTATTATTTTAATCTCATATTCGTAACGATTTAAACGTATATATTTTGTATTCATTTTACAAAGAACAGTCTAAATTTAAAAAAAATGCTTACCACTCTTTACTTCTCCAAACAGTAAAGACAAATATAAAAAGAGAATGCCATATTTATTTTCCATTTCACTTCTTGCATTAGAATGTGTGGAATATACTTGCACGTTTATAACCAGTTGTTATATGCGATACATAGTGAAGAGACCATCATAAATTACTTAATTTCTTCTCACATTTGAACGTTTCTGATTAATTATTGATTTTAATTCATAAGGGTAAAGTTTAAGTAGCTGTCTTTGTAAGAATCATGTAAAATCTGAAAAATGTGATACACCCCAAAAAAAGGCTACAAAATTTTTATTTTTGTAATTAAGTTGTTTTATGGGTCTATACTATGAAATGTGTAATTATTCATTCGAATCTGCTTGCTCTTAGTAGATAATCCACATTGAAAATCCAGTAGATTCTATTGTATTGTATTGTATTGTATTGTAACAGAGTTATCTCTCTTGATTTTGAAATCTACAGTGCATTCTGTATATTTTTTATCTCCTAAGAGCACGGGTTATAAGAAAAAAAACACATGTTAATTTCTGTTTACTATGACATTTCAAACAAAATATCAAAAATAAAAATATGTAGGCCTTTTACCCATGGATCACATTTTGCATGATCCTTAGCTAGAGTGCTACTTAAAAACTTAAAGCAGCATCATATAGAAAAAAAACAGATACACCAATAAATTTAAAAGCCAGGGTAATGCATGTTTGAATATTAACTGGTTATAGATATATTTATGTTCCGGAAATGTAAACACTGGAACAAAGATGAAGCGATTAACCGGATTTTTTTTTAAACTAAAGAATCTATTTTCAAATTCATACAAAAGTTAAAAAAGCTTATTTTGGATTAACAATTTTAAGCTTATGATCTTACCAAAAATATTAAACATTACAACAGGTAGACTGCGTATGGATGACATAATATTGTTTTAGAAAAATGTAAAGTCATGAAAAAGTTGCATTGTGGGTCAGTGATCACGTTTTATAGTTATATGCATTGTTACTATTTCTTTGTTTGCTTTATTGCAATTTTACAAAATTACAGTTTAAATTATTTTTAGTTAATCATATTATACAATTTCGGAATAAAAATATAGAACCCCTATTTTCGCAAGGATTATATTGGAGACATCACTGAATCAACATAAACGATCTGGTAAGTTAAGAAATGCCTGAACAACACTTAGAAGTATTCCAAAACCTGTATCCTCTTAAAACAGATTAAGATGTTATTTACTCTGCAAACAGAATGACTGTATGTTAGTGCGTATTTAAAAAGAAAATATATTATTGATCTCTTGTATTGTTTATTTTTGAGAACTTCATGAAAGTTTACTGTATTTAATAATTATGCGACCCTCTTGGAATAAAGTATTAGTATTATTATTATGCAACACAGATGAAAATATAAAAACATGTCCAAGTTGAAATAAAAATCCCATCTTAGATGTACTTTAATATCGATTGATTAAAAACTCTAGTCAAAGTTTATACGAGATTTACTTGACTGAATAGGAAAGGAGATGCAGACAAACCCAAATATAGAGTAATTGCAATAAAACTTGTATGACAATAATTGGTAAACTTTGTGACAAAGTGTTTTGGTAACGAAATTTACGATTTTTTTTTCTTGTCGTTTAATGTACTTTCTTCCCTTGATTTCCCACACTTTTAAATTGAAGTGTAACATATATGTTTAATCCACCATGTCCAGGATAAAACAGACCAATCAATCGGAAGCAATAAAGCTGAATAAAAGCTGATTTATCTGTTTTACTAAGACAAAAAACAAGTGAATCCCGGATGTATCTGGAGATCACAAAATATTTGCTATGAATTCTTCAAATGATAACAATATGTACACGCAACATTGTCTCAAGGTGTTAAAAAAGACATTATTGCTAAAGTCGTTTAAGGAATATACACCCACTTATTATCGCCTGGAATTAATTTCGAAAACAATTTGCTAATAATCGATTTTGGCCTTGTTGTTTGTTTGGAAGTTGCAATTTAATACACAGATATTGTATAAGTGTCATACTTGAATTTTAAGAACTTATTTTACTTGAACGAACAAGTCGATTAAATGTTTCATCACAGACCCAAAATGTATGAAGTAACGTTGATAAATCCCGGCAAGACTTCAATCCCACATTAGTGAATTATTACAAAATATTCTCTGGTTTGGGCAACAATGACTGCGAATCATCATAGATCATCTATCAGTTTAAGATGTCATCGATCCGAAAATTCGTTGATCGCTACTAATTGACATTACGTAACTGATCGGTTAATGAATTTGCCCTAGTTGTGTATTGCCTTAGGGATCACTTTGTGCCTTTTGTCGTGAAGCTGTTTATTGTTACTGCGCTATCATAGGATTATACTCACTTGCGATATGACGGGTGCCGCTGGCAGAGCACGACATGCTTACACTTCCAAATCAACTGATGCCACTCACGAATTTTGTGGGAGTTCATATTGCTTAAGTTTGTTTTGTGACATGATGATTAACTCATCTTCAGTTTTTTTTTTTTTGGTTCGATACATTGTGTATATAGATCGTCATTGTTTTCTGTGTTCACGTTCAGACTATGTGTTCACTATCAGACAATGTGTTTTGATTTTTACACATTATCCAACTGTTGACGCTTCTATAACATTTGCCAAATCAACAAGTACTAAAAAAAAAACATTTCCCCATTCAAAATCCCAATCCCCCATACAATGTACACTTTCGCCATAAACATTATTCAAAATGATAATATTAATTTTCAAAACAAGAGTCATCAAAGGTAATAAAGTAGATAAAGTTATTTAAAAGAAAAACTACTTCTTTAATGTTTTAGCAACCCGAGCATGATGAGAGCAATACGTAACATCTCCGATAATTATCAAAAGGATTACTGAACATAAAACTAAAACGCCTAGCAGTCCCATAGACACAACAGCAGGTCTATTATCTGTTGCACTCTTCTTCCTCCGCCAATGAGATGACAATTCAGAGGTGTCGATGAAAAGTTCTCTCTTTATTCTTTCTTTTTCTTGATCTATTATGTTGTTCTTTTCTTCCGGTGTTAAATTTCCATTGAAAAAGTTGTACCAGATATTCTGTCTACCATCACATGGACATGTGCAAGGCGAGTGAACAAAGTCAGGTCGAGAACTTGTTGGAGAAACAGTCGATGAAAATTCTTCAGTTATAATTGTTTTTGATATTGGCGCTTGCGTAACGTTCTTTACGTTTTTTGAACTTCTTGTGGTTTTGGTTATGTTATACACGTACGTAGACATGGGCTCTTTCTCTGTCGAGATCTCTGAAATATTGATTGATAATTGATTACTGAGTATAAAAAAAGAGTTTTCAATTTAAATTCCTATAGCTTTCTCAAATTTCTCCCGGATATAAAAAAGATCTACATTTACATTAGTCACGTCTCGATACAAGTTTTGTATTGCTAAATTAAAAATAAAAAATGTTAACGTTTGACCGAAATAAAACAAACAAAAATGATCAAAATAATGTACAACTTGATTATTTGAAGCAAGGGCGTTTATTTTCAAACTTTTTCATCTAAATGTACTAGAATATAAACTTCAAAACAAGCATTGTAAGTACGATAGTATATCCGGTTTACATTTGTGTAGATAGAATTCAAATTTTATAAATTGTAATATTTAGCTTTATCGACAATCTATCATGTGAACTGAAACGAACTTACAGCAAAAAACAAATACGAAATAATGCGTATATTTCGTGGATTGAAGCCCCTCTATTCCAAACATTCCAAACCCTGTGCTCTCATCAGTGCATGTTTAAAATTTTAAAAAAATGGTAACAGCAAGTAATTGATCAAAACTAAGCAAAGTGTACCCACAATTCAAGCAAAATAGCAAAAGTTATTGTGGCGGCTTGCACCATGAATATTCTAAAGGGTCATATCAATAGTATAGATTAAACGCAATAAGTAAGAACGAAAGAAACAAACAAAATCAATATAGAAGCAAACCAAAGAATGTTAACAAAAACTATAGCAATAAATAAGTATTTCGAATATTTAAGTAAAAAACGAAACATTCCAAAGGAAGAAACAAATCGCCAAAACCATACAGGAACCAAATTGAAAAAAAACAAACAACAACAATTATAAATCCACCACACTATAAAACAAAATCGGCCTCCATAAAGAATGAATAGTCAAAGGAACTAAAAATACAGCGGAAATCAAAAGAATATATATTCCAAAAACAAACAGTAGACATGGAAAATTGATACGTACAACAAAGAACATGAAATAACTAAAATGATAGTAACAAATGAACAAAAGTAAAATGGGCAACCCGGAATTCATTAAACAGGGTGCATGGGCCAGGTGCATCGGTAGGGTAAGCGACCGCATAAGCACAAGTTCAGTAAGTTTTTAACATCTTACGACAAACTTGAATATCACACTTTTCGAGTCTTTTGTCAGGGTCCATTGTATAACACCATATGAAGGTAGTATTAACAGGGTTCCTACAGAAGTTCTCATTCTCTGATGGGTTCTTTGGTCTGAATATAGATAGATGTGGGGAATTTGTGTCCCATCGCTGACAGAGCCGTCCTGATTCTGTTTTGTTTATTGACCCTGTATACACCGGTATGCCATTAACATAGTTAAAGCAGTCTAAAACAAAGCAAAAGAAAGCTATTATAAAAGTAACAGTATTTAAAATAATAATAATAACAATATTAAATTATAGTAATAAAAATAACAATAATAATAATAACAATAACAATAATAATAATAATAATAATAATAATAATAATAATTATTATTATTATTATTGTTATTATTTTTAATGAGGGTTAGCCAGTTTGAAACTAGTTATCTCTCATTGGGCCTTCTTACAGAAAAAAATCATATAACAGACAGGTCGATCCTTGTAAAAATAAGTATACCAAAATTTTTTTTGGAAATTTTCCAAGATTTGTTTACCTCAGTTTATTCAACTTTTAGAGTCTTATTTTTTTTCAGGTAAGTCATTCGAATATTATTGAAGAAAGTGAAAGAAGTATCATGAGTCTTTTCCAGCGTTGTACAATCAAGCCATGGTGAGCAAACAGTCAAGATTTATGCTCTTTTTTGTAGTTGTGCATATAAGAACTGATAACTGATACTTAAGGTATTCTACTAAACTTTGAAACAGCGTTTGACGTTTGAAATTTATCTAGAGCCGTCTCAGAAAACTCTTAAACCGGGACAAAATGAATGCTTATACTCAACGTTATCCGGGGTCTGATTCGAAAAATATCCGCAAATTTCGAAAGGCGTGTCTGCAGTGGTAAGTTAGAGAGAAAATGAATGCTTGTCACTGAGTGGAGCTTGGCCCTCTACCAGAGGAAATAACTCAAATGCAGTGGACTTAAATTCATAAGTTTCAGAAATGTAAGACTTAAAAAAGTTCTAGCAGTTTTTCTATAATTTGGGTACATAGACATAATTTTAATTCTAACACGTTTCTATATCAACGGTTCATCAACGCGATTAATTTCAGCATTCACCATTTTATTCTTATTATTCTTTACTTAATTCGCATTGAGTAACCAAACATTATATTTCAAATGCAAAAATAAAAGGTATAGACCATTTCGTGTGTAACTGTGGGATGGTCCATAAATATTTCCGAGAGGGCAAAAAATTGTATAAATCCCTTCATAGCGGAAGTATATGTCGTGCGTGTTCATCGATTTAACACAAGTAGGACCATTGTGAAGGCAAAAGCGGGAAATGTTCAAGCAATTTTAGTAGTTAATGTAAATACTACAAATTTTGTAAAGCATTGGTAAACATTTTTACCACTTTAAAAGTACAGTGAAATACAAAAAATTCGTATCCAATGATAAGCATTTTACAAATATAAAAAAAGTATCACGATTTATTCTTAACGTTTTATTTTATATATTTGGAAAAATATTGACGTTCTTTATGTTGAAATTTTGATAGAAAAAATATCTTTTTAACTGATATTCATAAATATATAACCAAATTTTGGTCAAGCAGGAACTCTATGATAACTAGACACAACTAGATATTCGATACCCTAAGTACATTGTATATAAATGAAGAAGGTGGTGATACAGCGTAAATTTAACAAAACCTTTTTATTGAAAAACTGCAGCACACATAGAACAGACCTTGGAACAAAAATGTACTGAAATGGGTAGTACAAAATATAAAAATACGGAAAAATATTGTTATGACGGTTTACATCTTTTTTTTTCAAAAACTGTTTTACGCATTAGGTGTATAAATTTTCCAGTCGAGGCACATTCAGCTTATTTTATCAACAAATATCATGTTGTAAGCAAAACCCATCCGTTTTCTATAAGGATTTGTCTTTTAGACTAATTGTTTTTTTTAAATTGTAATTAAAGTAGATGACAACTGCAATGGATGTGACGTGGCATTGACAACCCTGATGGACATGATGGGTTCAAACAGGATTTATAGCAAAGAAAACCTCCCGCTTTCATTACTCTTAATTGCTCCGGAATATTGCAGCACTAACAAGCAGTATCAATTTCCCTACAAGCAAATTGTGAAAATTCATCGTCTGCATTCTTTATGATCGATTTAGAATAACTTCACCATAAGATCTGAATATCGGACACTATTGTTTTAGGAGGCGAATGAGACGTATTTTATTGCCTTGCCACATAAGAAATAGCATTGCCACTCGAGAATATTAAGGGGTATTTTATAATACAAATTCAGGAAATATCAATGCGGATTCTGAAGATACTCATTTTTACACTGTAAATACAACATATATCTTCCAAAAATACCATTGAATAAGAAAATTCGTAATATAACAATTCATAAATATTAAGCCCTAAGATTGTTATGTGGTGAACCAAAAATATATTGATTATGGAAAACAATTCCAATATTTGCAAAAGAATTTTGCTTGTAATATATTTTTTTTTTGTAAAATAAGGTCGTTGGTTGTTTCTGCGTGTGCAACAAAACAAATCCTAGATTCTCAGATATCAACATAATACATTCAGTTTGTTGGCAAACAAACAAAAAGCTATAGGCTTGATAAATATTTATTACAAAGTAGTCATTGCTTATATTGTATAATAAATACTTTATGAAACTAGAAATACGAAAACAATCCCTAAGGTATTTCTGTAAATCTTTGTAGTGTAATGATTTTTTTTAATTACCAAAGGTATATGTGTATCTCGGTTATTAGGTAATTATTATAATATTAATACCATGACATAATGAAGGCAACTCCACGTGGAGAAAAGAAAACACGAGCCACATTACAAAAATGAAATTAAGATATAATGGTAGTACGTATAAACACTTCCTCTGCTTTTAGCAATGCAGATTTGCGGATTTCTAGGGATTAAGTGTAGAATGGGCACTGCTGAAATGAATATAGGAAGTGTTCATTATTATATTTTAACATTAAGAGTAATCAAGGGACCAATATTCTAGCGGAAACGAAAGAATGTAATCCAGGGAAAAGACCAGACATGAAAAACAGACACACTCAACAAAGAACATAAAATAAATAAAATAATGCATACGAAATAACATAAGTAAATAAGCAACTCGAACTCCACTAAAAACTGGAAGCATGGACCGGTAAGGTAAGCGTCCTCTGCATTTCTAGAAACGCAAACCGATTTGAACATTAAAAGTCAAGTATTTTGATTTTGTTAAGATTGATGCTAGGGAAAGGAAAATCACATTCGGCTTCAAAAATAAATATATTGTGTTGTATTGATTGCAAATATGCTATGTACTTTTTATCACAATAAATTCAATAAATGACAATTGCTGTGGAAATAGCATTAAAACCAGTGTTTGGGCATTATTAACTATTTTTATTCAAAAAATATTTAGTAGCTGCCGATAATTGTTTTCAGTGTTATCCTGAACATATTTGTTATTAATAGCAAATTGTGATTTATGAACGGAAACCTGCATAATTTACTGAAAAGCCAGATGTTAGGTTGTAACTATATAAGACATTGTCAAAGCTTTTTAAATTGAGATAAAATCGAGAAGCATATTATCAGTGTCTAACATTTTTCATACCTTTAAAACTTGCTATCATAAACAAAGCTAAAAAGATCATCGGTGAAATTTTATCCTGACATTGTTAAACATACAATATATCATCTTAGATTAACGGTTAAGCTTTCAAGTTCCTACGATTTACGGCTTAAAAGTTAAAGTGACCAAGAGACATCATTTCATTTAAGACCACGAAATCGCGCATCCGATCTTTTTTTCGAAACATTGCTCAGTAGTAGTATTACAGTAGGCGGTTGGAAAATCTGCAGCTTTCGGTATTTGTGTACTGTTCGATATTTTTTTTACGAAATGATAATTTGCATTTGGGGGAAAACACTCTTACTGAAATGAGAATCGCTTAGCAGGGTCAATCTTAATATGCCCTACAAATTCTCAATTAGTATAGACTTGTAGCGAAATTATTTTGTTTTGAATACCGATTGTTAAAAAGCAATAATCAGAAGTAATACAAGAAGATTTTTTCCGTCTGAAGTAGAAGAGACATTCACTATTATAACGATTATAGAGTAATTTGTCTTTTGCTTGTTGCATGTTGTCTCTATGTTTGAGTAACTCGGCGGGTGTGTCTAGAAAAGGAAAGGACGCTTACACCTCCGGTGCACTTGGTCAATGCTCCCAGTCTTTTTAGTGGTATCCGAGTTGCTCTTTATCCCTGGATTACAATCTTTTTATTTCTCCTAGAATCTTTGTTCCCTTGATTACTCTCAGCAATTGAAAAAAATGTAAAAAAAAAAGTAAAATAACAAGTTATCGAAACGCTCTCAACTTAACTTGGTCATTACAAATAGTAGTAGATACTTTCGGCTCTTCACTGACAAGATGTCAAATTCTTTTTTTTAAGAATTATGGATTTAGAAAATGTGCATGGATTGTCGCAATAGCTAAGTTATTTTAATCATCTGGCCCTTAATTGCAATGATAAATTTTGTCAAAAAGCTCTAAAATTAAAGAAGTAATGTCATTTTAGCTCACGTTAAAGAGATTAATATTTATGGCGTATATTGTTTTTTGATTTTTTTTTACAAACAGTTCAATAAATTAGACAAAGATGAATAACTCTCTTTCTATTTCTTCAATTATTTTCCGCCTGATTTCATTTTCGCGTTCCAACTTTGACCGCAAATATAGCGAAAAGTACATCCCTGCTAAAATAACCACTTATAGGGTATATATGAAACAGATATGTTGAATTAATATGTATATCGTAGTATAAATTCTTAAAATAGCGTTTCAATCGGTATATTGTTTAAACATTATGTATAGTAATATAGCTTACCGCTTTTGGTTTTTCCGAACAGAAATGAAGTAAGTACAACAAAAATGTTAAACTCTTTTCCCATCATACACGTCATGTATCAACTTATATTTCAAGTGGATAATTTCTTTCTACTCCTTACTCCTTTAAATGATTCAAATATTTGACGCAGAAATTTCCGCGTAAACATATTGTTTGACTGTACATAATATGATTTTTATCTTGATTTTTAGCCTACTGTGACATTCTCTGATTGACGATCGATTTTTCGGATCCCTTAATGTATAATCGGGTATGCAGAATAAGTTTCTTACGTCTTAGGTAAAAAAGTTTGCCAGACAGATTTTAATGTCATTTCCCTCTATGTGAATCAAAATTTGATTTTTCGAAAGATTGAAATATCCGTCTTCCTACAGTATTGATTTTAATACTTTAATAGAAGATTACAATACAATTGACACGCTGTTGACAAGAATTTGAGATAAAGTGCGCTAAACGGATAAAACATCATATTAAAAAAAACTCTTTGATATTGAAACGGAATTTACGCTGCAGTATACTTCCTCTTACATTTTATAACGCTTCTTTTAGCTGTATGGTATTAAATTGCTTGCACAGTGCAGGCCGTAACAATCATTGGTAAGTACAAGTTAATTTTCGCCAAATTATTCACTATTCATTAGAAACAATAAATGAAACAAGTAAAATTTAACAATAATAGAAAGATCTTTTATACTTTATAGCAAACACACAAACATGCGCAGACAAACACACACGTTGAATGAGTTGAATTATATTTTAACCGATTTTACGTTTGTTGATGATGATTGTATTGCCTGTTATAATGTGACCAAACATACAAATATTCAGCGCTTTGCTGAAATCACAGCTCCCATTTTTGTATCAATTGACCAATATATTATTTTAGCTATTTACTCACACAACAAACAACCATCGATCAAAACAAGCTTAGATCTCGTCTCGTCTTTCTCCTTTTGACACATATTCTACATATACGTACAGTTATATAGTAATGGTAAACCCAACCAAACACGTTAAAAAAATAAAATAAAAAATAATTACGGAAGTTTAGTTCCCTAGCAGATTTATAGAAATTAAAGACGAAAAAAAGCTAAATATAAGCAGCTTTTAGTGAGAACGGTGGTTTGATAACAAAGAATTAAAACTTTTCGTGTCTGTTTTTAGTCATAAGTCTAAAAAATGTAACTCGCCCGATGTTATATGTCACAAAGAGGCGCTGTCAATGAAACTGGGCAACTCAATGTACGAACTTACAGACGCATGATACAATAATTTATAATTATTCAATTTGTATAATGTATATGATCTGTTAATAGTGGAAAATAATCATATACATATTTAGTGTAAAATCTCGAAAAGAACATTTTATCATACCATAGAATGGCTGATCTTAAAACTTTATAATCATATATCACAAATTTATAAATAATGAAAAATTAACTTTTAAGACTTTAAAAGAAAACACAATTATTTATTTTATAGATAGCAGGGTTTTATCGAATGTTCCCAGTGTAATGAATTTCGATAATTCACACTGTGAAATAAAAATTCGGGTATTTCACTCTCAGACTTTTTGCCACCAAATGAGTTGCTCATTTGCTTTTGTTACTTTGTATGTATGATTTTAGTTATTTGTGTTCTTTGTTGTGTATGTCTGTTTTCCATGTCTGGTCTTTGTCCCTGGATTACATTCTTTTGATTACCGCTACAACCTTGGTTCCCTTGATTACTCTTTCACCACTTTTGCCATAAAAGTTCGATTGCAACCACCGTCTATGTACAAGTTAAGGTGTAGGTTTCAAGCAGAAGAATGTCTATTCTTTATCTCTTTAATTTTAAGTTCAAGTTGATTCATCGGATGTAAATTATCTTTGAAATTGGGATTGTCAGACCAAATACATCATAAATAAAACTGAAATGGCATGGTTGGTTCTCTCCTGTCGTTTGTTTTGTAGCAGCCCTTGTGAAAATCTAGCTTCGAACAGCACAATAATTTAATCATAAAAAGTAGATATTAAATGAAAGTTGATGAAATGGATGCATATGCACAATTACATGCAAATTATTTGACAGTCCTAATATCGTTGGGAATGTTGCAGACCTTTCTTTACGTTTACATATCTTCCCTGTATCAATTTGATCCGCTGGAGCAGTGTAGCGAATAGAGTCGTCACATTCTGAGACGTTTGTATAATATTGATTTATTGTGACATGCATCATTAATTTAATCCTCTATTCTGCATAATAACATCTAAATGAACTGTCCCGTACTACCATACATCGTGTACTAAGTTACAGCCCTAGATTAATCCTACGAGGAGAAATGACCCGGCCAGCGAAAGCTATATTTTATATAGCCTAGCTGGTCTAGGGCGCTGGTCTTTGTGCAGGCGGTTTTGCCACTGATGTCACAGTGGTACAAGTTCGAGTCCCGCGGAGGGAACGACAAAAATTTGCATGGCAAATTTGACAGTTCTAACATCGTTGGGAATTTTTCAGACTTTTATATATATATATATATATATATATATATATATATATTGGTTGCAAGTGTTCAATTTATATCTGACAGGTAGAAATCGATCGAATATAACCGAAGGAATACAATCAAAAAGCTTTGTGCTGCCAAGTTTTTATCATTATCTAAGTTTTCCGTTTCCTCATTTCTCACAAGTGGCATGTACATTTTGAGGTAAAAAGATGCATTAAAAACCATTCTCCTGTAGCGATTGTGCCATAAATAAATACCTTTTTCTATCATCGTAGGACAAAACTCATAGTTTCAAGAAATGCTTTGAAATGAAATGCATTTTGTGAAACGATTATTTAAAATGCAAAACTTCCGTGTATAATTCTTATTATAAGGAGGTCTTACTGCTGTTTTGTAATTGCGTTGACATGTTAAAATCAGGAAGGAAGCTTCATCACTGTAAACGTCATGCAGAACAGAGCTTAAAAACCAACATTGAATGTCATGGATAAAAAATCGAAAAGCTTTCTATGCTTCTCTTTTGTGTATTATACTGAATTCACGCTGAGGCAGCTAATGTTTTATCATGTTAGCTCATGTGTGCATAACACAAACATTCACCAAAAACTGTTCTGGCCATTTAGCAACCCTGAGGTTTGTTGGAAAAAATACCTGGTTAAACCCACGATTTTCCTTTGAATGTCATAACATGTCATACTTTTCTTTTCTGCTTTCGTCTACCTTGGACGACTTTTAATGAGCAAATCGGCTGGTGTTTCTAGAAAAGCAGAGGACATTTAATCTACCGGTGCACCTAATCCATGTCTTAATTTGTAGTGGCGTCCGATTTGCTCTATGATTAAGAAGTTTTCTTCACGAAATTGTAAAATTCTCCTCGACTAATATTAATCCTCAAAGTTTGTATTGAGGTTGCTATGATAATCACACGAAAGACGAAAAACACAATATGACAAAATCAATAGCTTTGTTGCAATACAATGATATTTTTTTTCATATATGTAGACCTTTTGCTGTGCATTTTTTTTAAAATACTGCAGTTGTATTTATAATGAATTATGGAAAATTCATTGCTTGTAATGATGATTGCCTAATCCAAAGAACATAGTGTAGTTCATTGCATTTATTTAAAACAATATCAACTAATCTTGCTTGATACTTACCTTGACGTGGACTTAAGTTTGATGTGTTTGGTCTAAAACAATTTGAAATTTCTTAGATGCCTTTTAGATTTATGCTTGGTTAAACATCGTTAAGCTTTAAGTCAGCAGGAGCAGTTACATAATCTTTCAGCTGAGATATCGGTGACATTTCCGAACTAAGTGCTAGCTATAGTAAGACACATTTGAGATGATAATAATTAATGATATTGAAAGAGTCATTTTTTTCAATTTGTGCTTTCAGAAATAAAACAAGAATCGAGATATTTTTCGTAAATTCATTTACACTTCAACAAATTATACCTGACAACCAAACACAAATTTCCATTTCTTCTGGTATTAGTCGAACTTCTGCTTGCATGATAAAGCTTGGAACAGAATTACAAGACAAAAAGGCACATTAAAATTGATTTCATAAGTTTGTTGAAAAAACCTGACGCGTAAAATTATGAAAGGTTGAAAATTCTATGTAAGTAGAAAATACATAGGCAAATTTTAGACGCATGTCTAACGTACGTCTTGAAATGACGTACGTCAGACGTCTATCAAACGTATGTTTAATGTATTTTTTTCAGACACATGGTAAACGCGTATCCAAAACGTATATCAAACGTATGTTGTGCAAACATATGTTAAACGCATATCAAAAACATATGTCTACCGTATTGTGTACACAGACATATGTTAAACGCATATCAAAAACATATGTCCACCGTATGGGGTACACAGACATATGTTAAACGCATATCAAAAACACATGTTTGACATATATTTAACATACGTATAGATGTTTAACACGGAATCAGTAATTGAACTTAAAATGTAATCACTTGAAGTTTAAAAGAAAAAAAACAATTAATTTTACTGGATTTTCTCATTGTCATAATAGAATAAAAAAAAAACAAAAAAAGCAAACAAAAACAAACAACAAAAAAAAACAAACAAACAAACAAAAAAAAGCAAACAGGATTAAGGGGGTTGAGGTCTAGAAAAACAATGTAAGGGGCGATAAGCGATAACACAAAAAATATCCTGGGCCTAAATATTATTTTCACAACAACAAAAATTTAAGTCTCTAATGCTTAATAAGAAACACTAAGATGTCTATGCTTTCTGGTTATGGTCACTTTGGTATACCATACCATTTACAATAACATTAGATTAACAGTACAGTGTAGATTGCATCCTGTGAGCTTCCGTTCTTTGTTGGACTCTCATAAAGGATTGCAAAACTGTCTCTTTATTTGTTTACTTGTGAGAAATATATGTTTTGTTACCAAATTGTCAGAAAGTACTTTATTTGTCCTTCATAAGTTGAATAATTGGTGTTTACCCAGGCAGGACCATATTAAAAGTCTAATACAACTCACAGTTTTTCAATGAACTGAGCACAATATCTAGATTTGGGTACAGAGCCCCAACCAAAAAACAAAGTTCAATTATCATTTATGCATATTCAAGATTTGAGTATCCTGGCTTTAATCTTTCTTAATCTATTTTTTATTTACGATTGTTTAAATAAAAATTTGTGTGTCATATAATATACATTTGTAGTGTAGCCACTTTTCTCTCGATAGCATAGTAACATGCGTACTGTATTGATTATACAGTAAATCCTGTCTTAACCGAACTCCTTTTAGTTTCTGGTTCGGTATAGACAGCTGTTCGATGTAGACAAGTGTTCGGTGTAAACAGGTATTTGGTTAAGATAGGTGTTCAGTTTAGAAAGGTGTTTGGTGTAGACAAGTGTTCAATTAAGACAACTGTTTGATGCAGACAAGTGTTTAATGTAGTCATGTGTTCGGTTTAGAGAGTTTTCCGGTTTAGACAGATGTTATGTTTAGGTATGTCTTTGGTTTAGACAGATGGTTGGTTTAGATAGGTGTTAGATTTAGTGATGTGTTCGGTTTAGACAGGTTTTCGGTTTACTTAGACTTATATTTCATTCGCTTGATAGAATTTGACTAAAAAGTTTCTAGTTTAGACAGATTTTCAGATTATTTTTGGTTTGGTTAAGAGAGGTTTCATTGTATATAATTTTAATTTTTTTCGTCTCAACTATGTGTGTTGATTTAAATTGGGCAATGAAGAGTATATAATTTTATTTCCCCAATATTTTTGTATCGTAAAGCAAAGATATGAATTGGGGATTACAGCAATCATAGTTGAAAAAAACAAACGACAACAAAAAAGCAAACAAACAAAAACCAAACGTACACACAAGGAAACAATTGGCATTATATTGAAATCACATGGTATTCTAGGTAACGGCGTACGCATTCACGTGCCTTTTCAAGTTGGTCGGATTCAAAATATGTACTGAAACATGCCCTTCTGAACATAGGATAAATGTATTCTGAACCTAAATAAACCGGACATCTGTCTATACCGACCATTGTCTTTGTCCAAAGTTTGTTTTAGACAGGTCTCACTTTAATTTACATGTCATGCCAATCAAATTGGGTGTGAATCTCTGTGAGAATCAGCCAAAAACATGGTAAGAAAAAATCATCATTTTGATAGTGTAATTTGACTATTTGCACCATCAGAATAAAGGAAAACAGACAAGATTTTCCATATCATGCTGGACTTTTGAGATACAATTCCATTAAAATGCACTGAAATGACCATTTCAAGGGCAGATAACTCTGTCAGAAACCTCTTTTTTCTAAGATTCCATTGAAAAAATTATGCGTAAAGCCAGTGATTGAAAGATCTAATAATGGTCATTTCAAATAGAGAAAGTATCCTTGAGTTATATTATTTTTTCAGATCGGTCGGGTTTTGACATGCATGTTTTTGATTTTTATACAAACACTTACACTTAATGAGAATAATCGATCAACTACATTGTCAAAGATTACATGTGTATGTAAGACACTGACAGATCTAAAATTTATTGTAAAAAAGTTTTTTTTCACAACGGAGAAGGCACATGGATGATTTTTAAATGGCCTAAAAAGACACTTACACAATTTCGTTACAATTTCCCTTGAAGTAGACATTAACAGAAATCAAAGATTATGAAGCTTTCCTATATCTTCAATCCGTAATATTTATGTAACAAAAACGGTTATCAAAAGTGGTCTTTCTATTTTTTCTCAAATATTCGGATTAAGTTGAAATTATACTAATAATTTAAAAAAAATATGCACGGTATAGATATCAGCGTTATATCTCTGGTTATTTGATTCTGTTCGAATCCTGGTTCCCTTGAATTGATTCCATTTAAATAGCAAAGTCAGCATAACAGCATATTCAATGGAGAAAATGGCAAATACGCAACTATGACATAGTTTTACATGTAAATGATGAGATCAATTTTTAGTATTTATCACCTAGAAAACAATACATATGCATCTATATAAAATTTTAACATGCATCTAACCAGTGGTAATATAATTATGTTTCTTATATTATATATCTGTCCATGTATTCAAATTAAATTGACAGAAGGCAAAACATTACAATCTATTTATAGATTGGCACAGTTAACATGGACATCCTAATCACGGGGGTATCATTTATCACTTTCGATTTTATTTTTGTAGGGTAAATTGATCTTTTAATTGTGACAAATCCGTTTAACAACAATACATAAAAACATAAACAATTGTTAATGATCTCAGTCTTCGCATAAAAGACGACAAAGAAGAAAAAAAGAACTATTGGTCTCTAGAACATGATCAGGCTAGGAGTATTTATGGTTGTTCTCCTGGGTTTCGCCCAGAAAGGTAAGTGTTTTACTGGTTTTCTAACGTTTAATTGTTTCTTGTCCATGTTTCCAAACCTTTTTGTAGATCAGGTTGTCATATTTATATTTGTGTTACATTTAACGGTACCCATGTGATCGTTTGTAAGCTCACTGTTTTCTATCACTAGAAGTTTCGACTTTTTTAATTTTCATTATCTGTTGCAACATTCCTCCGGCCTCTGTATGAAAGAGTCTGTCATAACTGCTTTGTATCATGATACAGTATCGTTGATCGTTTTGAATGGTTTTCTCCATTGGAACAGGCTTTTTGTAAGACGAATTTTACATCATACGAGCAACTCATTTTTAAAACACACATGTTTGTTTGAACTATTCTATTTATCTTTGCATTTGAGAGATTAACAAGTAAAAATTAGCTACATCTATATCTATGTATGTATATATGTATGTAAGTAAACATTTAAAAGGGATGCATTAAAATTTCGGCGAAATAAAACCGGAAATGACTGTCCATGCTACTGTTTCAAATCCTTGAAACACATGTACACCATTGCAAAGGTTTATCATTCATAGGAAAAGTATCTGTCAGCTACACCAAACAAGAAAGGTAAGTTTATTTAGTCAGCCAGCTATTTTGCCTAAATGATAAATGATAATGAACTTTATAGAAAAGTGTAAACGTTTTCAGACAGATGCACAACACACCCTTTGGCAGGTGAACACTCCAAAACAATTTTTAATAATACGAGGTTGAAACGTATCAGAGATTAGGAG
This sequence comes from Perna viridis, assembly GCA_037379345.1. Taxonomy (NCBI): domain Eukaryota; kingdom Metazoa; phylum Mollusca; class Bivalvia; order Mytilida; family Mytilidae; genus Perna; species Perna viridis. Next base: position 67,820,153 of record CM074512.1, on the reverse strand, counting down.
TCGCATTGTAAAGCACAAACACAACATCATAAATACGCAAGATTGGTAGTGACTGAAAATTGTCGACAAACTAACAAGGGTATTCAAGACATGCAAGAAACTTTCCAAAACGAAATATGTAGTGAAAAGATCAACAGTTTCCTTAACAGAGGATCATCAGTTTTATTTGAAGTGCGATTGCCATCCATGTTGAATGTATGTAAGGCACAGTTCATTTATTAATTTCAAAACTATGCTTATAATCCTTTTAACTCAAAATCATTTCATCAATTTCAAAATCATATCAATAATTTATGCAAAATATCGGATTCCAAATTTTAGTTGATCATCACAATTAACGTCTTGTACAGAGAATATTTTCTTATTTTGATGCCCCCATGCGATTTTGATAAATACTGTAAGCAGTCCTTTTCAAAAGCGTCATGAATTTCCTTTTTAATGTGGCGCCTTTGCTTACTGACTATTCTTATTACTATGTATTGCTTATCTATTCCTCGTTTGAAATCATGATTACGTTAGAATAAGGAGGAATAAATTGTATTTTGTTTATATTAATCTTAAAAGAAGAAATTTCATATTAAAACAACATGGAAACAAATCATAGTAAATCAATAACTGCCCATTATGTTAAATGTACTTTAGTTTGAAAAGTAATTTAAATATTTCCCATCAATTTCAATAATATTCAGTGAAAAATGGAAGCATCAAAACTAATTTCCTTTAATTTCACTGTTTAAACAAACAAGACTTTGATATCATCTTGATGAGGAAATGATTCATTTATTTTTAATAAAAAAAAATTTAAAAAAATAAAAAAATAACAACAAAATCAAGTAGAGTAAAAATAAACCGACATAACATATATAACATCTTCGAAGTAGCTGGTACCACAAAGATCCTGATTCGGTACATGCATTACAACCGAAATGGAGGGTTAAATCTAGGTTTTACAACGGGCCAAACCTATCACTTTCCATCGCAACAGGAATATACTGATTACGATTAAAAACATTTGCATGCTATAGTGTCATAATAAGTAAATCAGTGATCGGATCAGTACAAAGAATAATTTAAAAAAAAAAAAACAATCATTACTCATTGTTTTAGAAGAAACTGAGGATTTGTCCACCAAGGGCTGATATTTGTAAAAGAAATTGATAAGAGACCTTTTGAGAGGCAGTTTGTCATACCCCTGATCCAGGAGTCTGTAACGCAGATATTTGTGGCTTTCAAGAAATTTAGAGTAGTTAGTACTTGCATTAGCGAAGCATATCAATTGTGAAACACCATAAGTAGATGAAGGTATATTGCTGCAGAGGTAAGGAAAATTTATAATTTTAAAACCAAGTTCATAAATCCTAGTACTGAGATGACCAATGTCGAATTCGAAATGTAGGCCTAAAAACGACCAAAAATATGCTGATTAAACTGTTTCTGTTGTCTCGAGCTCTGGTGAATATATTGAAGGTAACCATTCATTTAAGAAGGGTTGTTAAAGAACAGTACTTCATCGATACATCTGAATGTGAAATTTAAGGATTTAGCATCTTATAAATATTCATTTTCTACAAAATTCTGAAATACAAAAACAAGTCGGTTAGGAAAGGAGTACAATTAGAGTGTATTTGAATGCCAAATAGATGCTGAAAAATAGCTCCTCAAAATATGTGGCAATGATCTCATCAAGCAGAAAATTAAGCAAGCTATAAACTTGCTTTTCTGTGAAGCACTCTCACCCTTCTGAGATTTTTTAGAAAAAATATGTGGATTTGAACCTAGAAAAACATATTTTATCGAATCAGCAAAATATCTATGAAAAAGCCCTTTTGCATTATTTTCAATACAAATTACAGCTGATTTGCTATGTAGCATGAGCTGTGCTCAACAGTGTCAGCCAACATCTGAAATGTATAACCAACAATTAGTCCAAGTAAACATTTGCGAGAAGAATCCGTCTAGACTTACTCACAACTTTCAAGACGGATCATCTTTTATCAGGGAATGTGTTGAAAGAAGAGGCACATTCTATCTTTTGCGGTAAGTTTACTTTAAAACAAAATGAGAGTGGTGAAATAGTCCCGACGAAACCGCTTAAAAACCGTAGTTAGTATTGTTGCTACTTAGTCCAATAGGACCTTGGTCTTCATAAACACATGTTCTGTTTTAACTGAACAATATTGCAGAGTTTTGAGAAAATTTTCGTGCCTAATACCCCTTTAAAGCGACTTATATTTTTTGGGAACAACACAATAACACATCCATATTTCTATTTCCATTCCTCTGGTCATTTTCCCTTTTAGATTGACTAGATTCTTTAATATCAGTTTCCGCTATATAGATGATGTATTATCTTTAAGTAATCCTAATTGCGGGGATTTGATACATCGCATCTACCCCAAAGAACTTGAGATAAAGGAAACTACAGAAACTGTAAAGTCAGCCTCATATCTTGACCTACACTTAGACATCGATGGTAAAGGTAAACTATTGACCAAACTTTACTTCAAACGCGATGACTTTTCATTCAGAATTGTCAACTTTCCTGTCATCTGTGGCAACATCCCTTCAGCACCTGCGTATGGAGTGTTCATATCACAACTTATACGTTATGCCAGAGCTTGCCGGAACTATGCAGACTTTTTGTATCGCGCTAGAACTCGAACAAATAGGCTTCTGGAACAGGGTTATGTTGCTACAAGATTGAAGTTATCACTACAGAAGTTTTATGGTCGTTATCATGAACTCGTGGATCGTTATGGTTTATACATCTGCACCTGAAAACTGATTTATTCAACAGGTCATAGTTTTCCTTTCCTCGTTTGTCTACCCCGGACTTGACTTTTTATGAGCAACTCGGCGGGTGTTTCTAGAAAAGCAGAAGACGCTTACCCTATCGGTGCACCTGGTCCATGTTCCCAGTTTTTAATGGATTCCGAGTTGCTCATTTGCTTTTGTTACTTTGTATGTATGATTTTAGTTACTTTATGTTCTTTGTTGTGTATGTCTGTTTTCCATGTCTGATCTTTGTCCCTGGATTGCATTCTTTTGATTAACGCAATCACCTTGGTTCCGTTGATTACTATTTCAGTTCGAGAGAATAGTTAGAATGGGATGTAAACATTAGAAGATAATTTATTTCATGTTGAAAATAGAAATGATCGCAATGTGCTTTTGTTTATAAAAAAGATGATTTGTTTGAAAATTCATCCTGTAGATTTCGTCACAAACATAAAAAACAAAACAAGTCTTGCCTAACTTAACCGAATACAACTTGCCAGAGAAAAATTTAATTGGAAGACAACACATTGCCTGATTCTTAAAAATAAATGTTTTCAATGATACCTAACTAAAATGGCAAATTGGGGGTATTGCTTGTTATTACAGCTGATATAGGAAATACATCAGCCAGTTACCTTTGACTCGGTATTCGAAAAAAAAGACGGCCAAAATGGTCTATGATAGGATTCGGCTTGATTCTAAAGTGAATAGTGTTAATGAAAAAAAAAATGTATCTTTCTTTTGGTCAAGTGCAACTCTGTCTTAAAACCATGCGGAAGATTATGATTAGTGACTCGCGTTTATTTTTGTCCAAAAAGTTATTTCGATTGGATAGCCCTCGACAGCCATAAAAAAGAAACTGTATTCGACAACAAGAGCGCAAATTAAAGTTAGCCACTTGAGATGTAAATAATAACGTCCTTTTATAGAAAAGTACGGCAAAAATTCAGTATGTTTACAATACAACCATACAACCAGTCAAAAATTATTTCACGATATATAACAGATCTAAGGAAATGAATGTAGGAAAAGTTGTTTTTTTTTAAGTACATGTAACTAATGTATTTCAACAGTTTCATTAATTTTCTTTGGATATGAATCATCTATGCTTATTTTTTAAACAGACCCATTCTTCATTATCATTGTAACTACTGTTACTTCCAGATACTTACAAGACTCAATATCGAAAAATTTTTAAACAATAAATAGGTTACGTGCTTCAGCTTTTCGTGTTACGTTTTGTTTTTATATGTAATCTTTTTAATTTGGTTCATTAGATTGTAAATGTTTGTGTTTCCCGTTTTCACGTTAAGGCAATATATTGTATTTTGATGTCCCTTTTTGACGCTTCGTTTTTTTCTAATATCGTTCTCTGAGTACCGAACGTTGCAACATAAAACAATATCAACACAGCAACATAAACAACAATATTTACCTTTTGAAACTCTTCAGGAAAGTACAATGTTTAAGGCTAACAAAACATTTGGTATTTCAGGGCAAATGGGAATGAATACAGATGTTCAAAAGAACTTCCTGTAATGAATGGTTTTCAAGTGATCCATGTTTACTTTACACCATTCAGTATGTAAATTAAAATATGTTTCCCTATACAGATCCAGCAGCAAAAAGCAATGTTCATTGACACTTCAATTATACTTTATGCGATGTCCAAATCAAAAATACAAATAATAATCAATGATAAGCCAAAAAAAAAATGTAATTGTTAAAATTTTGACTTCTTTATAAACAACAGGCATAAAGGACGAACAATAGAAACATGTTTTGTAAACTGTTTGTTATAAATTGAAAATTTGTTTTTATTGGTTACTCAAATAATTTACACCCATATTAGGTTCACATGCTGTAGTTTTATGATTTTATTTTTTTTTCTATTTGAATTTACTATTTATTCATTTTACTAGAAAAATGTGACAAAACTCCTTCTATATGCGATGTTTGCCGAGGTTTTTCAAAAGAGTTGCAGATTAATACAAGTAAGTTAAAAATTCCAATTTTGTTACTTGCTTTAGCCAACTTACTGTAAACTTAACTTTACAACTAAGTAAACTTGGAATAATTAAATAGCTGTCTTTGTAAGAATTATGCAAAATCTTAAAATTGTGATACACCCCAAAAAAGTACATATTTTTATTTGTATAATTAAGTTGTTTTATGGGTCTATATTATAAATATGTAATTATTCCGTCTGCTCTTAGAAGATAATCAACATTGAAAATCCAATAGATTCTATTGTATTTGAGTGTCATTTACAGAGTTATCTCCCATAAGTTGGAATCTACAGTGAGTGCATTCTATATAATATTTACCTCCTAAGAACATGGGTTATATGAAAACCAAATATTAATTCCTGTTTACCATGTAAAATAAAATAAAAAATCAAAAATAACAATATGTAGGTTTTTCACCCATGAGTCACATTTTGCATGATATTTAGCTGGAGTGCTACTTAAAAACTAAATACAAGAAATAAAGATGAAGGATTACAAGTGATAACTGAAATAAAATCTTTTAAAAGTGACAATGCCACATTGTAAAAGAACACCATGAAAGATGACCACTTTGTGAACATATAAAAATATATTCCTGTGCATTTTTCTTTGGTTTTTAATTCTAAGACAGTTAAAGAATTATAAAAATAACTGAAAACCCGGGTAAAGTCAATCCATTATAAAACATAATGATTTAAAATTACCGGTATTCAAAGCACTGTATATAATTTCTTTTATATTTTTTTTCAGGTGGAATTCCACGTAAGTACCTACCAACAAACAATTTATTTTACATACATTATGTCGATTGTCTTCTTTTATGAATAGTTTCAATACAATTAATGGTTTTAACAAAAGGAATGAAAGAAAAACTGACTCGGACGTCGCCCGGCATAAAAAAGGTCCAAACCTGACAGCAGATCGGACACTCTGTTGTCTTGTAAGAATGTGGTGTCCCCAGATGGGAATCTTAGCACGCTCACATCTGGTATGGAAAGTGCCCCGATCAATTCAACAAAAAGTACCCAATCACACGTTCAGTCTGCAGACCATTATCCCAGTACAAAAATTCAGAATTTTTCAAAATTATCAAACCATATTCCATCACTTTAAATGATATATTTGACTACAACGATGACTAACCACATTGTACCATATCAAAATGTGGTATTGAAAAATGCAAAACATACAACATTCTTATAACCGACTCTTACTTCTACAGTTCCCTTACAAACAAAACCTTTTATGCAAGAAGTCACGATGACTTAAGTTGCAAATCAACAATCTTAATATATGGATTAGAATGTGGTTTTGTACTAGCCATTGTTCGGGAATTAACACCGCCAAATTCCCGACAGCTTACCAACATTTTAATCAACAAGATCATTTAATCCCCTCTATGAACAGTCATAAGAACAGTCACGTCCTAAGTAAAAACTATCGTAGAGAAAGAGAGGAGTACTGGATACGCAGACTAGGTACTACCATACCTTACGTATGCAATGACAACATCAAAAGTATAGGAAACCTTTCAAGCCAATACAACAATAGCATAAATGTGATGACAAAAATCCAAGACGGGAAAGGAATCATGGCCATCGCCATAAAACGTCACCTAATTTACATGATGTCTCCTTAGATGGTCTCCTTCCTTTCATACAAAATTCTCTTGGACTTCATCACATTAGAACCAAACTTTATTCTATACCTCTCACTCTAGTACACTCCATTTACAAAACAAGTCTTGACACTCCTGTTTCTGACCCCACCTCATCATTGACTTGCCATCATTTTGGATATTGGTTTCCACAGACTCTTTGAACCAGTTTGTGTGAAAAGTCAAGATACAGAAAAAAAGATCATTTCTTCCATTACCGTTTGTCAACAAAGGTATAGATGCAATTATTTGGCTAACACCCTCTATCACAAAAACGTTACCAACAAAATTCCCTCATATTTCAAGACAAATTCATGCCGTTTATGTCATATTCCTATACTTCACCAATTGCATCCAAAATTTTCAATTATAAAAGGCTATTGCAGAACCTCCAGATTAAGGACTTCAAGGCTAAACCACCTGATTGTTATTGCAAAAACTCTCCATTCAAATATGGCCCTTCTGGTCACGTCATTACGGGAGATTTAAGCATCATCGAAAACCAATGTCTACGTAATATTCTTTCTAAAGGTCCCAAGTACCGTGAACCACGCTCCATAAATTGGAATTATAACTTTAAAATTCTTATGGATGCCGTCGAGGACTATGCAAGAAAATGGATAAAACGAGAGGAAGAAGACATTGATTCTCTGTCAGAGTGGTTAAAGGCCGTGAGGTCTTAAATTTTGAAACGAATGAAAATTTAAGTAGGTCAATGAGTTCCAAGACTACATCTGTTTTCAAAGACCCCGATATAGCAAAAACATTGTCTACTATACATGACAAATATGTTGTCGTACCAGCAGACAAAGCCCAAAACAACATTGTTTTTGTCAGCAAAACGTTTTACATCCAACGTTTATTATCAGAGGTAGACGTAGAAAATAATAGTAGCGATAAGACGTAAATTGCTACCATACTCTCCAAGGACGAGATTGTGGAAAACCATAAATCTGTGCTATCCTCTTTTTGTCTTTTTGTTTGTCTACTAAGGACGATGATTGTGATTTACCGTCTATGTACTGGGTACTACGCAAGAATCCATACAAACAACTTTCCATAGATTGATCTGCAAAACGTACCACCAAAAACTCTTCCAATACTTTTCACTTCTATACTCACAACTGTCAAAGAGGGCCTGCAGTCCTACCACAACATTTGTTACTACCGTAGTGGTATTAATTCAATGTGGATTCTCAAAAATTCGAAAGATCTTTTAGAGACAATCAATTCAAAGCGTAATGAAGGGAACCAAGGTTACACACTTTTAATTTTTTCATCAAATTGCTTTATAGGTCCATATGATAAGAACAGATATTTTTTATTCCAGTAGTCTGGTATTAGGATTCACATCGAAAATCTAAATGTTAATTGAAATTCATTGTCAGTTTTCTCCCTTAATACTGAATTCTACAATACATTCTTTAATTTATATCTTCTAAAACCAATGGCTATATGAAAGATTAATCAAGGGAACCAAGGTTATAGCGGGTAATCAAACGAATGTAATCCAGGGACAAAGACCAGACATGGAAAACAGACACACACGACAAAGAACATAGGTAAATAAAATCATACATACAAAGTAACAAAAGTAAATGAGCAACTTGGACTCCAATAAAAACTGGGAGCATGGACCAGGTGCACCGGTAGGGTAAGCGTCCTCTGCTTTTCTAGAAACACCCACCGAGTTGCTCATAAAAAGTCAAGTCCGGGGTAGACAAACAACAACGAGGAAAGGAAAACCATGACTTGTTGAATAAATCAGTTTTCATGGTGCTGATGGATACACCATAACGATCCACGAGTTCATGATGACGACCATAAAACTTTTTTAGTGATGACTTCAATCTTGTAGCAACACAACCCTGTTACAGAAGTTTATTTGTTAGAGTTCTATTGCGATACAAAAAGTCTGCGCACTTTCGGCAAGCTCTTTCATAACGTATGAGTTGTGATATGAACACTCCATACGCAGGAGCCAAAGGGATGTTGCCACAGATGAAAGGAAAGTTGACAATTCTGAATGAAAAGTCATCACGTTTGTCGTAAAGTTTGGTCAATAGTTTTCCTTTGACATCGATTTCTAAGTGTAGGTCGAGATATGAGGCTGACTTTACAGTGTCTGTAGTATCCTTTATCTCAAGTTATTTTGGGTAGATGCGATGTATCAAATCCCCGAAATTAGGATTGTTTAGAGATAATACGTCATCTATATAGCGGATACTGAGATTGAAGGATCTAGCCAAACGATATTCTTTCTTTCTGATCTGATCAGCTATAAAGTCAGCCTCATAAGAGTGAAGAAATAGGTCAGCAAGTAAAGGACCACAATTTGTTCCCATTGGAATGCCGACCGTTTGTTGAAAAACACGTCCACCACACTGGACAAATATGTTGTCGATTAAAAATTCCAGCATTTTGTAAACATCTTCCTCTGTATATTTGGAAGATGATTTGGAATTATTTCTTACAAAGTATGAGGAATCTCTACCAAGAACTATATATTTGTAACTAGGTGTGCCATCTTTTTTGGAAAAACAACGGTGTATAATGTTTTTAAGTCTGGATTTGAACTGAGTATGGAGAATAGAAGTATACAGTGTTGAAAACTATAGATTTTAATGCTATTATATTCAGATAATAGTTTTGAACTGATTGTCTCCAAAAGATCTTTCGAATTTTTCAGGATCCACATTGAACTAATACCACTACGGGAGTAACAAATGTTGTGGTAGGACTGCAAACCCTCTTTGATAGTTGTGAGTATACAAGTTAAAAGTTTTGAAAAAGGTTTGGTGGTACATTTTGCAGATCCAGCTATGAAAAGATGTTTGTATAGATTCTTGTGAAGTTTAGGAATCCAGTACATAGATGGTAAATCACAATCATCGTCCTTGGTAGAGAGACCAAAAGAGGATAGCACAGATTTATGGTTTTCCACAATCTCTTCTTTGGAGAGAGTGGTAGCAGTATAGGTCTCATCACCTGTATTATTTTCCACGTCTACCTCTGATAATAAACATTGGATGTAAAACGTTTTGCAGACAACAAAAATGTAGTTTTGGGCTTTGTCTGCTTGTACGACAACATATTTGTCATGTATCGCAGACAATGTTTTTGCCACATCGGGGTCTTTGAAAACTGATGTAGCCTTGGAACTCATTGACCTACTTAAAACTTTCATTCGTTTCAAAATTTAAGACCTCACGGCCTTTAACCACTCTGACAGAGAATCAATGTCTTCTCGTTCTCGTTTTATCCATTTTCTTGTATAGTCCTCGACGGCATCCGTAAGAACTTTAAAGTTATAATTCTAATTTATGGAACGTGGTTCACGGTACTTGGGACCTTTAGAAAGAATATTACGCAGAGATTCGTTTTCGATAATGGTTAAATCTCCCGTAACGAAAAATCTAATAATGATGTTTACCATAACATTTAAAACAAAATATCAAAAAAAGTCGTTTTAACAATGCATGGCATTTTGCATAAGTCTTATCTTGAGTGCTGCATGTACTTAATTCTTCAATTCTTATATTTTAGAAACCGATTTATCTCCCTTGATTTACATACATCATTTTTGTCGTATAAGTAAACTAGGGGTGGACTGGGCTAAACATTTATTTGGAATTATATATTGTCCGCTGGTCATTAAATACCACAATCATCTTCTTTATCATATCAAAAAGTGCACAAATCCTGTACATATTTTTTAAAATAACAAAGCACGTTGTTTCAAATTACAGTTCAACCAACAATAATGGTATTGTAGTCATGTGTGTAAGTATGATTTCAATATATCATATTCATATCACAACTTATGCGTTAATGCAGAGCTTGCTTTTTGTATCAAGCTAAACTTTTTACAATTAGACATCTGGAACAGAGTTGCTACAAAATTGGAAATCATCACTACAGAAGTGAAAGGTTGTCGTCATCATGAACTGGGGTATCGTTACGGTGTATTCATTGGACCATTCATGTGTGAGAATGTAGTTTTCATAGAGTTGCTCATTTGCTTATTTTCAGCAAGCTTAGTTTTTTCTGTTGTAAACCTTGTGGTGGAAGTTTATACATGCAATGCACAATGAATCGAATACATAATTTTTTTAGAGGATGCGGATGTTTAGTGTAAAATTTAAGTCAGAATATTTGTTACGAAAGGTTATGGGTTTGATATAATAATTACGATTCCTTTTTGGCAGATCTTCGGTGTAATGTACCACCAGGTGGTCCCGTAAGGAACCATTATTACGATCGACTATGTACCGGATGTCAACCCTATCAAGACGACGGGCTTTGTTGTAAAGGATGTAAAAAACATCACGGATAAATGTGATTATAGTAGACATTCAATTCTGATTCAAATAAAAAAACAAGTTCTTTTTACAAAAACCAAGATGTTTGTAAAATAACCATAACATGCATGTTTGTCTGGACTTTATTCTAGTTTTGTTTGTACAATTTACTTTCATTACATATAATTACATGTATTACCACTTAAAACTGTTTGTTGTTATTCCTTACAGTATTTGTTGGAAATATGAAATGTACTAGTAGCGTCATTAAATTATTTGAATACTATGTAATTTGATGGTGAATCAAACAATGTAGATTAGTATGGAAGGCTCACACATTTAAATCACAATTTTCTTACATCTTTATCTAAGATTTATCCGAAAAACAAAAGAGAAAAAAATGATTAAAATGAGGCATCGTATAATATCTTTATGGTGACAATATTTCTTGAGAGTATACTATGAGACTAGTGTAACTTTTGTTTTTCAATAGTTCTAATGAGCAACTGAATAAATCAAATGCCCAAGGTATCGTTTTCAAACTATCTTATTTAAGCTTTAACACAGCTTTTGGTGGATTTATAGAATAAAATGTAAATTGACATTATGAAAGGTTTTGAGTTTAATATGACAAAGAGAGAGATAGTTTATCGATGCTTTTGGACGTCATGTATCGACAAGAGTAGATCGTCTTTGTTTTCGGTTATTTAACACTCAGGCCATGTTTTTGGATTTTGACGTATTTGAAATCCCAATGCTGACGTTTCGATATTTTTGTGAAGGTTGTATTATTTTTCTTATTCTTTAGTCATTACAATTGAGTTATTGTTGGATCTTCCTGTGCAGCATGTAATGCTGACTAGAGGAGGTAACTGACAAATAATTTCCATTGAAGTGGAGTTTCCAATTACCTATTTTATTTGAAAACACATATTACTAAATATAGACAGACACAGACAATAATCACAAAAAAGGAAAACAAAAACACAGCGATTAACACGTAAAACCGTAGTTCTTAATTATGATACTATTAAACTCATTTGAAATACATTTTTGGATGTTCGTCTATCATCAATTTCTTGACAACCGTACAGTCTTTTCAATCGTCCTCTATCCTTTATCTCAAGTTCTTTTGGGTAGATGCGATGAATAAAATCTCAGAAACTATGATTGTTTAACGATAATACGTCATCTACATAGCGGAAACTGAACTAACTAAACGATGTACTTTCTTTTGGATCAGATCAGCTATAAAGTCAAACTCATAAGAGTAAAGGAATAGGTCAGAAAATAGAAAAGCGCAATTAGCTCCCATTGGTATTCCGACCATTTGTTGAAAAACGCATGCACTGGACAAATATGTTATCGATAAAAAAATCCAGCATTCGGAAAACATCTTCTTCGGTATATGAAAAGTGTATAAAGATTTAATAAAAATAATAGTATAAATGTAAACTAATTTAAAAAATATAATTTTCAATTTGATAATGTACATATTTGATGCGAAAAATACAATAAGGATTCTGTGTGGATTTTTCTATGGGGACTCGGGAAGATCAATGGGGAATGGGGGATGGTATATGATGTAAGAGGGAAGTTTATACCATTCAAGAACTGTATGCCTGTTATATCTTGATAAATGTGAACCACAATTTGAAAAAAAATGTTAACAAAGGTACACAAAAACTCACCTAAGCAAAGAATATGTCTATGGTTCGTGACAAAGTTGCAACAATATACAAATATTGTGTCAAAACTGTCAACGTAACACGTCAAAGCAATCTTTAAAATCAAAACAATCGATCTGCATTTACCAGGTAAATGTTTTTAAAAAAAATATATGTCAAATTTTCTTCCAATAGTTTGATTCCTCTTACATTTGCAGTAAATCATCCAGATAACTTCAACATATATTATTTCAAACTTAAACAAATTTAATTTTAAGTAAGTCGGTAAAATGGATAACCATTATTGTCACCGGTTTCAAATAATCAGGCTCTACTTTAGTTTTCCATGCTGGCTCAAATATAAAAAACGAAGACTCCTTCATTTACGTATACATGATATAATATCCATTTTTTTTTATATAAATATGACTTAAAAATGTTGATTTTTCATATTTTCAATCAAACGTTTAGCGACACTTAGACATAATAAATCATCTCTGTTGGAGATTCCTTTTTCCCAGGCTCTGAGGAATGATGAATTAATTTCAGTCTCTATGTTTTGATATGCATGTTGTGCTCCTCTGAGATCTTGAACGTGGTACGACGACAAGAAATCAACGAAATGCAAAAAAGGTCTTACGTTAAATCTCATATAATCCCTTTTCAAAACCAAACTACGTACTTTTTTAACCAAATCTTGAAAAAATGGTACCCTGTGGAGTTCTCCACATTCAAGTCTGTGATTGAAAAATCTAATTATGTTTGTCGTATTATTATACAGCAAATAAAATACGTTATTACTATCAATGATCTATTTTCTTTCAATATGATTCAAATGTGGTTTAATTTAATACGGTAAAATATCTGAAGTCCAGCTTAATTCGATGGTTACGTCTTGAAATACGATTGGATCAGTAAACTGAGAAATGTAGCCCCAAAGAGGACTGGTTATCTCATATGACTGAATGTCATTAGATGATTTTTTTACTCGTGTAAGTGTTTCATGACAATGACGTACTATGGTTCTTGATTTTGAATATGCTTTGCAAGAATTGAAAACCGATGCTATAACCGACCAGGCAGAGGGCGCATTGATAAACGTAGCAATGGTCAACATTGACATAACCTTTGTGTAATGGTTATAGAAGGATTTGTTCGAGGTTTCTAGTGTATGTGAAATGTTAATTGCGACTCCGTGTAAGTGATGAAATAGATTATAATAGACAATTAACATTTTACTTCTGTCACTACAAAAATATCTGAATAAGTTGAATATATATATCAAATTGCTAGGGATAAGCATGTTGATAGGATTAGTTCTGTCTCTCCAGGAAAAGCGTATTAAGTCAACATGACATAACCGTTTAGTTTGAAACAAGCACTCCCACCCTTGTGCGTTCAATTCGTGTAACAAAACAAGTAATTTTGATTGTAACTTTCCAGGGAAACGGTTTTCGAAAAAGTTTACTTCAGGAATAAAATAATGAGAACATATTTTATATTCGACACAATAAATAAGCCTCTTTAAACACATTTGAAAGCACACTATCATATGAACTGGTGTTCAGTCGGTTGGATCAGTCTCTTCAGCTAGCCAAAACATGATCTTTTAATAAAATAAGAACATAATAAATCCGGTTGTCTTGGTTTGATCAAATCATTCAGTATACTTTTCAAAGCGGCATAACATAGAAGCTGTGTATGAGTAAACGAACAAATTAACAACTTTTCTGCCACAGAAAACGATATACGCCATTGTAAATCTTCGTCTTTTGATCCTCTGCACCCAACAGGTACAAAAAGCACCCCATAACTTATTATGGTTTTAATCACATTTTGACTCGGCCACACTGAACGAGATCTCTTTATCCAAGAGCTGGCCCGATTTATCCATTTGCTGCACCTTAGGGCTAATGCAAAGTCGTGTGTATCATGCAAAGAAGACACACATGGACCATGTATTTTAAAGTTGAAAATATTGTTAAGGAACCCTAACATAGTATTTTTAAATGTTTGCTTGATAGGAAGTTACTATCGAAATGAAAAAGAGGTCCCATGACAATGCTTGTTCTATATAACCGTAGTATGGTAAATACAGAATCTGTACTATCCATTGCCATGATAATCTTAACTTGTATATCTCTATGCAAGTCTGCTTCTTTTTCTGTTTGAAAAAACGGATATGTTTGCACTGTTGAAACAAATCATTACATCGAGATCACTGTCTGAGAAGTTAAGACCTTCTGCTTTACTGCCACTACTTATCGTATTTAAGGCATATGTTTTTTCAACCAATTTGTCCATCATTACATATTTATTTCGCCTACGTTGGACTTTTTTTTGTCCCGAATGCATTGCTTAAAACTGTAAACAACATTAATGACCACTCGACTTCCTCCATCGACTGAAAATAAGAATATTATTATTTTATTTAAGTTATGACCACAAAAGCGGTTATTCCCAACTATAATTTTCATTAACTGTCAAATTAGGAAGAAAGGTAAATAAAATTGAAAAAAAAAATGAAAACATCCCCCCCCCCGATCTAATTTAACAATATCATTTTCCTCACTATAGTTTATCTTTTTTTTCATATGACTATAATTCGATCTTTATCTCATTGGATGTATTTTAAATTTCTGAATGTTAGAAAATTAAGATTTGTTATTTTAAATGCAATCTGCCCCTTAAACGTTCAGTTTTTGTAGTGCATTTCTATGAAATTAAATACCAGTTTACCTACATGATGTGGACATTTCTATCTTTGTTCCTAGATTCTAATAAAACGAAAAAGTCACAGTGACAGGTGATTTTAACCCGTGTTTCATCTACTACCGGACTTACAGATTTACTCTTAATTTTCATTGCAGTATCATTTGTAATTCTTGATGAACATACACTATTTCATTTAAATTGATTAAAATTTAAGATTTGTAAACTACTATGTAAACTTCAAATTTGAATAAAAAATACGTGAAAAAGAGCAATATCCAATTGTAACAAGGAACAAGGAATACAAATAAAGTACAATTTAAAGGTGAAAAATGGAGAAAGAGGGTAGGTTTTAGGCCTTTGTCGGGGCGGATTACCGAGAGGGAAAAAAACAACTGCCAAATCTGACTAAAGAAAAACAATATGATCTTCCTCAATCAATATATCCTTTCTCTATGTTAGCAAATTTTAAAAATTAATCAAATAAATGAGTGTAAGCTGCACGTGCTCTTTTCGTATGGAACTTAAGATGAGGAAAAACCACACTTGTTCTACATAAATTTACACGTCGATGTATTCGTGCTAATATTTTGTTTAGCAGAATTTATATATATAAAAGACATCATATACAGCTTTATAACTAACCTTATGTGTTTTAAATTATTTAATTTTTTTTCTTTGCTTCCCATAAGGATTACATAAGTTTACAGAGATTATTTATTCAATAAGAAGTCACATGTATAAAATATAAATTGAAATAATTCAAAATAACTTAAAAACTGATAAGATGAATAGATTTATACATACCAGGCATTTTTTTGTCAAAAAGTAATCAAAGGAACCAAGATTCTAGTTGAAATAAAAAGAATGTAAAACAATTCATCATGATATATATATATATGTTTGCGTGACATTAATGCTTAAATAAATTGAAAAAGTAAAGTTTCAGTTTCTTACTTCTTTCCTTTTCACAGTTACATATTTATCATTCAGTGTAACCGTGTAAGTGATGCGAATCGAAACCTGTAATAATATTACATATTTCACTACAAGAAATCTTGAGCATGTACTTACGATATTGAATAGCAAATGCATACATAAAAACTACAAAAATGCTTTGTTGGGGTAAATGTCGCGGTTAGGATAGAATCTGAATTTCTGTAGAATTCAGGGATATTTGAACATAGTTTCAATGAGAATAAACGAAGTTGGTCTCTCTACCAATGATTGTGATTAACCGTCTATTCACTGGATTCCTAAGCTCCAAAAGAATCAGTACAAACAACGTTGCATAGCTATATCTGCAAAATGTACACCCAACCTCTTTCAAAATTTTTAACTTCTACACTCACAGCTGTCAAAGAGGGTTTGCAGTCCTACCACAATACTTTTTACTCCCGTTGTAGTGTTAATTCAATGTGGATCCTAAAAATGGAAATATCTTTTGGAGACAATCAGTTCAAGGCTAATATCAGAATATAATATCATTAAAACCTATGATTTGTCAACACTGTATACTTCTATTCCCCGAACTCAGTTACAATCCCGACTTAAAACATTATACATCGTTGTTTTTCCAAAAACGATGGTACACCAATATAAAAATATATGGTTCTTGGCAGAGATTCCTCATACCTTGTAAGAAATAATACAAAATTATCTTCCAAATATACAGAAGAATATTTAACAAAATGCAGGAATTTTTAATCGAAAACATATTTGTCTAGTTTGGTGGACGCGTTTTTCAACAAACGGTCGGCATTCCAATGGGAATGTTCTCCTCTACTCCTGCACTCTTATGAGGCTGACTTTATAGCTGATCTGATCCGAAAGAAAGAATATCGTTTATTTTTAAACAATCCCCAAAGAACTTAAGATAAAGGATACTACAGACACTGTGAAGTCAGCCTCATATCTTGACCTACACTTATAAATCGATGGTAAAGGAAAACTACTGACCGAACCTTACGACAAACGTGATGACATTTCATTCGGAATTTTCAACTTTCCTTTATCTGTGGCAACATCCCTTCTTCACCTGCGTATGGAATGTTCATATGCCAGAGCTTGCCAAAACTACGCAGACTATCGCGCTAAAATTCTACCAAAATAGGCTTCTAAAACAAGGTTATGTTGCTACAAGATTGAAGTGATCACTACAGGAGTTTTATGGTCGTCATCATAAACTCGAGGATTGTCCATTGTGTCACGGTTTTCCTTTCATCTTTCATCTACGGACTTGACTTTTTATGAGCAACTCGGCAGGTGTTTCTAGAAAAGCAGAGGACGCTTACCCTACCGGTGCACCTGGTCCATGTTCCTAGTTTTTGGTTACTTTATGTTCTTTGTTGTGAATGTCTGTTTTCCATGTCTGGTCTTTGTCCCCGGATTACATTCTTTTGATTACAGTAACTGCTATAACCTTGATTCTCTATATTGCATTGCTCTTAGAATTGAAGTTACAACAATATGAAACAAAATTTTGTTTACTTCTCTGAAAATAACATCCTTTATAACATTCTTCCCTATCCTAAAAGGGTTCTTTACATGCAACTAGCAATTATACATATTTGAAAGGACTGAATTGAATAACATTCAATTTGTCATTCATATTTTTTAATTTAAGATTTTTTTTTCAATTTCGTCAAAAATACCGAAACGGCAACAATTCAAATGCATTAAAATTAGTGAACACTGCTTCAGCATGAAAACAGGAAGCAAAAACTATTTACATACACAATTTATCGATCAGAATAAATACAATTACCCATTAACACATTTTACGATGAAACTTTTACATCATGCAAACACTTTTTGTTCGTCTAAAATACATATATTTATTTGTATTTGCAAAATATTCGAATTATGATGTTCCCTGTAATAAATGTGATCAATATTGTGCTTGAAAATAAGGAACATGAATTATTTGCTTTCTACACGATGCGTCGATTCGTACGCTGTTAACTCTGTTTTATGGGCGGAACATCTTGTTTCCGTTACGGAAATTTTATTTTCATCGCAAAAGGAAATTTTACAGTAGTTTCCCTCATTTAACAATAGTATATATTATTTGTTTTCAGAAAAGGGGAGTTTTCTCATTTTCTATAAAAAAGAGTATTGTGTAATGGAAATCATTTCTTAAATATATAAGGAAAATAATACGATAATCTACTGTTGGTTTCTAATGAAGTAAATGTATAAGAACGTGTTGAATATCGGCAGAAATATATCGACCCGTCAGCATTGGGAAAATTCTAATACATCAAGATTTAAAAAACATGAAAACATGAAACGAAGACGATTTACTAACACAATATAGTGAACCAAATAAAATAAATAACATATACACACTTCAAAATATGAAAAAAGGCGTCACACATAAAAAAATAAAACTTTAACACTAGCATTATAAAATCCCACAAAAATCGGAAGTGGAATCAGGTCACGTCTTGATAACGGTGAGCTGGTCCTGCTCTACTAGCGGCACCCGTCATATTACATGTTCATGTTGGTATAATCTGGTATCACTCTGTCACCAATGGTGCAACTCCCGGACACGAGTCACAAAACGATTATACATCCTCAAAAACAGTTCGCTTGCATAATAAAATTTTTTTCCTTTATTCATGTTAAGCTGTCACTCTTTTATCCATTCCCATCGAACGTAAACCTTTCTGAACTGAAACAATACTTTTATTTGATTTTCTTTCTTCATTCTAATATTGATTAGATACTTTTACGTTTACCTTTTGGATGAGATATATTTCAATACTAAACCTTTTTTTTCACTTTTGTCACTTCCATATAAAATAAATGAACAAATTTCTTAGTTCAAAAAACTTTTTAGCTGGAATTAAAGAATGCTTTTCTTTTAAAATTTCGAATTGCGCAACTACCATTATAGAAATTATAGAAAATGAAAAGAAAAGAAATATACACAATGGCCTTTTGAATAAAAACATACATTGCCTTAGTGGTTCTTGAATAGCTATCGATTTATAAACCGACTGACGGTATAAATATTGGATAGATAACTTTGATATTTTAGACGAAAAGCTATAAAGAAAGATTAAAACATGTTTCCATTTGACAGAAAATATCTGATTGACTGAACATAATTTCTTGACATATTAAATAATTATATTTCATTGAGAAGATGCCTTGTAAGATCAGCTATGAAGTAAGATGTTAAACTGCCTGAATAGTCGATGTGATGTTAGAGTTAAATAAGAATATATGATATGATGCAGGTCGAAGATGGGTGCATTTTTGTAGAATAATAAGTTTTACAGGGTTACGTTTTACATTAACTAGGATTTATTTCTTCCACTACTTTATAAAACTTTTAGATACTAGTTATACACTTCTTGACTGTGTAAAAGATACGAAATTATTTAGATCCTTACTCGGTATTACTGGTTGCCGATTACGGTTTTACTACACACATTTATTCAATTAAGGTTACTAGATTACATGTACATGCTCGGGTTAATTTAAACATCCTGTCAAACTGTATTCAAGCTCTCAGTGCTTCTAAGGTCCATGGTGAAAATCGCATTGATAACCAGTATGAAAACTCTGTCCCCTATACATTTTCAATTTTCCATTTGTGACATATATTCTTTAACTGTTGATAAAATATAATTAAAAAAAAACAATGATAAAAACATTTTATTTATATACATAATGAAACATGTCAATCCATCAGTTGTTGTGAAGTACTAAACGTTACCATGTAAAGTATAACGATGTGTCTGCTTTTAGAATAGATAATCTATTTGTTTTAAGCTTGACATATTAACATGTACTGAATAATCAATTATTTTCATGTAAATAAAATGTCGTAATTTTGTCATTGTAAATGATTCATGTGGACAGATTTTAGTGGTGTGTTGTTTAATCTTTTAATAGAATTACTTCTGATTCAAGCTCTCTGATTTGCCGTATTATTCCGTAATCACAGTAATGTTTTATTTTTAATTTTAATACATATTTGGAGACATATTTTTATAGTAACTTATTTTCGTTGATTTTATCTTCCGACGAAATAAACAAATTTAATCCCAAACGAAAATTTCTTCTTTTACAGTATAATGTTACAAATTCCAAACCAACAGTACACAGTACTATTCAAACAACGCCATTGTAGTGCTTTTTTATCCATATACTTAATCTTTTTCCTGGGTTGATATGGGTAAGACTTCAATCTCATTTACTTCCATTAATGATCTTTAGTCCTGGAGGAAGTTTTATTGCTTGGGAGGGGGGGGGGGGTACAAAATATTAGCGTCAATCTTTTTTTTTTTTTTTTTGGTAATTTTTATTCGACATGTATTAGTCCTTTAAATATATGGCTTTCGACAAATTATGCAGTGGATAGGCCTATAGATATTTATTAACTACATAAAGAGTGTAAATACATCGTGTATGCCCTATTAGTGATTTATTTGAAATGTTATAATAAAGGAGATTCACAAATTAATGTTGTTTATAAGTATTATATATAAGAATCTGTAGTTAGAAAAAAAGCTGCAATTATTTTTCTATTCTCACCCTCCGGTTTACCTGATGCCACTTTATAATTATTTTTCTATTCTCACCCTCCGTATCACCTGATGCCACTTTAAAACTATTTTTCTATTCTCACCCTCCGGTTTACCTGATGCCACTTTAGAATTATTTTGCGAGTTTATATTGCTAGTGTTTTAGTTTTGTGTGACGTTTTATTTTCCTTTTCATTTTTGTTGCCGTGTTTATCCTTTATATAATTTTTAGAAAGATTAAGAGAGACTCTAGACTTTGATGTATCGCATTACATTTGTCATCTATATATCATAGACATATATTTAAAAGACTTAGATGTTTTTGATTTTTAGGTCAAACTTGCACAAGGTGGTCAAATAAATACTATCAACATATTTTACATACATATTATCCAGTTTGTTATATTGACTAAACGTTTATTTGTTAGATCGAATTTGAAATCAATCGGGCATACCCCTTTCAACAAACATATTAATACTCTTCAAAATCAATGTCATAAAATAACACATAGTGCCTATAAACCACAACCGAAATAGTCTACGCAATGATTAGTGCATAAGGATTCATAATAATAATATATACACAGTCAAATGTGCCACATTTGATAATCATACAGTGCTCGATTCATATGATAATCATATGATATTTATCATGTGGCAGTCATATAATTATCATTAGATTCTCATATTATAATATGGGCTTGAAAACATATGATAATCATATGTTTGTGAGTAATATGTGATTATCATATGTTAACTGAAACGTATGATTATCATATGGTGCTCGAACCATATGATAATCATATGGTGCTCGATTCCTATGATAATCATATGAGGCAAACCATATGATTCACATGTGTGGCACATTTGGATGTGTATCTATACATTACCATTTACAAAGTTATTTTACGACAAACGTGATGACTTTTCATTCGAAACTTTCCTTTCATCTGTGGCAACATCCCTTCAGCGCCTGCGTATGGAGTGTTCATATCACAACTCATACGTTATGCCAGAGCTTGCCGAAACTACGCAGACTTTTTGTATCGCGCTAGAATTCTAACAAATAGGCTTCTGGAACAGGATTATGTTGCTACAAGATTGAAGTCATCACTACAGAAGTTTTATGGTCGTCATTATGAATTCGTGGATCGTTATTTGGGGATTATTTGTTTAGTTGTTATTTTAGATTACGCACTATACTCGGCGTCACATAAATAACATACTGTTAAAATTTGAATAAAAACATTTTCTACGACTTTATTGACACCTACCGTCGTTTAAATTGTCTTAAATGACTTGCTCATTCGTTTAGCCAAACGGCTTCTCCCTAAACATTGAATCGTTAAATTCCGGTCAGATTTTAATTCTCGATGCCAATAATTACATTGTAAAAAGTCGGCCATGTTTACAGTGATCGGGTTGCTAGGAGATGTTGTTTACGTTTAAATGGTTTGTCCATAAACCGAAGAACCCAGAATGCATTTCGGCGTTATTTCGGATATCTCGGATTTATTTTACGCGAACAACGTACAATACCGAGAAGTTGATCAAGCAGACGATTGTCACCGGAGTTCGACAGGAACTTACGAACTTCGTTTGTAAACAAATCGTCCCGTAGAAACCAACATGGCGGATATTAGTATGGGATTTTCCCGTAAGGATTTGTTACGCATGATTTAAGCTAATAAGCGACTTGTTTAGGGAGAAGCCGTTTGGCTAAACGAATGAGCAAGTCATTTAAGACAATTTAAACGAGGTAGGTGTCAATAAAGTCGTAGAAAATATTTTTATTCAAATTTTAACAGTATGTTATTTATGTGACGCCGAGTATAAAAGGTATGATCCATTTGTTTCTTTTAACATATATTTAGTCAAACAAAATCATACATGTTATATGTTACATTTGATACATCGAATATATTACAAAAAAAACCGAGTTAATTGATATATTCACGTCAACCATGCGTCATTCTATGCGCATATGTAGTACCTTCTTATTGTTAATAGTAATGTCATACATGAAATTTCTCGATATTTGAAATTCGGTTTTTAAATTGTGCTCTATTAAATATGACTTGTTACATGTAATACAAAATAAAAGAAAACCTGCAAAACAGAAAAATCATATAAAAGTCACTCTGAACTCGTCTTAACTTTTCTTAGAAATGATAGATAATCCCAACAATGCATAGTAACAATATATTTTTCTATTTCTAGTAACACTTGCATTTAGTTGTTACGGATCTTTTATGATGCACACGTTTTCATGATGAAATTTTGACCATTTTCGCCAATTAGTAATGATGGCTTTATTTTGGGAAGTAGAAAAAATATGTAAAATAATACAGTCTAATGTGAAAAATTTAAATGTACTATATTAAAAAATAGAGGACAATTTTCATATCAAGTGACTTTGGTAATCGAAAAGCATATAAAACCTTCAGAAACGCTTGAAATGTCATTCGTTATATGCACTTCCTTTGACTACTGCCCAGAAGTAATTTTCTTCTTGCTTTTTATATAGAAATTACACAGTGTAAGATGTAACTTCAAAAAATACCTATTAATTATGTTCATTTTTTTTCTATGATGCAAAACTCTTTTTGCACTTTGTGGGATCGTAATTTTGAAATAAAATTTATAATATGTTCTGTTATATTCCAGAAGGCATTTGGTATGTATTATTTCAAACCTTTCATATATACCTTACACGGTATAGTACGTATACTTCCAAACCATTAATTTAGCAATGACACATAATTTTATACGGATATTATGTCGCTACTTTTTACTACTAGAATCTTAATTCCCTTGATCATTCTTTCTTTTATCCTTTACGAATTATAAAAAGTGAGAATAATTGATAAATCTTGCAATTTAATGGACATTTCTTTCATTTCTGTACATATTACATAATTTAAATAAATAAATCTGATGTTTTCACCAAAATATTGAATTTTTAAATAACTTTTTCTTGCATATATTTTATATAAGTATATTGCTATTCCTAAATTTCTAAACAAAAAAACCCTAATGTATTATTTTGATGCCTACCGGAAGTAGAATACCTATACTTCGCCTGTCCGTATTGAGCTTGTTAATTCAAATTGAGCCTGTTTCTCCGTACTGGGCATGCCTTTCTGTATCGGTCCAGTTAATGGTTTTTAAAACTTCAGTACATTGAGTATTGAATGGTCAATTCAAGTGATATTTTACACAATTGGCTATTATACTATCGGGTATAATAGTAGAGACAATGGTAACACAAAGCAGTGCAAATCATGTGAAAAAGAGTTGTCAAGTAAAACCTTAAAGAGTGTGGTTTTACTAAGTAATTTAAATTATGAAAATCATGACATTTGTTTCTTTTAATAGGAAAATGCAAAGGGATACCTACAATTTGCGATTTGTGTCGAGGTTTTTTGAAAACTTCGGATGTTTATGCAGGTAACTACATTTGTAACAAGGTTGTTTAAGGTAGTACATCATAGCAATAGTCATATTAACGTGAAATTAGTTGTAGATCGATTATAAAATAATATATAAACAAACTAAATTTCCAAACTGATAGAAACATGGATAAAATATCCTGTTTTCCAAAGAACACTTGCTGTGTAAAACAATGGAAGAGTAAAAACTAATTTGTAATCAAATATCAAAATCATTTAAGCGAGCTGAAGTGTGTGTGTGTGTGTGTGTGCTACATATTATGATCAAACAATTAATAATTACATTTTAATAAAACAATTTTTAAACGGGACTATATTGAGTTACCCAATACAAAAAATATGAATTTACTGATTACTGATTATGATACTGTAAATTTACAGAGTCGCAAAGGATTTGCTTTGTTCTTTCCGTTTTTTTTTCTTGTTTCTTTTTTTAGATAAACCCATCCCCAATTTTTATAGCAAGTCATCTCTACTCATAAAAAAATGCATGAAGATGGAGACATGCGGTAGGATTCAGGAATTAACTACTTGCGTTTTTTTTACGATACGACGTTTACAAAAACAGCTTATGTGTAAAATATGGCGATACATAACAGTAATAATCATTCAATTTCTAATATTGTTTCAGTTCTTCAAGCGTTTTCAAGTAAATACTTTTTTTAATTTAGAAAGAATTGAAATTGAAAAATTGAAGAATTGAAAAAAAACATGCCTGGCCTTCAAATTTCAGAACCATTTTTGAATGGTCTTATATATAAAAAAGTTATAGACCATTTTAAAATTATCAGTAAATTGACCGATTTTCCATTGATGGTAGATTCAGTTTTTTTTTATACGGAGACCCATTCGATCAAAGTATTGATATGATTAACTGAAATGTTAATATAGGATTTTCTTCTTTCTTCTGTTTGTTATTACTCTACGACTGCCCATACATGTTTGGTACCCTGATAATAAGTCTGATAATCTGACAGGAGGTGGTTCAAGCATGTCAAAAACCCTAAATCTGCACATTTATTTATAATTCAGTAACGATAACAGAACACAAAACAGCTCTTAATTTGTTATTTGGTTATTGCATTTTCACTATGAATCACATTAGCATGGGTAGTGTCTGATTTTTTTCAAACTAGATTAGTTCTTAACATGATACTATCTAAACCTTATCGCAATTTTATATTAATTCGAGATTGCTATCGTTTCAGTAAAACCAAACCGTAAGTATTCTTATCATTTAATGTGATAATAAGATTAAAACATGCCTAAGAATGTGCTGAACCCATTAATATACTTTAAAAAGGTAAGTGTTAAATTGTATTTTCTTTCTTGTTTTTTTTTTTTTTTTTGTTTTGTTTCGTTCATTTACTGTTAACAGTGTGTGCTCCTTGAAAAGTTTCTTAACATAGGAGTACATAACAAAAAAGTAAATACATTCGAGTCTCCTCTCGCTCTTTATGGTGCATAAAATTCAAACCTCTCTGAATGACATCATGGTTTTATACAATAATGCTTTATTTCGAATTGTATATTCAGATAAATTTGCTATCTGTGTAAGGGCATCAAGAATTATTTGATGTTTATTCAAGAGAAAGAAAAGGCAAATTGTCCAAATTATTGAAGAAGGTATTAATTTCTGATTACCTATGTTAATCTCTAAAAATAACAGCGAAATAGCAAAAATAGAAGAGTTTTTGTTACCCTAGAAAAATAAGAGAAAATGGACAATGGCAATGATTTATATGACAAATGAAAGACATGTTTCTGCCAGTATCCATCTGGTCTGTTTCATGCATAAACGTACATTGCAACTTCATGGGTTTTATCAGTATCTGATTCTTCTAATTCTGATGCTTCGTGTTTACCCCTCAGCTTCGAATGGTATGAAGGCATTATTATTTGCATTATTATCATTTAAACATATTTTGCTGTAGCATATATTCAACAGATCTAGCCTTGATGATAGTAATTGATTGACTAACCTGTTCAAACGAAACTACCCTAGACCTCATCTGTGTAAAATCATTTTCCAATATTCACTTGAGGTGAACTAGATGAAGACAAAATCCATTTTCTAAGATCGACTTAAATTTATTGCTAATTTCACTCCCAGTATTTGTTTGATGTTATATTGTATGCGGTAAACGTTTTTATGTGGAGGTTTGTTTCCTTTTTCTTTAGATTTATATGCACTTACAGTTTATTCTTTTTCGTTGCATTGTATATGTAGGTCGTCTCTGTTCCGTAGACTTCTACAAATGACCACTTAGCAATATGTAAATAGACTTAAATTGCTAGGTGGTTTATGAATTTTTGTGAAGTCTAATCAAAAAGGGTGATCATAATAACAACTATTCCACTTTTTGCGCTAATTTTGCTACCGTGAATATTTATACGTAAATGTACATCTATATATAGTTATCATTATTGATGTAATTTTAACTTAAAGAATAATATAACAATCTTGCTGGAATATTGCTCCATGGTAGTTTTATTATGAATTCCATACCTTTGTTTTGCGTTTTCTATACCACGTGGTCTATTTGTAACCTTTTTCATTTTTGTGTTAAAAAAATAATGTCTAAAAACGAAATGAAAAAAAAAAACAACCGATACCAATGAATGACAGTTTTATTATGAATAAAGTGTATAGTCATAGCAATGTGAGAAATTAAGACGTATTATGCGTTTCCTAGAATATTTTTGTATTTTAATCAAACGTTATGGTAATCACATAAGTTTGTTGATGTTGATAAATAATGCCGTAAAATATAAAAGTAATTACATTTTCCATTATGTTAGCTATGAATATATAACAAATGATATGACAATTTATGTCGTCTCTGTTTGCATCTGTTATGTAAGTATATTTACCGATAATTTGAAAAAAGGTTTTTGATTAATGAACTAAACATCTATGATAAAGTGAAAATCGGTTACTACATGTATGTGTTGAATTATTCATACGAACTGCACTTTCCAGCTTGACAGATCACAACTAAACATCACAAGAGTTGTTTTTTATACACCATTAGATTTCTACATTTTTATACTACATGTAATAATGGCGTCAAACTTGTCGCACTATTATATAAAATTATTTAATGTTGTGTTTCTTCAATACAAATAATGCAAACATCTTAATTTTCACACTCAGTTTTTAAAAAAAATATATATTCATTTTATTTGTGTGTGTAATTAACAACTAATACTTATGTTACTTATGTCAAGGTCAATTCCAAAGATTTACAATTTAATGCATCTTTTTGTTAAATTATCCCATCTATAATGTGCAGTGTAACTTCACAAGGAACACAATATTTGGAGGCTATCATCTTAGTTCTACAAATGGAAGTCCTACTTAAAGAGTTCATTTTTGATTCAGTATGTATCACTTTGTAGCTTAATTACTGATTACGAGAATTCATTAAAACACTCCCGGGTCAGAAAATTTTCATTACCGCCCTTATACAATGTCTACATTTTAACTGTTCTGAAATTAAAAAAAAACAATTGACATAAAAATTAAACACAAATTTTCAATCATGCATAATACAACATAAAATTATACAGTTTAGTGACAGAAGGACTTCAAAGTTCAAATGGTGTTATATGGGTTTTATATTTGTGTGGTGAAAGATATTCTAATGAAGTGTATGAGGTTGGAAATAAAGATTATTAATTACATGACTTGCATGTGCATAATGAAATCGTTTAAACGTCCGAAATCATAAGACAATTTTCAATGAACTATATGTATCATGAACTTGTTTGGGTCCATTAATTTACATGGTAATATACTAACGGGTTACTATGTTCTTGTTTAAGTATGGAAAGTGCGTATGTGAAGCATTAGTTTCATGTTGTAAAAATCGTACCCTTGTATCACAATAGATCAAAATGAAGAATAGTATAGCCTATTCAAGTAATGTATGTTCATCGAAAAGCATGTCATGAGTGAAAACGTAATGAGCCTTGAAAATGATCTCAGAAATCGATTAAACTTTAAAATAGAATCAAGTGAAAGTGAAATCAGAATTTTCGTTTTGCGATCTGTTTGTACTGGTATATTCGATACATGTTGCAATTAATCATACATTACTTCGTAATGAAACAGTAATCAAGGGAACCAAGATTCTAACGGAAATCAAAAGAATGTAATCCAGAGACAAAGGCCAGATGTGGATAGGAACACTACTAATTAATAACAATCGATGATTTATTAAGAGGAAATCCAAGACAAATTTTGTTTTCAAAACAGTTTCACCTTCTCATAAAATAAATACATCCATTCAAATTGTTGAATGTTGGTTTATCATTAACTTCAGCGGTAAAAAGAAATAGATAACATAGAAACCATTGAATTTCATTAAAAAGGGGGATAATTCTTTAATGTGAGCACAATTTGGTTGCTATGTAAGGAAACTTTAACTTTAAAATCATTTTAAGAGCCCTTAAATGTCGATTCAAAACGAACTTTATATTTCTTTACATACATATGGAATACATAGCATTGGAACAAGACATTCAGTGGGATAAACGTTACCATGTGACACTCATTTTATAGGATCGCCATGTTTTTTTATATGGCTATATATAAACAATCTTTCTATGATATTTAGGGAAATGAGAATTCCGCCATTTTCGTCGTTGCCAGTTTATTCATTTTGTACATCTGTGTTTTCAAAGTTTTCAAAAAGAACAACAACAAATTCAGAATAAATATTGCATCTCTTATTAAACATTTAAAATTATGCTATTACAAAACACTCTGTATGTCAAACGATAAAAAAAATCAATAATTTAACCCTGCAATTTTTAAGTAAGGCGATTATTCGAAGTCATTTACATCTTACACAAAAAGCATTGCTATATTGTTTTTTTTTTTTTCAGTATTGTTATTTTATTTTCTATATTTAGTTTTGGACGTTGAAATTATGATTTTAATAAATACTAAGAGTAATCAAGAGAACCAAGGTTATAGTTGAAATCAAAATAATGCAATCCAGGGACATAAACCAGATATGGAAAACAGACATACACAACAAAGAACATAAAGTAACTATAATCATGCATACAAAGTAACAAAAGTAAATGAGCAACTCGGACTCCACTAAAATCTGAGAGCATGGACCAAGTGCACCGGTAGGGTAAGCGTCCTCTGGTTTTCTAGAAACGCCCGCCGCGTTATCATGAAAAGTCAAGTCCGGGGTAGACAAACGAGGAAAGAAAACTATGAACCGTTGAATAAATAATAAACAGAATCGAATTTATCCGACATGGTATCGAAAAAGCGAAAAGTCATTCTGGTAATGTTTTTTTTTAAATCACAAATGTTCTTAAGGAGTTAGACTTAAGGTAAAGGAAACTATCAAAACTATTAAAAATCAGTGATAATTGTATGTATGTATCATATTTAATTTCACCAACGCCAATCAAGCTTTTATTTGAAATAGAATGAAATCAATGCAAGTCACTTTGATGCTTACATGAAATTGATGTAAAATGCTGAATACAAGCGTTCCAATGATTTGAAGTATTGTATCCTGAACCCCAAGCCTACCTCCTCAAATGACCCCAAACAGTCACTTAATAGGGAACTTCAAACAAATTATGTGTAACGAAATAGAAAAAACCTAGGAGTTTTTAATATTGAAAAAAACATTCAATTTAAACGAATATTTCTTCGGGTTGCATCAAATATTTAGAAGTTAGTTTTCTCGAAGGCGATCACTAAGAGTAATCAAAGGAACCGATATTCTAGCGGATATCAAAATAATGTAATCCACGGACAAAGATCAGACATGGAAACAGACTCACACACCAAAAAACATAAAACAATCAAACTAATACATACAAAGCAACAAAAATAAATGAGGAAATCCGACTCCAGTAAAGACTGGGAGCATTGACCAGGTGCACCGGTAGGGTAAGCGTCCTCTGCTTTTCTAGAAACACCCGCCGCGTTATCATAAAAAGTCAAGTCCGGGGTAGACAAACGAGGAAAAAAAACTATGAACCGTTGAATAAATCAGTTTTCATGATGGATACACCATAACGATCCACGAGTTCATGATGACGACCATAAAACTTTTGAAGTGATGACTTCAATCTTGTAGCAACATAACCCTGTTCCAGAAGCCTATTTTTAGAGTTCTAGCGCAATACAAAAAGTCTGCGTAGTTTCGGCAAGCTCTGGCATAACGTATGAGTTGTGATATGAACACTCCATACGCAGGTGCTGATGGGATGTTACAACAGATGAAAGGAGAGTTGATAATTCTGAATGAAAAGTCATGACGTTTGTCGTAAAATTTGATCAATAGTTTTCCTTTACCATCGATTTCTAAGTGAAGGTCAAGAGGCTGACTTTACAGTGTCTGTAGTATCTGTAGTAAAGGCGATGTATCAAATCCCCGAAATCAGGATTGTTTAAAGATAATACTTGCTCGTAAAACATAAAACATTCAAAACAGTTAATTTGCAATTTAAGAAACGAATTATACAGCTAAATCACTATGCAATATGAGTTGCAGACAACATTGACAAGCTACAGTAGACATTCTTGCCCAACTTGTCATACTGACCATGTGCGATAGGAATTCATGTAGGATAACTAATATCGATGATGATTGAATGTTTCAAAAAGAGAGGCCCATTTTAGGTATTTCGGTAAGATTTATGATTACAAACCGAAATCATAAATTATTTTTGTCAAATTATCCATAACGAAGAACAGCGTTAAGAAATATAGAACTGCCAATCGGCCAGCTAGGCTATATTATTTTGAGTCAAAATTCTTTAAAAATGTCTTATTCTTGCAAAATGTATGAGTGCGCACACTTTTAATTTGCTTGAGGGTAAATGTATATAGCATAGGAGACCGAGTGGTCTAGGGCGCTGGACTTAACGCAGGCGGTGTTGCCATAGATGTCACAGCGGTACGAGTTCGAGTCCCGCGGAGGAAACGACCAAAAAACTTGCTTTGCAAATTTGACAGTTCTAACATCGTTGGGAAGTTTTCATATAAACACTTCTATAAGTTTACATTACTTCCCTGTTCCAATTTGATCCGATGGAGCAGTGTAGCGAATAGAGTCGTCACATTCTGAGACATTGTATATAATTTGACAGTTCTTACCAATCTCTTCAATGACTATTGATCACGACTACAACAATTGTACTGTACTGTACTAACAAGTTGGTTACGTTTGAAATATTATGATAGTCTTTTAGGTTTTCCGGTTATGTTTAGTTCAAACTCCACTTTTTGCAAGAAATACATTTGATTTCAATCGATTCCATGCAGACATAAACGTAACTGAATACGATCTCTCCTGAAGGATATTACTTTTAAATAATATCTGGTCAAATATTTTGATTAAAGCTTCACTTATTTCCTTGAGTAATCAAGGGAATCAAGATTCCAGCGGGAATCAAAAGAATGTAATCCAGGGACGAAGATCAGATACGGAAAACAGACAAACACAACTAAGAACATTCAGTAACTAAAATATGAAAACTGATTTATTCAACGGTTCATAGTTTTCCTTTCCTCGTTTGTCTACCCCGGATTTGACTTTTTATGAGGAACTCGGCGGGTGTTTCTAGAAAAGCAGAGGACGCTTACCCTACCGGTGCATTTGGTCCATGCTCCCAGTTTTTAGTGGAGTTGCTCATTTACTTTTGTTACTTTGTATGTATGATTTTAATTACTTTATGTTATTTGTTGTGCATTTCTGTTTTCCATATCTGGTCTTTGTCCCTGAATAGCATTCTTTTGATTACCGCTATAATCTTGGTTCCCTTTATTACTCTTTTTAATAAGTGTCATTGTTTTGTG
This sequence comes from Perna viridis, assembly GCA_037379345.1. Lineage (NCBI taxonomy): Eukaryota > Metazoa > Mollusca > Bivalvia > Mytilida > Mytilidae > Perna > Perna viridis. The sequence continues at coordinate 67,788,191 of CM074512.1, read as the reverse complement.
GATTTTGATTACATTTTTTGTCAGGGCATATCTGAGCTTATTGAAGTGTGCGTTTGCACTTTTTCGTTTTGGTGATATCTCATAGCATTTTCTATTTTGTATTTCAGGTTGTAAGCTGGTACATTTTTTTGGCGTTTTGCCATTTTCGATTTAGTTTTCTATCCTAAGGTGTAATGGTTAAGGTTTAAGTAAACTATTACATCAAAATCTATAGTTTAGTACCGAATTGTACTTTCCAGGTTCACGAAATCAGACATACAAGCCATTTAACAAACTTGGTCCGGTTTTATAATGAATCTCAAATTTGGATTTTCCTCAAATCTCTATTTTCAAACAATTTGATTGTTCGGAATTTGACTTGAGGCCGGATTTGAGGATAAACTCAATTTGAGATTCCTTTTGTATGAACCCCAGCCATTGCCAACAAACCAGAATGATTAATAGTATAAAAACCGTTGCATTATTTCATGATGTAGTAAACACTTTACTAATGGGGCGTTTTGATTTATTGTGCAGTATACTTTATTTTCTTAACTAAATATAACTTATGCAAGTCATATAATTGTAATGACATATAGCCAGCTTAATATTTGATAAACGCAATATAAGTAAAGATGTTTGTACCACTATTTCACGGATTTGGATTGATGTTTTCTTAAACTACACCAATAAAGGTAATTTAGCTTTTGTAAAATTTAAAAAAAACTTTTTCAGGAAGGAATGTTGTTCGGTTGACTCGGAAATAATTTCCACAATTAAAATTATATAATTGTAACTTGATTATTTACTAAGTAAATATTCCATCTAGCACGCGGCATGTCAGTGATAGAGAGTCAAATGGTTCGCGCGCAGTGGGAATCAACACTGACGGGCATTATGGCTTAGTGATTTAGTGCATTGAGATTTCGAATCACTGTGTACAAAGCAGGGCGTGTTCGATTAAAATGCATGACATACCTGTCTTAGAACATTATTTTACAATAAGTCGAGGTACATAATGATATATGTACAATGTGACCAACGATATGTCGATTCTGTGTTTGCCTTACATCGCTGTTATCACTCGCCAATTCTGAACTCCAACTTAATCATATACTAACAGCTCCATCCTATGGTGCAATAAAGCGAACCAATATTCTAGCAGAAATCAAAATAATGTAATCCAGTGACGAAGGCAAGACAAGACAAATACAACAAAGACATAAAATGACCAGAATTGATAGCGTCCTCTGCTTTTCTAAAAGCATCCATCGAGTTGCTCATAAAAAGTTAAGTCCAGGGTAGACGAGTGAGGAAAGGAAAACTATGACACTTTGAACAAATCAGTTTTCATGATGCATATGTAATATATATATAAACGTATATTAAACCGACAATTTTGTCCGGCTATGCTTCATGTTATCACATACATCAGTTTGTGTGCAATTATTTTTTCAGTTTTACTGGAGTTGTAAAGTAGGTGTTTTTCTTGGTTTTTGTATATAGTTGTTTAAATTAATGAGAGTTTATTTTCTTTTAGGTAAATCGTAACGTCTTTTAATATTTGTAGATATGTATTTTATTCAGGTCACGGTTAAACATTCTAATTATGGAATCAGTTAGCTGTGAAATGTATTATATTCTTTAATAACCGATGACCACTGGATTGTTTAGTATGACACATGAAATATGACCGATTAACTTCATATTTTTTAATGGAATATCAGCAAAAATTACAGGAGCGTTAGCATTGAGGAATAAAATAAGTCAAAATCCAAAAACATTGCCTTAACGTGAACTCAAGTAAAAGAGACGATCTACATACGCAATGTAGCTAACCAAATAAAATATTACACATAAAAACTAAAGATAAGGAAAACAAGACGTCACACAAAAAAACTAAAGCATTAGTAATAGGAACTCCAACAATAATGTTGGAAGTGACATCTGGCGGGTTAGAGGGGTGAACATGTCCTACTTCGCCAACGACACCCGACATTATGCAAGCGAGTATAATCCGAGAACAATCTAGCACCAATAATGCAGCACTTCGACACTTTTGACAGTAGGGTGTAATGATTCATTTTAAACTTAGTAGTATATTAGCAGCGTAGTAAATAACTTGGATATTGTGGGAAAATATCCGAACTTATCCATTTTTTTTTATTTTTTTTTTTGAAATTTGAAAATTTTATCTTGAACTTGGTATCATAAACCAATTAGCCATGCGATAAAAATGACATATTGCAAAAGTTTTACTTTCAGATTTCAAAAGGAATAAGAAATGCATGTCTCTGAACGCGCTAACACGATAACACAACGTTACCAAATAATGAGTTTACAAAACAAAAATGTAATAGATAAAATTAAGATTTTACCCGCGTATGGATATTCGTGAACCTAAAATATAGGACATAATCAAAGAACATTTTATCCATTTAAGTATGTAACTACTCACATTTAACCAGAACCAATCAATCAGTCATCAGTGTCCTTTATAGTACATTTTCAAATCAAATTCTGATCTGATATTTCGTTTCAACTTTAGTTCAAAATGCTTTAAAAAATTTCTTATTTTATTGTTCGTTTCAGTATGGAAGATGTGAACGAGGCAAAGTACATTTTGAATATATCGACAGACGAAGATTTAACTGCTTTCATGCTAAAATATTTTTGGAATAAAAACAGATGATTGATGACGAAAGGGATCACATACGCTTGGCTGATGCAATACATATAATGGGTTGTTTTGATTAATGACACAGAACATGCACATACATGCAGCTATAAAGTGTGTGCAGTTGTACGTCAATTTCTTATCACGTTCGATGGTAACATAAATTTAGCCTAGAACCTAAATATGATTATTGGACTACTTTTCCAAGGATTGTGTCTATACGTCCTTTTAGATAACACCACAAAAGGTAAGTATACAATTTATTACACTATACTCTTAGTTAGTGACTTGACTTTTAATTAGCAATTCGGTAGATTTTCTAGAAAAGCAGAGGACGCTTACCCTACCGGTGCACCTGGTCAATGCTCCCAGTCTTTACTGGAGTCGGATTTCCTCATTTATTTTTGTTGCTTTGTATGTATTAGTTTGATTGTTCTATGTTTTTTGGAGTGTGAGTCTGTTTCCATGTCTGATCTTTGTCCGTGGATTACATTATTTTGATGATATCCGCTAGAATATCGGTTCCTTTGATTACTCTTAGTGATTGCCTTCGAGAAAACTAACTTCTAAATATTTGATGCAACCCGAAGAAATATTCGTTTAAATTGAATGTTTTTTTTTTCAATATTAAAAACTCCTAGATTTTTTCTATTTCGTTACACATAATTTGTTTGAAGTTCTCTATTAAGTGACTGTTTGGGGTCATTTGAGGAGGTAGGCTTGGGGTTCAGGATACAATACTTCAAATCATTGGAACGCTTGTATTCAGCATTTTACATCAATTTCATGTAAGCATCAAAGTGACTTGCATTGATTTCATTCTATTTCAAATAAAAGCTTGATTGGCGTTGGTGAAATTAAATATTATACATACATACATGTATCACTGATTTTTAATAGTTTTGATAGTTTCCTTTACCTTAAGTCTAACTCCTTAAGAACATTTGTGATTTAAAAAAAAAAACATTACCAGAACGACTTTTCGCTTTTTCGATACCATGTCGGATAAATTCGATTTTGTTTATTATTTCATGCTGACACCGTTTTTATCTGGTATCATTAGACAGAAAAGAATAATTCTCAACATTATGCAACTATGAAAGAGTAATCAAGGAAACCAAGGTTATAGCGGTAATCAAAAGAATGTAATCCAGGGACAAAGACCAGACATGGAAAACAGACATGGACAACAAAGAACATAACTAAAATCATACATACAAAGTAACAAAAGCAAATGAGCAACACGTGTGCGAATAAAATTTCCATCAAACTTCTGAAACCCTATTCTTTTTACACTTTGAAAAAAATGTTCTTTCAAGGCATATAGACTTCATATCTGCTCGTGAGAAATGCTCAATTCCTATATATCTACTTATAGAAAAGAACATTTATTTACTGGCAATTGTTTAACATAATAAATATTTTAGGTGCTGCATTATGTAGTATGAGCTGCAGTCAGCAGTGTGGGGCAACATCAGGTGTCAATCAACAGCGTTTAACTAAAGTGGTTGTTAACCCCAAAAACCCATCACAGTTCAGACTTCATTTTAAAGATGGAATAGTATCTCCAGTCAGAGAATGTGTTGAAAGAAGAGGGCCATTCTACATTTTCCGGTAACCAGTGTTAATAATTATGGTCCGTTCTATATCCTCCGGTACGTATCATTCCTTCAAAATGGTCAAATTCCACCATTAGAATAGTGGACACATACATTATAACACGTTTCACCAATTAACTGCCTAATTCTTACAGAGATAATGAGACTGATACCATAGCGTTGATCTTTTTTTTTTTTTTGTATTTGAATAAGCTTACTTTGTTTGTCGAAAATCGCGATAATTAACAAAACACGACAATCTTTATCATTTCAGAACAAATGGGAATGCGTTCAGGTGTATTAAAGAAATTCCTGTCAATAAGAGTTTTAAAGTTGTTCATGTATACCTCACACCATATAGTAAGTTATATACAATGTACATATTCGTTGAATATGGGATAAAGTATTTCTTGTTTTTTAGGGTGGTTTCGTTTCATCCTGAACGAGTTCTAATCCATCAATTTTACATTTGTTTGCGTGTATTTTCCCCTTCAACAATTAACTGCATTAATAAAGTCATATTTTAGTGTCATGTAGATAAATTGGCATATTACCTGCTTAGCTTTTATGTCAAATTCAAATATTGTAAACAGTTCTTTTTTTAAAAAAAAATGGTTTTTCAAGCGTGTTTATATTGAAGGAAAATTCAAACAGACACCAACCATTTGCGAGGCATGTCGCGGATTTATGAAGAAACCAGAGGTATATGCAGGTATATATAGTTTTAATCGCAACTGATAGTCAAAAGTAAGTATATTTTGTAACGAGAAATGGGATAAAAATTGTGAAAAAGTTATTGAAATACCACAAAAATTTTAATCAAATATCAACGATTCAAGATGAAAAATTAAACTAAAAATAAATCAAACCTGTTAGGTACTTGTTTCTTTTTTTCTACATTTTTTGGTTTATGTAACTTCTGCTTACATTTTTTAATTGTATCATGATTCCAAAACCATTTCTTTTAAGGAAATTAAAATCTCATAATCTTTCATACTGATATATTTTGTAATGTTATGTAGTATCAATCCAGATTGTGATAATTGGATATTCTTTATTGTGTGTAGATATATTCTTTACTGTTTGTAGATAAATTCTTTAGTAATTGCATATTTTAAAGCAGCATTAGCATTGATTAATATATAATTTAAGTTAATTTGCAATAAATTTGGAAGCTGACTTATTCATAAGTTCAAATTATTCAAATTGTCTAAATTTGGTCAAAAATGAAAAAAAAAATGATTATAAATTGTTTGACAATTTACAAAACTTACAGTGTTTTTTTCCTTTCAAATCAGAGTTTGGGTATTTCTTTTTATTATTTAACTTAATCTCAAAAAAGAACTTCGACGTAGTTAAGTTGTGTTTTTATAGTATAACTTTCCATTAACTAATCTTATTAACCAGAACTGCAATAACCAACCTCAAACAATCATCCTAACCCTTGAGCGTACTTGAAGCTTTATATGAACTGAATGATGACAAGTAGGTAAAAATGCAAGGGAAGGCATTGTACATGTACCATTTGCCTCCAATATGATGTTTCTATATTTGTATACAAATAACAAGTACATATCATTCTTTTCAGCTGCTGGGATCCCAAGTAAGTATCTTTCTTTCAACAAAATGTACTTTATTGCAATTATCTTGTTCTTCTGTTTGTTCGTCTATAAGACGTTGTTATCTTATTTTCGATAAGATGTTTGTATACTACAAGTAGAAATATTGAAGAGAATTGGTAATTGCACTTACCAGGGTTTTAGATTTATGTAATATATATAAGTGACACAATGAAAAATCATCTTTTCATTGTAAAGTATAAGTGTTTGTAAGAATCAGGCAAATTGGGAAAAAATCAGAACCATACGTGTCAAAACCCCACCGATCTTACAATAAAATATCACTCAAGGATGCTTTCTCTATTTGAAAATACCATTATTTGATCTCTGCATCAATGGATTTGTTCGGAAATTTTTCAAAAGGATCTCAGAAAAAATACGGTTTTTGACAGAATTATCTGTTCTTGAAATGTTCATTTTCAGTGCATTTCAATGAAATTTTAACATAATGGTCCAGCATGATATGGAAGTTTTGTATGTTTGCTTTGATTCTGATGGTGCAAATAGTCAAAATGATTGTTTTTTTTTTTTATACCATGTTTCACCTTCTGCCTGATTCTTACAGAAACTGACAATTAAACAGCAATAGGATATACTGGATTGTAAGCGCTAATGTCATTTTTATTTTCAGTTTTACAAGCTTTGGCGAGTAAGTAAACATTAATTGTAACTTGCAGAACGCTAAAAATGAAACGTGCATTTAAATTGATGATACTTAAGTGTGCTTACACTTATTGATGACCTTTTAGTGACCTCTGGTAATATATATTATTTTGTGTTTTGATAATTTGTTGCGTTTCACTATATCCGTACTTTTTGTATGTGACAAATTTGAAATGTGGTTTACAACAATGCCTCAAAGTAAATCTTTAATTGTTCAGACATTTGCGATATTTACTTTGTCTCTCAACATTGAACAAAAGACATAGTATCGTGTGCCTATAATAAACCTTCATACGACAAACATTTGAATTTGATATTTTTTGTACAATCGTTGTTTTCTAAAGTATCAAAGAGTAATCAAGGGAACAAAATTATGATCAAAAATGCAAAGAATATATTTCAAGGATACAGACTGTAGAGAGAAAGCAGACACACACAACAACGAACATAAAATAACTAAAACGACATGTACAAAGATACGAAAGTTAATGAGCAACCCGGGATCCACTAAAATCCGGGAGCATGGAACAAATGTACCTGTAGGGTAAGTTTCCTGTGCGTCTTATCAACTTGTTTACAGAATATTGAAGTATTATACATTCTTTATCTTTCTTACCTCTTTATTGTTTACATTATACCATTTCAGTTAAACCTGACCGTAAGTATATTTTGTCAAATATATCTTGCTATCAATTGTTCAAAATCACGTCCATTTGAGAAAATACAAAACATATACATAATTTAAGTTCTAATAGAAAAGAACCCGTTTAAAGTAGAAACAATATATTTTTTGAATTCTTAATATGCAAAACATCCTGACAATTAACAAAACACAAAATGTTTATCCTAGGTATTGCGTTCTATGTCTACAAATATACTAAGCAAAGGGATTTTGTACCATTTTTTAATTAATTTTCTACAAACTGACAGTGTCTTAGCTAGGCAGATATGACGCAAGTTGATTCTATTATGCCTTCGGTGATTTGCCACACCGGTTTATATTTTCTTTTGGGAGGTAACCTAAGTTTATGGGCATGACTTTTACAAATCATTAGTACGTATGTGTTAACTATTTCAAATATGTGTCATGTAAGCATCTAAGTAACTAAATATATTGATTTCATTCTATTCCAAATGAATGTTCAAAGAAGTTGGATATGATACAAACATATCACTGATACCAAACGGTATGTTTCTCATCCGAAGTCTACCTCCTGACATAAACAAAGTCCAAAACATTAAATGATTTCTGATATCGTAGTTGGTTTATTTGAATAGCTTAATAAATATAATCACATTCTGTAGCAATGGGGTGTAATCTACCCATGGACTGTCCAGTAGTAAACCCTTACTATGAGAGACCGTGTACCGGATGTGAACCATATCAAGATGACGGACTTTGTTGTGATGGATGCCAGAAATGTACCTGGAATCAAGCAAATACGTTCAGAAATTTGTGAGAAAGAAGGGTTTTAAGGATAATAAAGTGCATAATGAGCCAATTATCTGTTTGTATTTATCAATGTGTCTTTTGTCGTTGAATATTAAGGTGTCATTGGTTTGAGATACTTTAGCTTGGTTAATCCTTTTTATATTTAATATTTTTGTATTATTTCTTAATTTTTGTGTTTTCTGATATTAGTTTTTTTCTTCTCTTTTTGTTTTTAGTTTTATTATTATTTTTGTTTGTTTGTTTGTTTGTTTGTGTGTATGTTCTGTCTGTTTTCTGTTGTCTCCATTATGCTTATTATTATTGTGTTTATGTGTTTTACAAAACATATGAACCAAGAAAATGAAAGGTTTAAACCACTAGCAACAGATCGAAAATACAAAATACAGGGATAATCGATGGTAGAAAGGTCGGATATTTTTATTTCGAATATCTCGTTTAAAATGTTTTTCGAGTTTCAATGGATATTTTATAGTGACATGGAAAAATCAATGAAATCCTTAAAAATTATTTCAAGGGGAGAAAACTTTTATGTTGGCAACATATTATATGTAGTATTTATAAGAGGGCTTCACACGCATTGTTCGTCCATCTTTTAAGTTCTGAAGACAACTTACATTAAAATCAGTATATTACTTGAATCTATATATGGATGATCAAGTGGACAGATATTTTAACAAATTCGTTAAAGATAAAATGAAAATAATAATGATGATTTTTTTACGTTACTTCAAGTGTTGTCTTCTCCTGATAGTAAAACCCGAAATACACCAGATGGTTCTGAATGGGTGGGATACGGGGTGTGCGATACGGGTCGTAATACAGACCAAGAAAAACCTATACTGGTATATAAAAAATACTTGTATGTAGTACTAGATATATGATACATTACTATATAGTTCCGTGAAGAACATTTTATTCTTACAATATTAAATTCACACTCACATGAAGTCATACATATTCGTGAACGGATTATACTTTGAACTTTATAATACGGGAAAAAATTCCTTACAGATGTATTTAAATCATGTAACGTGGAAATTAATTACTCCGTGGCCTACGTGTTGGTTTTGTGTTGACTAATTTTAGATCCTTCTTTTTGATTTGCTCTCCAGCATGTGACTCTTTTTTATTTTGTATGACGTCAAAATCTTCTAAGGTGGCACCGCCCTCTAAAATAAGTTCGAGACGAATGTCATTTCGCCGTATGTCTTTTCGAAATATAGTAATTGGGACTGAACCAATGAAGTCCAAAGTTTTACCCTTCTCAATGAAGAGTTTGAAATGGGACCCGGTATTGCTTGAATGACTGCCGCCATGACCAGCTTTGTCACGTGATAGCCAGAACGCACTGCTTCCGACCTGACGATATGCCCTGTCTGTGTTCACGTTTCTCATAGTTGTCGGTTTAGTGGCAGCAAACTTCTTCCATACTGAATCGTCATCCCCATCTGTAAGACAGAAATGAAAAATTACATAAATGTACCATTTAGTCTTTGCATTATTTAATTGAAAGTAAGTAAAATCAAAATTCAAACATTTTTTATAGAATGTACCCAAATTGTGTTATATAATTGTATAATGTAGATTTCGACTAGAATGAGTACATGTAGTCTGATTATATTCCAATGCGTGTATTATTTGCCTTACCACCATCACTTCCGTTCCCGTCTCCTCCTCCGTTTCCACCTCTCCCTCCACCTCCTCCTCTGGAATTTCCGCCACCTCCCCGATAGTTTCCTCCACCATGACTTCCACCTCCGTATGAAGCGCTAGATGCACTTTTCTGCGTGGCATATAACCTCCTTTCAGAGCTGGCTTTGCGGTTTGATTGAATAGCCTCATTATGCCAATAATAGCTACTTACAGTCCCTGTCTGTGTTCCTCGATCACTGTCTGGTGTCTGATAGCTACTTGCATTTTGATGGTTTGGTGCTGTAATTGGAACGAAATTATATTTTGTGCTTACTTGTTAACCTTCATACGGATTCAATAAATTGAAAAAAAGTAATATTTTTACATGTTAATCTTGAAGATCCGTAATTTCGCTAAAAATCATTGCACCGGAACCAAAATTAAAATAACCAAATTAGATATAAGATCGCATATCACATATTAACTCAATTTCAACGAGTGGTAAACAAACATTATAGGAATTATTTGATAATTTTGTTCTAAGCTCCAACCCAGTTATTCCATTTTAAAATCATGACGCAGAAACAAGGAAAAGATGTGCTTGGTCAGTCGTGCAATTTGCCAATTTTCTAAATATCTTAAGGGAAAAGATTAGGAAAACATATGTTACAGACTTACGGACGTATTGCAAAATTGAAATACCTCACGACGAAACTAATGTTCATATAGGGTTTGAAAAGGAATAGATTCGTGTACATCTAGAAGGGATATTTAAGTTGGCGTTAAGGGGGCGTGAAAGTCACTAACCTTTAAATATATTTAAGACTATGCATTATGTCATTTTGTTGGTGATTTTATCTTTGTCTTAACAGGTCAATTCGTTTACAAATAAATGTTGCATAATCTATCAAACAGCAGATACTGATATACTCCTTGTTTATTGATCAAGTGGCGTGAAACTCCTTCAAATACAGATTTCATTGGTTTAGGATTTATTCTACATGAAGCATATAGATATCCTATTTAAATTTTCATGTAAAAACGAAAGTGTTTTTTTTAACTAAATTTTGTTTCACTTTTGAGGTTATTCGTTGATGCATATGTTGCGTTTCACCATATCTGTTCCGTATTCTCTTATAAAAAAAACGGCTACTAGTAATTTTAAACGTACGTGTATCAATCAAAATCGTAACTTTGCTATAACAAGTCTTTAATTAAAATGATTTAGGATATTTTGATATATTATACTTACTACTGAGATTGTTGGACGGAGTACTTTGACGGGTTTGCGGAGCACGACTTGACGAAGCGCTCTGATTGATTGAGAATGTACTCTGGCGACTTGTTTGAGTGCTAGGATACCTACTCTGAGGGTATGATGCATTACTCTGATTGATTGAGAACGGATTCTGGCGACTAGACGGAGTGTAGTTGAGATTTGCGTCATTGCAAACTCGTGCTGTTTGAGGATAACTACTACTGTTAGATGCTGGTATACTCTGCGAAGGGGTGAAATAACCAAGCACAGAACTGAACATCGAAGTCATTGTAGAATACGCTGAGTTGAAAAACGAGACCGATGTTGCAGTTTGTCGTTGAGGTTGCGGAGCTACACAATTAAAACAAAAACATATATAGGGAAATCTGTCTTAGCAAGACATCAAATAAAAAAAATATACTTTTCGTGATATTTTGAACCTGTGTATAAGCCAAATGTCAGTTCAAACTGTACAGATCCGACAGCACGGGAAGATTATTGTTTTGAAAATTATTGCTCGCTATTGCATACATGTACTACATATAATTTATATACATGACATTCATATATTACACAACCTAGAAATAAAAAAAAAAATACTGTGACAAGCAAATTTCTTATTAATCATTTTATACAGTCACATGTGTATTTCAAGGAACTTCAAGTTCTAAAAGCGCAGACACCGTGCATAACCACATTCAAAACCTAGATAAAATAAAGTAAAGAATACAAAGAGAGAAACAGCTAACACTTTACGGAAACATTGAAAAAATCACAGAAAACATGAATATATCAAATGGTGCATCTTCTGAAAAGTATAATTGGTTATTTTTGCTTAAATATTGATAAGAAACAAAAAAATTAATAATGATAATAATAATAATAATATCTATGGCAAGCCAAAGTGGACAAAAATAAGTGTTTTCTAATATTAAAAAATGATTTTTTAATATTACAAATTCATTTTTTATATTACAAAACCCTTTTTAATATAAAAAAAAATCATTTTTATATGAACAATTCAATTGAATTTCTAATATTAATAATGATTTTTTAATATTAGAAATTAATTTGTTGTATTCAATCACGAATTTTTAATATTAGAAAATCATATTGTAATATTAAAAAATGTGAATGATTTTGCAATATTACAAGTGATTTTTTGATATATTACAAATACATTTTCTAATATCTCAAATTCATATTCTAATATAACAAATTCAATTTGTAATATTACCAAATGTGTGACTTTTTGTAATATCACTAAATCAGGACTTTGTAATATTAGAAAATGAATTTTTAATATTGCAAAATTTATTTATTATATCAAAAGATATTTTCTGATATTAAAAAAAATGATTTTGTAAGTTCAAAAAAAGTATGTTTCCTAATATTACAAAACAAATGTTTTCTAATATTAAAAACGATTTTTTTTATATTACAATATTCATTTTCTAATATTACAAATTCAATTTGTAATATAACAAAATATGTGACATTTTTTAATATCACTAAATAAGGAAATTGTAATATTAAAAACTGATTTTTTTAATACTACAAAATGAATTTTTAATATTACAAAATGAATTTCTATTATTAAAAAAATATGTTCTAATATTTAAAAAATATCCACTTTTTGGACACAATTGTCCACTTTTGCTTGCCATAAATATCGATAATCTTACCGGAAATTCGTTGCGGCGCATTAGCTTCGACATGGTTAACAAACTCTCCGAAAGTTGTCCATGGAGTTATTGTCGGGTTCAACTCTCTTGCTCGTCTATAGCAACCTTCTGCTTTATCCATATTATGTTTTATGACATTGCAACGGCCAACCCCGAGATGAGCTTTCGTGAAGGTCGGACACGCTTGTACGGCGGAGGTGTAATACAATTCAGCTGTATTCATATCACCATTTAAGTAGTAGATTTCTCCAAGGTTGTCCTTAGCCCAATAGTGCCAAGGCTGTTCTGATTCATCGCTTGCATTTCCTAATTCAACTGATTTTTTTAGTGGCTCGATTGCTGTGTCGTTTGATCCACACAGATAAATCCGTGATCCTAGATCTGACCAAGCTTCCCCACAGTGCGGATATGATTTGATTGCGTCGACTAATATATTAACTCCTTGTTGCACATTTCCTTCTAGAAATGCCAATTCCGATCTCGCAAGTGAATTATATGGAGCGGAACTGTGTTTTTCTGCTGCCTGGAAATCAGCCACTGCCTCTGGCATCTTCCCTATTATAGAATACGCCCTACCGCGCCATTTGAGTGCCTCGAAATTTCCCGGATTTGCTCTTAGGAAGGCTGTAAAATGTGGAATAGATCCTGCCTTATTGCAGCTTGCAAATGTTGCGTGTCCGATTCCTAATCCACCTCTAGACATCTCTTTTTCCTTTTTATTTACAATTTAAATTAATATTCGAAGCAAAAAGTTTATCTTTCCGTGGAAGCTTTCCTTATCCATAAATGCCAAAAATCAATTGAAGTGAAATATATTTATATACACTATATTACATCATTATATGAAACAGCCAAACGTTTGGACTATTTTTGTCCATTGGAATTTCCAATCTATTTAAAAGCTATTTCACACTTCATGTTTGGATCAAATATGTTAAATCCGCTAGCTGTTTTAATTTAAATCTATCCAGTTTACCCTGACCATATTCTTACATCATCAGTCACATGTGGTGACATTGGATATGATTGGATAATAATATGGAAAACCAAAACTTATAAATAACCGTATGTTGTAATGTCTTTAAATAGACAAAAAATTAGGTTTTCTTGTAGACGCTATTTTAGACCAATTAACGTAACTCAGTGTGAGGAGAAAAAAAAAAGATTTTGAACTAAGGGAAATTAGTGATTTAATATGCAACGACTGCTTGCGTTAAATCAAATCTCGAATGATTATATTATATCTGAAATGCAATATCTACAACACTATATAATGCAATGAAATTTGAGAATTGACTGTCGAGAAGTCTTTTGATTGATCAAAGGTAATCGAGTTTCTCGTCCCTCCCCCTCAACCTTATTGTAGTTATCGTAGTGTTCGTTTCTGTTGCTATGATAACTGCTGTTCAAAACAAAAATATCATTTCCATTCGGAATAAATTAATATAAAAACCGTCCCTCACTAAAAGAAACGCTGGCAAAGAAGAAAATGACCTTATCAAAGGTAAAATCTAGAGTCGAGACTAAAAATATTCTAGTTTTAAGTTTTAGCTCAATTCTGGTACATCACAGAAAAGTGCACTTTTGTCATGGTAATTTTGAAATTATACTGCGTATTCTTATGCATCAAAGAATTTAGCCATGAATATTGATCTGCAGAACTGAACTTCATTGATTGAAGTTTTCTAAGACTCAAACCAAAATCATTGTATAGAGAGAGTACTTTAATTGAGTTCTTTGATATATCTATGGACATGTTTTATTAAATGAACATTTTGATCATAAATTAAATTTGGATTTCCATGAGTCAAAAGATTTACATTCAATGGCAAACCATCGGGCAGCCAACTAATGTTATTCATAAGGATTACTCGAGTGTTTTCGTGTAAGGGACAGTCAAGAAAGAAATGATGAGCACCCTCAACATCTCCGCATCTACATAACGATATTGACTCTACATAAGTCATGGTTTAAAGAAGAAGCAGAACATCTTAATTGTGTCCAAATAATATTCAGTTTTCGTTCACCAATAGAATAATAAAGAGGAACTAGTGGTTTGTGTGTATCCTTCTTTAACACTGTTTTAAATTTGGAAATAGTGCCTAATTGTCGAGTGGATACATCAAGTTTATTCCATTCTTTAATAGTAGCAGGGAAAAAAGACTCGCTTGTTACAGATAATCTACAAAATGGCTGTAATATGTCGTCTCCGTTTCTAAGGGGATAATTAGTAAGGGATTGTATTTTGGGTGGTATTATGTCAAGCAAATAAGATGGGGCATTTTTATGTTCAATGTTATAAATCATTTGTAACTTTCTTCTTTTGCGTCTAACATCTAGTGGTATCCAATTAACTTCTTGATATATTTTTTCTATCTTTGTAAAAATAGGTAAACCCGTGACAATTCTCGCTGCTTCTAACTGAAGTCTTTCTAATTTGGAGGTATTACATACACCACAATTATCCCAAACTTCAGGTGCATATTCAAGTAAAGGTCTTATATATATTAAATATAACTTCTCTAAAGTGTTTCTAGTAAGTTAATACTTCAACTTCCGAAGAATATTTAGATGTTTTTTTAACACTAGCTATAAATTTTTCTACATGGTCGTTCCACTTGGCATTACTGCTAAATGTTACTCCTAAATGTTTATGTTGGTTTTTGATTGGAATGTCTATTCCATTCAAGGAGAACGTGAAGTTGGGAGTTTCATAATTGGAGAATATCATAATTTTGGTTTTATCTGGATTAAAGGACATCAGCCACTTTTTGGACCATTCATCCAATTCACTCAGATCGTGACTGATTACAGAGAGGATCTGTTCACTGTCAGAATCTGAGTAATTGAAGGAAGTGTCGTCTGCGAAAAGTCTGCACAAGGATGTCAAATTACCTGCTATATCATTTATGAATACAATAAAAGAAGAGGTCCAAGAACAGATCCCTGTGGAACACCAGCTGAAAGATGGCAATCATCTAAGGATGCTGTATTCAACATTACCTTTTGACGTCTACCATCTAAGTAACTTTTAAACCAACTGAATAAATTTCCTGAAATACCATATGATTTAATATTTTTTAATAAACCTTTGTGCCAAACTTTATCAAACGCTTTCGAAAAATCACAAAAAACAAAACAGTTCATTTCTTTTTTCTCAAGAGAGTTTAAAATGTTACTGTATATCTCAAGAAGTTGATACACGGTAGAGTATTTTGGCAGAAAACCAGATTGGTACTGATAAATTAGCTTTTACTATATAGATCATTAAATACATGTTTAAATATAATTCTTTCCATGACTTTGCCAACACAAATTATTAACGATGTTGGTCTATAGTTTGAAGGCAAAGAGGGGTCACCTTTCTTGAATAAAGCAGTAACATTTGCCATCTTCCAGCTAGTTGGGTATTTGCATTGTTGGATCGATTTATTAAAAATTTTCTTTAAGGAATAGCGACTTTTTCTGGACAAAGCTGGAGCATCCTATGACTAACAATATCTGTTCTCGGTGCTTTGTTTGGGTTTTAAAATCTTTAATATATCAACGATTTCGTTTTCATCTATTCTAATATTTGCAATACAGCTATTTGTCTTACTTTCGTAATCTGATAACTGATGGTTTTCCTTCTCTAGTTTTGAGATAGAACAAAAATATTTATTCAGTAATGTACATTTTTCATCATCTGTGTATACTATGTCACTTAATACATCATCGTTTATTATATTTTGAAGGGGCGGGATAGAATTTGTACCTTTGTTTGATTTTATCAGCATTTTCATAATCTTCCAATACGCTTTAGGATTATTTACATTATCTAAGATATAATTGTCAAGATTACTTTCAAACTTTTCTTTGGCAGATTTTTTTAAATTATTGACTCTGTTTCTCTGCGTCTTGTATCTCAGAATATCACTTTCAATTTTTGATTTCAACGCTTTTTTTCTAAAACGGTCACGCTTTCTAATTTCCTTTCTAAGTTCGTTATTAAACCAACATTTATCATTTTTTTCTAATGATAACTGCTTTGGTTGGAATGCACTCCTTCGCGATGGACAGAAATGTTTCCGTAAACATTTCTGTGATTACATCCACATCTGCGCCCTCGGGAAGGAGTGTATCCCAATCCAAGGCCTCTAGTTTCTCGGCAAACTTTTGTTCGTCAGTTTGGTCGTACAGCCAGACAAGTCTTTTGTAAGAGACAGGATCTTTGTTTGGACATACCAAATATACAATAGATTCGTCGTGGTCACTTAAAGATCTGGGAATATAAAAGACATCGGCAATGGTGTACAATACTGTGTCGCTTATAATAATAGGATCTAATAAAGATCTTCGATTATCAGTTGTTCTAGTAGGCTTGTTAATCACATTGGTAAAATTGAACAGATTTATTGTGTCAACAAGTCTATTGTTATCAATCATAAATAGATCCGAATTTAAATCACCCGTGACCACAATGTTTTCAACATCAGTTCCAGGGGCACGATAAATATTACAGAGTACAAATCTTTGACCCTTTGCGCTGATCTCAACCCAGAGTGTTTCGTCGATATCATTTTCTAAAATATTCAGTCTTTTGACACGAATATCGTCTTTTATATATATTAATATACCGCCACCAAAGTTATTACGATCTTTTCTGATGACGGATTTAGAAAAGGAGTCTAGAAGTATATCTTCATCTTTTATATTTGGATCTAAGTGTGTTTCCGTTATGGTTATGATATCAAAATCCTCACAGAACAGGTTTAAAAAATCTAGTTTGTTCCGAATACTTCGTATATTAATGTTACATTGTGAAAGGGAGTTGTCGTTACTGGAGGAGCTAATAGAAAACTTTGAGGAGTTAATTATAGGACCTGGGTTCATTTCAACATTTCCTGTAATGAGAATGAAGTGTAGTACAAAAAGCAGAAAAACTATGTCTATTTTAGGGTGTACTGATTGAAGAAATGAAAGGCCGATGACGCAAAATGTACAATTAGAATTAATGAGAAGCAGATCAAGGTAGGTTGAATTTCTATAATTTAGGGGTATTGATTTAATCAGTTCTCTGTTGTTAAATAAACCAATGGCTGCTCTGTAAGTACAAAGATCATTACCTGCCATCTATCACAGAGATAGAAGTTGTAGATATGATGATATAACAGCCACTGTCAAAGAATATTGCACATGTCAATTCTCCATCACCAACTTTAGAAACATAACATAAAACACATACATTATATACAAAACAAATTACAAAGACTTGAAGAAAATACATATATATGACATATACGTCATAGAGGCTGAGTGGGGACTGGGATTTGACAATGTAATATGTCTACATATGTATTTAGGGGCGTATCATTTTTTTAGCTGGGAGGCCTGGGGGTAGTCATTTAGAATTGAAAGTTGGAGAGAAAAAAGAACCCCTCGCCTAGATATAGGGATATTTTTAGGTCCCCCCTCTTCAAGCTAGGGAAAATACTTTATCCCCCTTTTTCATTTATAGTTATTTTTACAGATATGCATGTAAATTGCGGTATACACAAAGTAAAAATTCAGCGTCAATAATATGATGGGTGGACAGATACCGACTGTGTTCCAATATTGGTAGCCATGTCATATTTGTTGGTAGCTTCATTACAATGAGGACATGCAAATATAAGACTTTTTATATTGTTCTACACTGTCATGGATCTTTTTATATCATTTGCATTTCAGCAATTAGGAAAGTTTTGAGAAATGATCCCCCTCTATATAAAAGATAGATAAAAACCTGAACTCTCCTTTTCCATCAAAAGAAAACAATGATATCCCCTACTTTTTGACCAGTAATTTCCTTGCGAGAGAAAGAAAAGGTTTATTTATAGAAATGACGTTTTTATTTTTGGGATATTTTTAAATGGTGATTTTAGCTCTAATGCATAAATTCAAGGTCAAATGTTAATAAAGGTACGTCTGAAAAATGTTTAAACACGATATTGAAGAGGGTTCTTTATAGCGTTAAGTATGTACACGCGAACGGATATAAGGGACTTTTTTTAAAAAGTTCTAGTTCCGACAGATGTTGGGATTATGTACGAGTTTCATTGTATCTCTCTGATTTCTACACACGATTTCATGAAGCTGAAGAAATCAGTAATACACAACAGGAACAGAATTAGCGTGATTAATTGAACACACAAGGCTCAGTAAATTTGGCAACAGTCAAAATTCGTATACTTGAATTTTTTTCTTAAAAAATTGATACATGTTTGTACAGTTTATATCCTGTTGAAAAGATAGTCTATATGACCAAAGCTCCTATTCGTTCCGTAACCTTGTTCGATATGAAAGTTCCAATAATTACAAAAAGGTACAATGTATTAATCAGAATTTACGGGTTCCGAATAACAATGAAAACAAAATGGCGAAAGCTCCACCAACAAAAATACACGTGACTATGAGAACAGGTACAACAACCCCGAGACCTTTTCTCTGAACTTTGACCGACGTTACAGTCTCGTTCACGTGTGGTTTATCATCCTCTCTCAGTTGATTGATTTCCGGTTGATAAAAAACCGTTCGTTTTGGGTGTTCAAAGCATGATTTGTCCAGTTTTGGGCGCAATTTCCGAGTATGTCTAATAGAAAGGGTTAATACCAGTTCCGTGTCAGTGTCATATATATGCTTGATTCCGGATGGTCGGTGCGTTTTGAATTTTATTTTACTTAGATTGGGTCGCTTTAAATCTTTTCTTGTGACACGAACAGACTGCAATGCAAAGAAAATATTTTAGAAATGCGAAAACAGTATAAGTTAAACGTTTACTCAGACGTAATATTTGTTGTGCAATACCTCGGTTATTTATCGTTTCCATCAACTATTTGATTACCATATGCATGTAGTTCCAAAAAATCTTGTTGAACGGCAATGCTTAAAGCAATAACGTTGAGAGTGCGGAAAAATATGGAAGTACACGCGTATATAAACAATCCTTCAATCATTTATCTACATGTATAATAAACATTTTTTCACACTGTAATCATTGACTATCTAAATGTAATTGTGAATTACCTGCTGAAGTAAGTCTTACCTTAGAAGGATATATTTCCGGCAGACACTTATCTTTTCTCTTGTTTGACAGAATACATTGCGAAAAGTCATCGCCAGTTTGAGCAGAAGACAACGAAGATTCATTAGAATAATTGCACACACTGATCTTAGCAGACGAATTATTGGAAATCCCTTTCAGAAATTCATCCCACGTCGCCGGAGTAGATTTACCGATCGTGTCCATGTCTTGACATTTTTCCTATTTTGTGTCGAGATTCTAACAAATTATTTGTCGTTGTCCATGTCCTCACCGACTTATGGTGACTAATGTGTATGGTTTGTTTATGTTTGTAATGATCTGATTAAGATTATAACTACAAAATTTCGCACTTAAATCGGCAAAAACGAATGTTTATGACATCCAGGTAAATATATTCTTACCGTGTTCTCGAAATGACATCACAGCGATTAGCTATATGCGAAAAATTGTTTATGATTCCTATTTTGCCGCGTTTTTTTTCTACGAGCAGATGTCACTTAAAAGGTGTAGAACAGAAACAATACTTACAGTAGAAAGTGGATAATGTCGGTATGTATACTGAAATTAATTTTTTGAGTCCGTTTTAAACAAATACTTTTAATCCTTTAATTGTTCAATACATACATAGTATTCAGAGCTACATATGTACATGTAGCAGACTTTGAAAGTTACTTGAAATCCAATGCAAAATTTCATTGTTATTTTTAACAATTTTTACTATAGATATACAAGCTTGGTTAGACTGATTTTCACAAAAATCCTTTTAAGGGGTAGGTTTTTTTTTAATAAAGGGGAGTTCAAGTAAGAAGAACAAAAACAATTGAGGTCGCATTGAATCCACCTTCAATTTTCTTGACTTTTCTCCGAATTTGGATTAAGCCTTCAGAACCACCAAAGCTTTGAATTGAATTGGTTTTCAATCATATTTTGACTACTTATTTGAACTGTGTTTCTTACATTGTATATGAAGGCGCTATGTGAGCGTGCTCACTAAATAACTTTATTGTCTTTTTTAGACCTGTAAACGATTATTTTATTAACTACGCGCATAAATGTAATCCATTCTTAAAGTACATGTGTATTTTATCGTCAAGGCATTGTGACGTGAAGAAATACATGTCACGAGATGCATAAAAAATGAAGACGTCATTCGTACATTTACTTATCTATTGTAAATAGAAGAGGTAAAGATCGACTTTATACTTGTAGAAGGTAACGAAATTTATTTGTTAAGCATTAATGGCTGTCAAACTAGGATATGTGTATCCCTTCCCCACTTGAAAAGCGGACGGTATATAGTGACAATGCTTACCATCCGTCAGTTCGTCCGTCCCCAGTTCTAATCCGCAAACCCTCTCTAACCAATGAATGGAGTGTGACGAGACTTAAGCGTTAAATGAAAAATAAAATTAAATTAAAAAAATAAAATAAAATGTTTACCACATAATGTCATCTTTCATCTCCTATTTTGCTTTTTTTCAACTGAATGACTTTAGGGGTTACCTATTTATAGTTTCTATGGAGGGAAGCGGAGGTATTATCAAGTGACCTTTGCTCACAGTTTTCGTTTATTTGTTTATTATTGAACGGCTGTTAAATTGGTTTGTAGAGTACATGTTTTCTGCATTTTGTTTCAGAATGAATGATATAGGCCCATTGTGCTTTTTACTGTTGACTTTGGGAGCCCTAGTTCAAATAAGCCCTGGATTTTTGTTGACTGGAGGTAACACTCATAATATACGCTTTAAGATATGTAATGTTTGACTTCCACGTATCATAATTTGATTTTTTTCCATTTTGAACCGTTTACATTTAAATCACGCGAGACGAGTGTTCGGATGGGATTACTTTTGAAACGTAACGAAAACATACACGTACTTTTACTCCGAATTTTTTTATCAGATTCCGGTCCTTAAAACAATTGCTCCTGCCCTGTTTCAAAAGAAACAAGCACTGTCTCAACTATCGTCTTGCGCGATTTGACATGTAGACGGTTCAACATGTCAAAGGTTTCTCTTGTAAAATGATCAAAACTTAACTAAAATTTAAACTTTGTCAACGAATATGGTATCAGCATACAGGAAAATGAATCCGTAATCGAACTTGGTAAATGTAGGATGCACACTTTCATTCTTAAAGTAATTATAAGCATTTGAAGTTTGGTACTCCGCAAAACCGCTAAATATCCAACTTTTTCTATGTCACATCGTTCTGACTCTTACCAGACATATCAATACCATGTAAAAAGAAAAGGGTTTTAAGGTCAGAGGATATTCGTACTACTCATCTATCCGATAAATGTTTCGGATGTACTAAACTAGTACTCGTAATTTGCAAGACATGTAAACTCTTTGACATTTGGCGTGAAAAGTTTCTTAAAATTGGTACGTATGCTTATTCACGACTTTTCTGTCCGCAGATTCTTCCGTGAAACGCACGACATGCAAACAGAAAGGCCTTGTTGGCGAACCATGTAAGGCATTCTAGAGCAGTATTTAATAATAGATCTAGAGTCTGTGACAACGAACACTAAAAACTAATTTTAAATCATCGAATAACTATAATCTACAATTAAGTACGAATTTGCTATGTAACTCAAAAATAAAAAAATGATAAACACTCCGAGCTGCTAGAGACACGTACATGTAGCAATAACGATTTACTTGTTTACTCCAGTAATACATATCAAAATCACTAAGATTACCTTATAGCGGGTTAATTTTCGCGGGATGCTAATTTTGGTGTATATAACGGTCTGTCTAAAAACGCCAAAATAAATTTCGCAAACTTTTAACCCTAGGATAAAAACTTAGTGCACCACTCATCATCCGCTAACATAAGAAATGCAAACAATTTTCTTTTACTTTTTTTGCTTCAAAGTCGCAAAATTTTGAACCCGCCAAAACATTCCCGCTAGCATAAACTTAGTCTAACTTATGGCGGTCAATTTGATAAGTTATGATACTCTTATGTGTTTTTTCACCTACATAAATGAAATGTATCCAAATCTCACTGAAGAAGTAAATTGTTTGGTCTTGTAGAGAGCTTCTGTATTTAACACTTGCATTCATACACGTATACGTACAGTACTTAAAAGTGGATTTGCGATGCATATTTTTGCACACGCTTGAGGTCAACTATTTATTCTTAAGAACAAAATCTAATTACTTTTGCCCCAGTGAGACAGTGTGTCCTACACTATGGCGTGAATCAGCTTCTAAGCAAACGAAACGATGAATGGGGATGGGGCGAACGCTCAGAGGCCGAAGCCATCATTGCTCTTTATTTGGCCAACGGCTCATTATTCTCGAAGAAGGACCCTAGCACCTACATCAGTGTCAAGCAGATGAATCTGGACCTACTTACAGCATTGTCAAGGTGCGTTACGAGTAAGCACAATGTACTAAAATAAGAATTGAATTTACGTAAACTTTGCAAATTTCGAATTAAAGGCAAGTATCAACAGTGATGTATAAAATGATATTTAATGATAAAGGTAAAATAACAAATCAAATCAAAATAGTTTTCCAGTGCAGGGAGTTGGATCAGATATTATCATTATTCTTTGAAATAAAAATAAATTATGAGCTTCCATGGATCGAGAGAAAGTCTGGTATTATGCATATGTGCATGAGATTTTCCAGCGTTTTCCGCCATCCATTTCAGGCGCGTAGCTGAGGCCAAATTGAAGTGTAGGCAACATTACGGCAGGGAGTCTGGGGACCCCTTAAGGCCCCCAGCAGGTCCAGGGGGGCGAAGCCCTCCCCCCGAAGCTTCGCGGAGATAGCGTTTTAGAGCATCATTTATGCCTCTCCTGGATGTATTTTATCTCAAAAAAAAAAAAAAAAAAAATTGGCAAAATTAAGTGCAGGCAAAAGCTTTTTTGTCTAACGGCAGCTACACGCCTGCATTTTTAGATAAATAGTGTACTTTTGAGGGCAATTTGAACTACTCAGTCATTTCCGCTTCCCTGATAGCAGAAAGGAGAATTTTTAATTGAAAACAAAATGAAGAAATTTTAGTGCTATGTGTATCTAAGTAGTTCAACCTAACGGTTGGCGCTAAAATAGTCAAATATCAGTAGAAATAAAGAGCAATAACTCTACCAAAAATGATGTTGCGAAGTTTAACTATAATTCTAGAATCGGGTAGGACAAGTTCCGGACAGATTCTGGCTACACACCACTAATATCACTTCCCATACGCTCCAATGCTAATTTCACTAAGTTCGATGTGGTATGGAGTTTCTGCCTTAAGTAGGGTTTACTACCATAGTCGGTTAAAGAGCTCACCAGAGCTCAAGTTTGTAATGTTGATTGTACATATATTCCGACTCTAGAGATTACTTACTTACTAACCTTGAAGAGCAACACCGGCTCTTAGAAGGCAACGACCTAAAATAGAAAGGGAATTCCCCTTCATTTTACAAAAAGGGGTTCTTCATGCAGAACTCATAAAATATTTAATTCAGTAAGTCACACTAACCATTTTATGTAGAAATAAAGAAAATATGATTCTGTACCACATACAGGTTTACTTGTGCAAATTTGATGTGCACTTTTTCCATAGTAATATAACACAGGTGCACTAAAACTTGTGAAGGACTATTTCTAAAAGCTCATTGGTTGAATTAATGTTATGAACCTTCTTCCGCTTTCCTTTGGGTTTTTCTTCTGCATAACGAGAAAGGCTGTGTAGTTCCGGTTCCTGTTGAGTGATTATAGTGCTTTTGCACATTAAATTTCACTAGTATATTGTACCTAATAGGGCCTGTATAAGGAAACTTATAAAATGTCTTGCAATTTAAAGGTAATAGAACTACGAGTTAAATGTATCAATCCATCAATTTAATTATTTGTTAAAATGACAAATACTATGTCATATTCATTGCATTATAGAGACACAACCTTAGGAAATGAAAATTGGGGCCATGGAAAAGTAGCACACTACATCATGGGAGTTGTTGCCACATGTCAAAATCCTAGAAACTTTTACGGCCATAACTTAGTGGAGAAGTTGAAAACCCATCTTATTGTCAATGTCCAGCATTTCCAGAGCAACAACTTTGCACTTGCACTTTCAATTCTGGCTTTGTGTATAGCAAACGCTCCTGTCGATACAGAATTCATGAGAAACATATCTTCACCACAATATGGAATAGGTAATTTTGCTATGCATAATGTATAATACTTTATTGCGATATTTTTTTCATTCATTTCCAAAACACGTTAGTGTCAGATTGTAGTGGTTCACGATTACGCAATATTTGTAAAATTGCAAGGTAATTTTACTTCTACATTTTTTTATATTGTTTATTTAGTACATTCCTGTGTAAATAATTTACTTCGTAGATGACGCGTCTCTTGCATACATGGCATACACATGTGTGAATGATACAACTTACTCATTTCACAAGAAGACAGTTTTAGATTTCATCCTGAGAAACCAAGACGACAAGGGGGTATTTGGAAATGAGTGGTCAACAGCATTGGCTACACAGGTAAGTAAAGTAAGCCAATTGAATAGTTTAATTTCATACAAACAGCAGTAAATAAAATTCCTTTGAAAACTATAAGATAGATGTGATATTGAATAAAACATCAAGTTGAGTAGACAGCAACTTGGGTTTTTCACCATTTACCTACCATTGAAACAACTTCTAAAATGTTTATCAAAATTATGCTTTTAGATATATGTTGTTTTTTTTAAAGAAATTAAAGGTTTATAAGTAAGTTGTGTTTCTTTGTATATATAGCATATTTGAGTTGGAAATTAAAGAAGATTCTAGCAATTTAGATAGCAATGGATAACAGAAAGTTGCGGCTGTTTTTCTACTGTGATAGAGAGCAATAGCTTCCTGCAGAGTCAGTGTTTAAACTATTCGTGAGCTCAGGAATCGTAAGTGTTGATGAACGAGGACTGACGGAAGCAGTAGAGTTGTAACTTTGCTTGGTGTAGGGCAGACAAGTTGTGTCGATATAATACTATTCTCCGAAACAGCGGATTATAGCTTTGTCGGCTCTGCTTATCACTAAACGGAAAAATACAACTGTACCACAATGTAGAGTCAAAATTTCTAAAAACAATGTAGGGGACTATTTGAAGACGTTGGGACCATATAATTTAGAAAAGGTATATACACCCTTGAAAGTTTTGAACAACTGATTAAATCGTTACTCCTTTATTATAGGCACTGTACGCTAGCGGAGACAAGAATATGATTAGTAAAACAGATGCCAGTTTACAGTTTCTGATTGATGCAGTCGGTATGATTTAAGTCTCATAAACAGATATGTATTCACTGTGTCGAAATATGTCATCTTTTCATAGTATCATCTTACACTTAAGACTTCTGCAACAAAGTTCTTCTGCTTCAATAAAAGTTTGATGGTCATCGTCATTCTTACATTACTTCTGTCGAAATTCCTGTCTTCGAAAAGAATAATATACAGAATCTATAAATCCATCTTGTTCATCTTACTGTAATTCTTTAGTAATTTCAAAAATGAATACTGTAAAAGTACTATTGTTCGTGGGGTACCAATTTCCGTGGTTTTCTTGTGGAAACCACGAAATTTCGTTCCCAAGAAAAGGAGATTTGCATTGATGTATATACTGAAAACCTCAAAACCACGAATTCAAGAATGCACGTGTTTCGTGTTTCTTCTCTAATCCACAAAAATTGGTATCCACGAATTAAAGTACTTTTAAAGTATATATTATGTATTTTACCTATCCTTTTTAAAGGCAATCTAGAATATCCAGTTAAAAAAGTAATTTGAACTAACATTTTCCGAAAGAAAAAAAATATGTAAAAATCTTATATAGATGGACAGCAAGAACCTACTGTAGCATTACTGATGTCAGCACTCCCAGCAATAGCTAAGACATCTTATGTAGACATAAAGAGAGTTAATTGCAGGAAAGAAACAGCAGGTATTAATTTTAAGTCTTATGTTTATTTGTTACATGTATATCTAGGATAAGGTGACCGGAAGTTAAAGTCATGTGATCTTCAGTGGCAGATCTATAGATTTACAAAGGGGTAGGGGCAAGTCCAGGGCCCAAATTTTTTGTTCAAGAAAAAAAGGTAAAAAAATGCATCATGTTCACTAGTGTTATAAATGAAATATATAGTTCGTCTAAGGGTTTGTGATTATTAACGTAGAAGGATGTGCAAGTCTTTCTATCAGCACGATTATAAGAAGTATATCATTGAAAATCTTGTTCTTTTGTTTCCAATAAAGATTTTCCATTTTGCTTTCTGGATGTTGAATATCATATTCGTAATGTTTGCTATATAAATGTATACAATTATTTATGTTATATTAATGTAAAATTAGCTGTTTGAGCTATATTATCTGAAGGTAGTGTCAATTTGTATCTTTAATGTTGAGTTGATCTTTAATGTGCCATGCTTGACCTTTGATAAGAAGTTCAGTTTTTGACCTTGAACTCAAAGGTGGATATTTAAATCTTATTCTTGGCACATCTTGTTTTGGTGGTGTTTTGGTGGTGAACAATCATGCCGTAAATGACTTGAGTATTTTGACCTAATTGGTCATATCATACACATGTTATTGGTGTCTTATTGAAAGGGCGTGTATGAAATCTGGACCTAAAATTCAGTATAGAAGCTATATTTTCTTCAGCCTGGCATTACAGCTACACATTCAATAGTGTATTCTGGATTCACAAAGTATCATTTATAAGCTTATTTTGGTGAGAATCAATAGTTGAAATATGACGACTGTTGACATTCAAGAGGTTGACTTATTTTCTGCGGGAAAAAATGTCAGGATGATGAAATGTGAAGCCTTTCTAAATGAATAAGTCAAAAGGGATTCCAAAGTATAGGAAAATCTCGAAAAGCAAAAACCTAGTGGTCTCTTTTAACTTCCCCAATCCGAAAAAATGTTATCCAATAAAAAAGAACCATAAGTGTTATCCAATGAAAAATTAGTGTCGTTGATTATTCGCTGTAAACTATTGCCGACTTCTGTTTTCCATGACTGGCCAAAAGCGATTAATTTTAGTTTCCGTCTTCTTTGAGACGGAAATAAGGTCTAAAATACTTACTGTATACAAGCATTCATACCAATCTCCAAGAGTACATTATCAAAAGTATAAAATTATTCACGACGTATCTGTTTAGTCGAAAAGAATTAGAATTTACGGCTTTAGATGCAACGCTAATATAGATTTGTGTCAAGAAATGGATATTCGTAATCTCAAGAATTCGTGAAGACAGGCATATATATGCAACTACATACAACTCTGCACTTATACCTGCATTTCTATCTTAGAGCTTTATAATTTTAGTGACTGAACCGACAACAACAACCAAACCCTTTCAGATAAAAATCACCGTTCAAAATAACCTCTTAACAAACCATTTTAAACAAACATGGACTGTACTTGTTCAGGAAGGTCAAACCTTGCTTGATGTTATGATCCATTTACAGATTAATGACGATTCTTTCAGGTATATATTATAATAATTTGATTTAATATGTAACAAGCTTTCCGATTTGCTGATTCTGCTTTTGGATCACCTGCATCTAAATCATCCAAACAAGAATACGTTATGATTATGAATCAATAATTAGTATTTAAATTATAAAGAATGTTCTTGATTTTTAAGTAGGTTATACTCAATAACTGGGTTTGGGCCAGTTTACACTTTTTATGAAACCGACTTACAACTGTTAACCAGTTTATTTAGTAAAGCATGTTCAGAAAATAGAAACATTGTTTAATATTAGAACTTTTCTGAGATATTTGAAAACCATCATGTGCACACACACACACACACACACACACACACACACACACACACACACACACACACACATATATATATATATATATATTTATACAGCAGTCTTTATAAGGCCAAAATCCCTCAAAGGACACTTTTATTTTTAATTCGGAAACAGGTTCAATTTACATTGTAGTTCAGTATATTTACTCGAAATTTATCGTAAATGGATTTGGTATTATAATTTGTATTTGTTAATTTGTTGTACATTTATTTATTTGCTATAAAACTTTTTTTATTTTCGAAATTCAAACGTAGACAATAATATGAGAAACAGAAAATCAAGGAAACCAGGATTCGAACGGCAATCAAATCAGTAAAAGATATAGTAATTTTTTGTTTCATTGTCCAGCTTAAAAACGAAACAAACGACGTTTGGAACGATGATCACTGCGGTATGCAGAATGCCGGCGCTAACTTCTCAGCATCAATACTGGCAAATCCTCGACTCGGGACATCCTATTCAGTCAGATATGTGGAATCTATTTCATTCGTCCCCGTGCAGGTCCGGATGTTAAAAGAATAGGCCTGCAGCAGCGCTAAGCTTGTGGTATAAGGCGACTAAATAGTGCTCAGAAACCTAGCCGGGGGCTAGGCGCTCTGCCCACAGAGCAACTGGGATGTGTACCCCAGGTGGTGGAATGGGGTACCCCTGGGGTGTTACAGTATGTCAGCTGGGGTTGTCAGGCTATAATACGGAAAACCTGACCGCAAACCATAGTGGTGTACCGTGTTGGGAAGGATACCACGTTCCTCGCACGTTAAAGGACCCTGCTGTGGTATTCGATAGGAGTAGGAACCTTTGCGCTCCGCCACAGGAGGCTAAATTGCCCGACCTTACCCATCCCCCCTTTTCCAGTGGCAATCAAAATTTGTCGACCCTATTATCCTTGTGACCCATCCTTTTTTTTTTCATTTCATGTTCATTTTATCATCCATTTCATGTTCATCGTCTGAATATAGCTGAAATATTGCTGCTCGGACGTTAAACCCCAACAAACAAACAAACAAACAATTTCATTCGTGTGTGTGTGTACCACTTTATTCAGTCAGATATGTACAATCTATTTCAATCGTGCATGTACCACTTTATCCTGTCAGGTATGTACTATACTTCAATCGTGAATGTACCACTTTATTCAATGCGGTATGAATAATCTATTTCAATCGGTTATGTACTGTTTTCAGTCAGATATGTACGATTTATTTCAATCGGGTAATGTTCAAACAAATTCAGTGAGGTATGTACAATCTATTTCAATCGTGCATGTACCACTTTATTCAGTGCGGTATGAATAATCTATTTCAATTGTGAATGTACCACTTCATTCAGTCAGGTATAAACAAACTATTTCAATCGGGTATGTACTGTTTTCAGTCAGGTATGTATAATCCATTTCAATGGTGTGTATGTACCACTATATTCAGCCAGGTATGTACAAACTATTTCAATCGGGTATGTACTGTTTTCAGTCAGGTATGTATAATCCATTTCAATCGTGTGTATGCACCACTATATTCAGCCAGGTATGTACAGGTTATTCCAATCGTGTATATATATCACTTTATTCAGTCGGGTATGTACAATCCATTTTAATCGGCCAACTTATTCAGTCAGGTATAGTAACCTTTTAATAGATAAGTTAGTGTCGTACTATCCTATTTGGCTTGGTATATACCATCTTATTTAGTTTGATATGTACATGTACAATCCTTAGTTAAGTATGAACAGTTGTTGATAGTTGAAAAGTTGAAAAATACTTTGTATGTTTTTTTTTCACTTTCCCTGATCAGAGACCAGGACGTTACATAGAGATGAATCTTATATAAGTAAATGTGTATATAAATGTATATCTATTGTTCATTTTTAGCACTTGATGCTTACCTACCGATTGCAGGGTCTACTTACACGCTGGAACTTACGTCATGGTAGAATCGTACCAGGAATAAATTACCGTTTACTAGTAATTTGTTCGTGTTTTAGCCATCTTCACATTTGCATTCTATTTTCATTTACATAGTTTATCATTGAAAAAGGAGATATTAGTAGCTTGTGTTTCGTACACTGTAGGGATAATTGAGCAAAAAGCATATTGGATATACTTCTGTTAGATGAAAAATGTCTAAATAGATCCAGTATATAGTTAGCAATGAATATAAAAATAGAAGATGTGGTATGATTGTCAATGGGATATTCATTCGCAAAATGCCATGCAACGAACAATTAAACTTCTGGTATTCAATGATGGGCAAAACCCATACCATTAAGCAAGCTGTAAAAGGTCCCTAAATAAATGATGTTTATCTATTCATAAAAGACGAACATCGACCAAATCCATAGAAATAACGTAAAACGAATAACAGTCTACAACCACTGGATAACAGGTTCTTCGCTTGGGACAGACACATATAGTATGTGGTGGGGATCAACATATTTGTGAGCGCTCAACCCTTACCTGGGACAGCAGTTGGAAAATATAGCAAAATAACGAATTATAAAAAACTGTACAGCTTGGAATTAAATCGTGATATCAGTACAGAATATAACATCTTAACAAAAAGGAGAGTAGGCAACAAGCTATATGTACCTTGGATAAGTATTCGCTGTTTCGGTAATTTAGTTCAAATCAAAGGAAAAAATGTTGATGAGCACACCTAGTTTACTCATTCAAAGGTTTCCCTGAAGTCACGTCCAAATGGATTTAGTGAAAACATATCATAGAATGTCTAATAAGAAAAACAAGATCTTAGTGCAAATGCCAAGATAAAAAGTATTGGCAGGCAATAGGACAAAATGCACTAAAGTTAATTAATATTTAATATATTAACAATAGAGTCAATATGACTAAAACATAATTCAAAGATTAATGGAGTTCATCGTTTGGCTAGATCCTTTAATCTCAGTTTCCGGTATATATATATGACGTACTATTGTTAAACAATCCTAGTTTCGGGGACTTTATACATCGCATCTACCCCAAAGACCTAGAGAAAAGGGATACTACAGACACTGTGAAGTCAGCCTCATATCTTGACCTACAATTAGAGATCAGTGGCAAAGTAAAACTATTGACCAAACTTTACAACAAAAGTGATGACTTTTCATTCAGAATTGCAAAATTTCCTTTCATCTGTGGCAACATCCCTTCAGCACCTGCAGCGTATGGAATTTTCATATCACAACTCATACGTAATGCCAGAACGTGCCGTAACTATGAAGACGTTTTGAATCGCGCTAGACAAATTCATATTGCTACAAGATCAACGTCATCACTACAGAAGTTTTATGGTCGTCGTCATGGCGTCGTGGATCGATACGGTGTATCCATCTGCACCATGAAAACGGATTTGTTCAGCGTATTGTAATTTTCCTTTCCTTTCCTTTTTCGTCTACCCCGGATTTGACCTTTCATGAACAATTCGGTGGGTGTTTCTAGAAAAGCAAAGGACCGTAACGATGCATCAGGTCTATGCTTTTAGTTTTTAGTGGAGTCATTTGCTTTTGTTACTTTGTATGTATCATTTTAGTTACTTTATGTTCTATGTTGTGTTTGTCTGTTTCCATGTCTGGTCTTTGCTTTGTCCCTGTATTACCTTCTTTTGATCCCTACTAGAACCTTGGTTACTCTTTTTCTACACTTTATTGTATTCACAAACTTTTTTCCTGTTCCGTTCAAAATAATTTTTAATTATTCAATGATTATTCATTTAATCTTTTTCGTTTATATTTTTTTTCATAAATGTATATTTAATTTCATTTATTTTTAAATGAAGTATTTTCAAAATATTCTAACGATGACGGACGAAACCGATACTCTATTCGATAGAAAAAATCTAATATCTCTGTTATGGCTTTTCTTTGCATTGTAATACCTTGCGCAATTCCTTTTTTTTTCGACTATCTATATCGATTTAACCCTTATTGAAAAAATTGCAAAAAATTACACTTTAACTCCAATTCCACAATATTATAATTATAGAGTTTTGATGATTTAAGAATCTAAATATTTTAATTATATTTTTAAAGATCCGAATAATTTTCAGTTGAAAGTATTCTGCTCGGTTCCTGTATGACTTGAACGTAAACCGAAGTAATTAGCACAAATTATTACACTCAGTTCACGTCAGAGAAATAATTTCATATTAGTCTCAGTTAGAATTCGGCAGTGCGTAAAAAAACTGTTAGAAATAACACATCATTTTAGCATTGTAATTCGACTTTTTGTTCCATCAGTATCAACTTATGAATACATGAACTTCATATCGATTATTTCATTAAAATACACAACAAATCAATTTATCATTACTAAACATCTCTCTCAATCATTTCCTGTGGTGCGAATGTCTTTTAAAATAGAGCAGGTATTACCAGGTCGCAGAGTTTTTGAGAAATATTTCTCGTTTTACGCTTAACCTGTACCGTGAAAATAATTGAAACTTTTATAAAATTAAGTAGTAATTCAGCTGAATACGAGATAAAATTACTTTTTCAGCAAATTATGTGTAATAATGGAAATTTGAATATCAAATCATTATTGGCGTTGAATTATATATAAAAAAGAAGATTTTTGGCGTTATTCCGATGATTAGTAACAATCAGGTACACCATTCTAGACTTATTTCTGATAGGTAACGTATTATTTCTGTTCTCAAACACTTTTCAGAGTTCAAGATTTTATTGATTTTTGCACAAGCTGCAACGCAATATATTATAAATTTCTTTAAGAATTTTGTATTACTAGACTCTATAATTTGTACTCTACACTCAGTTGATGGCTTAAAAGGAATTAAAAACAATCGAATTAAGAATAACGTAAACCAAAACAAAAAAACCAAAAAAAAAGTTCTCAGTGATTTATTTTCTTATTAATTCGAGTCTAAATTTCGATTTGAACACTTTTTAAAACGTTAGTGTAAAAATATTATTGCTTGTGGTGTGCCAATTTCGTTTTTTTTTTTTTTTTTTTTTTTTTTTTTGGATTTCGTAGGTCGGTGTATGCGCGAATTTAAAAATCCAACAAATATTAACTGTAGACCATCGATTAATTGATATTGATTTTCGACACTCTTGTTTTTTCTGTGACATACTTACATCTGATGGGTGTTTACCAGCTTGTTCAAACTCAGTTGACTAAATGAATGACCTTGCATATATATCAAAGATTGATGTGTATCACTCAGAACATATTTGTGTAAGTATTTTCATTTTTAATACTTTTAACTTCCAATAGACAAAAACAGATACTTAAGAAAAATAGTTCGATAAGTGGGTATTAATTGCTGTGGTTTCATTGTTGGTTCGTGGATTCTTGAATTCATAAATTTCCTTTTAGAAAAAACAAAAAAGGAAAAACAAAAACAAAAAAGACAAACTCGAAAGTGTTGCCCTTTGCTTTTTGACATTTTTTGTCTAATTTGCACAATAAAAATGGAAAAACTTACACACATTTGTTCTAAGTGAAACACATCAATCTTTGATAAATATCCAAGGGCATTTTGTTGATCAATTGAGCTTAAACAAGCTGGTAAACATAAGAAGTACGTATGCCACAGCAAAAAAAAACAAGAGTGTCGAAGGTCAATATCACTAAATAGATGGTATACCGGTAATATACTTGGATTTTTAAATTTGTGCATAAGCCCACCAACTATATCCATGAATATTGGTACACCACGAGCGATAATATTCTCACATTAACGTTTTGAAAAGTGATCAAATCCTAATTTAGACACGAATCGATAAGAAAATAAATAATTAAGATCGTTTTTATTTTTTTATATATTCTTTCTTTCGACCAAGTAAGTTATTTTCCTCCTTGAATAATTTTTGAATTCATTGTTTTCATGCCTTTTAAAGCAATCACTTCGAGTATAGTAAAGATTATACAGTTTAGTAAAGCAAAACTATAATAATCTAGAATAAATACTAAACGGCTACAAGCTGTTTTTCACAATACTGTAAATCATTAACTCTGAAAATAGTTTAACAACAGAATTAATACTTTACCTATCAGAAATAGTGTAGAATTGGTGTTAATCTTTTCAATGCATAGTAGAAATTTCGAATGTGATGGTATTATTTTAGAAAAAAAACATGAATGAGCAATTTTCATCGTAAGTTAGCAATATTCATGACACAATAGGATTTTCTAAATTTATTTTCATATCTGAATGATCATGCGATTTGCTCTTTTATCAAACTATTAAAGGAGAAAAGGAATTACTTTGATAAATGAATAAACACATTTGACCTTACCATGTTAATTGTTCTTGGTTATAGCTTCATGATTTTGTGATCGCTCTTTATTCGAGAAATCAAGAAAAACTAAAGTATACATAAAATTAAAACATTAAACTGATATCCAAATATTCATTTTGTTGTACTATTCAACAACGGCTGAAGTTTCCTTTAAAATATGAAGTCACAGCCTCTCCGCCTAGACACGGTACTAAAGGGGATGAAAACGTGACGACAGGTGTGCTCGGAGTTATAATTATGTGTCCAAGTGGGATCATCTGCGTGTTGTTGCATCAGTGAGCTAGCACAATAAAAATCTTGCTCAACCTATCGGACAAGTTCAAAGCAGGGATTTTTCGGTTGGTAAATCGTGCTTGTCCTGCATTGCATGATATATCTTTCAAAAGACCTTAAACCATAATCAATCCGTCAACCAAGTGTCTTAGGTTGTTTAATATAAACAAATATACATATTAAGCATCGCATGCAATGCTAAGAATTTACGTCCAACCAATTGGAATAGGTATCAAATTATCCGCAGCAATTGGTCTTGGAAGTGTTTTAAGCAGTCAATAAACAAAGATACGATATTAAAAGAAGTTATTTAGTTTTTTTGATCCGGTACGCATAATTGTTTTTTAATGGACAACCTCTTACCTATCCTTTCTAGCTCCTTTCAGGCTATCGTCTATTTTGCAAAGACTAAACAAATGTATGAACAATGTGTTAGTCCGATGCCCGGTTAGAGGTTGTGTCTAACTCATATAGACAAATAGCATGCTCTATCGAAACAGATTTAGAGGACCAAGAATAACTTTGTTGAATTCATAAATTCGTACATACCATTTAGTTTATTTGGCCTTAATACACATATGGTTCAAATACACAAGTTATCCCCTATCTTGATTAAAGGGAAGTGATGTGAATCTTGAAAGCAGTAATTAAAAAGTCGGCAAATGCCTTTTTACAAACATGCAGATCATCGAAAGCCAGGCCACGTCAAGTAAAACGAAATAAACTATAACCTATATAGTAATACGTGGCTATTTTGATTATATGCTTTATATATAGGTTTTATTGATCAAAGAAACATGCAGTTAAATAGCGGTAAACTAATATATAGTTTTATTTATGTGATGTGACAAATTTGATATTACTTTGTAAAAGAACTGCACAAAATTTCAACAAAAAAATACAGGATTTATGATTGATGATATGAAATATTTAACCTTTATAAGAATAGTAAAACAGTAAACAAACCTTTTGGTAAACCCTGAAAGACCTAAAAACAAAAGTAACAAAATCCATGGTAACATAACGATGATACTTCATCAATTCTTCAATATAGGTTAAAAATCCAAATAACGACACGGAGACACATTTAAGACCAACATCTCCAGACTGAGGACAGTCACATGGTGTTGATCTCGTTTTATAAAGTCTTTACCACTCCCTCATACTTACTGAAATACTCACTTAAAGAATGACAATACCATCAAAATTACAACCTTAAAAATATCCGGTCACTACAGTTTCAGTGGACTTGATTTGGAGTAGTAACGTCAAGTACTAAATTGGTAATTTGAAATAGTGCAATACTAAAAAAGATTTTTTCGTAGGATGGCAATTAGGGGTCGAATATCTGTATTTGTGAAAACAATGTTAAAAGAATAGACAACGATTTGAGAATTGTATCCTTTACGAATGAATATATTAAGGGCAGTTGAAATGTGCTTTATAAATTATATTTCGATAAAAAAAAACGGTCAGCAAAATTAAAATGCATACGACATTAGATTTTATCTCGTTTGTTGTATAGTTTAGTCATTAGTTGTCCCTTTTAATCGACCTATTAGAGTAGATCAAGATATGAATGAGGCTGACGTGTTCTTTGTTTCAAGTTCTTTGGGTCAGATGTCATGTTTACATTCCCCGAGTTATGTTTATACAAAACATCGTCTGTTACGTCTTTTGAATAAAGTAAGCCCACAGAACACCGACCGTTTACCACGCCTATACATACGATGGCATTATTATTTGGAAATTAGTGTTTATCTTTATCAGAGTAACAACTTTGTTTAATGCTTTTATGCCTCGTATGCAATAAATTGGTAATAGTAGTATAACATTGTAGGTCTTGATATTTTTGTATCTATATATTTCTAATATCTCAGGATGCATTGATTTGATACCACTAAGAGAGTAACAAGCGATGTGGTTTGATTGAAGATATTCTTTTTCAGCTCTAAGCACGAACGTTTATAGTCCTGAAAAAGGTTTCGTGATGTACTCATCTGTGAAGCATTGTTTGTATGGTACCTTGTGGAGGTTCTAATTCTAATGCATTGACAAAAAATCATAATGCTCGCGTCTCTTGTAAAGTGACCAAAGAGGATAATACGGATTTATAGTTTTCAATTTCTTATATTGAAGAGTGTGTCGCAGTTTCAATATTGTTAACTGCAAGTTTCAACTTAAAATTAAAAAGAAAAAAATCAACCGTTTACATACAAAATAATTGATATAGGAACATTCCAAATCTAATTAAAGTTGGGACTCCTGACTTATTGCGCCGGAAAGGTAAGCGTCACCTGCCTTTTCTAGGTATACACACAGTTGATCATATGATCCCAAGTTCTTGTAACACTTATATAACGCTGATGTGAAACATGACTGAAGATTCTGAATGTAAAAACCCAATATGAATACAAACAGTCATACTGAAGCAATATTAAGTGTATAAAGAAATCGGTTATTCAAAGCAGAAGTTCACAACGAGAAATCAATTTGACCTGCAACATGTCAGCTGAAATAATACTTTTAGGATCAGAAAAGGAACAACACGATTTGAAAATCTGCTAAATGAAAGGACGGCTTCGTTTATGTAAACTTTTAAAAAAACTAGAAAATTATTACACAACTGAAACTGCTTTCAAAAATTTAATCATTGGCGGATCGATGACACATGTATGTCACATGCACGTTTTTAACATTTGGTAAGATGAGAGAAATTAACTAGCATTAGATTATCATAATGATAAAATCCCCTGTGTACAGGCTATCAGTAATAAAAAAAAAGTCCTTTACTTTATTATATTCCAATATCAATTTTTGAACAATTTATATAATTTCGATTTACTGTTATGCTGCTGATGTCAGTTTACTCCTTGAAACATGTGTAATTGATATCAAAATCCATAATATATATTTTATTATTATATTTTCGTTTTTATGTTTTAGGTTTCGCACCATTTATTCAACCAAACAGTTTTTTTTAGAACATACGCAAATATAATCCTATACAAATTGCAGTGCCAACATGTTATGTCACTGTGGACAAACTACGTATAAAATCTACAAAATGTAAATTGTTTTTAGGAGAAATTTACAATTATTATGTTTGAGCATGGATTGTCGTTGTACCTTATTGAATAAAATTATCTTTTTTATGACTTCTGTAAATGGGCCCACTTTTTTACAAACGTGTGGGAATTCTCTATTGAGCTCATTGACTTCCAGAACCCAGTGACGCACTGCAAAGGTTTTGAACTTCATGTGATATTTTAGAGTTACTACTGTATACATGCAGCATTTAGGTGATATGTAATCTTCTTTAGGTTAAATATAAGGTAGAAGCTCCGATTAACATTTAAATAAGCATTTGAGCCTAAAGTTAATGACATCAGTTGTCTGTAGGTACACATGGTTCATGCTCCAGTTTTATTGTAGAGTCCGGGTTTGCTCTTGATCTGTTGTTTTTGTTGAGTTTGTCTGTTTTTCATGTCTGGTCTTTGTCCCTGGATTACATTCTTTTGATTTCCGCTAGAATCTTGCTTCCCTTGATTATTGTTACACCACAGAATATTTAATTATTTAATATTTTAAACGTCGGCAAGTCCTTTATCATTTTATATCCATGCTGTACTGATTATCTGATTTTAAAATTCATTATCACAGTAAAGTAGTACAATATAAACAAATTGGGCATAACTAATTTATGTGATACAAAGCATTTATTGGAAATATTTTGGTACATATAAAGCCTAGACTGTTTAAGAAAAAAAGCATTTAATGTGCAGTTTAATTCTTCGTATGTGTAACTATGCCTTTGTGAGGCAATTTGCCTTTAAACATAGTTCGTTTGTTTTACAATTTCAAATACATCGTTAATTACTGAAATTAGTTTAAAAATAATTGCACCTGATCAATATTCGAACCTGTGTAAAACTTGTTAACAGCAAATTAACATTTCCGCTTTGTATTGCTACCTATCTAAAATATGTAAATAGCTCTCAAAATCTAGTGGAAATAAACAAAACTGACTTTTATCAACTGACACGTAAATGTGATTAATCATATAATCATTTGGTGACCTTTATCTATTGTACATATTGTCCATGCATGCATCTTGTGTAACTTGCTTCTTTGTGTACAACATTGTATTCTGAAAGCATCGTCTTCATATACATGTACAAATAAAGGTATCGAATACAACTGTGCTGTATTTTGTGTATATGTACATTTTTGCCTGCATATTTATGCAACGCCCTTAATTCTCTTAGATTACTAAAAAGCCGTTGTTTCACCATGTAATCGATGTTTCAATATGAAATATATTAGTTGAACTATAAATTGGTTATCTATGAATGAAAAGTTTTATAAAAACACAATTTTATCGCAGCACTATTGCAGAATGATAGTATATTAAGTAATATACTCGGTACAGGAAGTAAAAGCCTCGCAATTGTTCAAGAAGCCTAATACATGTACACACAAACTGTTCTTTTTACGATACCCTAATATAGTATATCATTTTTATTGGTTGTTGTTGTTGAATAATTACATTTTATTATGTTTCATCCTGTAACAATCTCCCGTAGTAGTCCAAGGTCTTTTTTTACCACCGGCAAGTACGAATAAATGTCAAACAACTATCTAAATAAAGATCAATGCTATCCTATATTATCTTAAAATATCTAAATGATACCTCACTATATTCTAAAGTAAACTTAATGGAAATACTGATAGTGGTGATAAAGTCATGCGAAGATCAAAAGAATGTAATCCAGGGATAAAGACTAGACAGGGAAAACAGAAGCACACAACACAGGTAGATTGATGAATGAACTTACATTGTAACAAACTCATTTCTCAACGACTCCGTTGTTTTAAGCATCAATCCACTGTATGTTATAATGTGGTGTTGAAACTTTATATAACGTGTCTATGTTCATACTTTGATATATTTGTGGTGCAGTCTGTTTTACTCATTTTGCTGACGTTTCATTTCTATGTGCGTGTTATTTTTTTTTATTTCGTTCTTTGCTGTGTATGTCCATTTTTTGTCTGTTAGTCGTCCGTGAATAATGTTCTCCTTGGTAACCGTTCGAATCTTGCTTATTTTGATTTCCATTTCATAATATTGTAGAAGTCAGTCTTGCATTGCCACTCTTGAGCGGGTGTATGTCAAAACATGGACGACCATAAAACATAGTCCCTTTTTTCTTACTTGTTTAAAACAGCTGCATGTAACTTTGAATTTGAGTTTTTGGCATATCTGATGATGCATCCAAATTAATAAATTATGTGATTTTTTATTCCAGTTACAAAGACAGGAAAGAGAAAGGAAATGCAGTTGATATTAAGTAATGCAGCATAACAATAACACCAAAGTGGAAGTTGATCACAGGTGCTTTTGACTTGAAAGATAAAACCAATGTACGGTAAGGCTGGTATTTGGCCCCTCTTATATAATGATGATTTTCATATCACAAGTCTTTGTTTAGAAAGTTAAAGAAGTCAAGATTGTTATGTTTATGTTTCTTCATGGTTACAATATCATGAGCACAACATATAACTATTGTTTGTTTTTTGTTTTTTTGTTTTTTTGTTTTTTTTGTTCATCATTATTATGTTAAATAGTACCTGTGGTATTCAAATTTGTTATCTGAAAGCCTTATATGACCCTTCATAATACACTAGCAGCACGTTTTTCTCCTCAGCAACCATTAATTTCTCTGCATTTTTTCCAGGATAACAAATTTCATCTATTTTAACTATGCCTTAAAAGAGTAATTTTTCTTAGGAACACCATGGCAACCACGTCTTTTCCTTAGCAACCAATAATGCTGTGGTATTTTATTTTTATGAAAAAATCGGGCGTTACAATTTGAAAGGGTAATAAAGGGAACCAATGTTATAGCGGTAATAAAAAAATGTTATCCAGGGACAAACAGACATATACAACAAAGAACATAAAGTAACTAAATTCATATGTACAAAGTTACAAAAGCAAATGAGCAACTTGGACTCCACTAAAAACTCGGAGCATGAACCAGGTGAACCGGTAGGGTAAGCGTCCTCTGAACGTATGGGAATTTGTTTGTACATGTGTATCAAAATAAACATACTAGGCTTGATGATTTTCCTGACGCTATATTTAACAGACATTTTGGAACAAATCATGTGATTTTCGCCATGAAAAATCAAGTTTAGCAGGCAGACATCGGATCTTATAGTACATCTATAGGTTGAATATAAAGAATAAGTTTAACCTGCGTTATTTCTTTTCCATTTTAAAAGTATTGGTATTTTGGTATGTATTTGTTTATATTTAACGATTTTTACATTTATTTTGACACACATTTATAGCATGTAAAGCAGACAACTTAGTCCAGCTTCATCCTTCGTTCTTTATAGCACAATGTCAAACCAATAGAGAACAGATGTAATAAAGCGCCGAAATGTTTCCAAGAGACAGTACTGGCCTCATCGGAAATGTACAAATCAATGAACACTAAAACACCTGTCAAAAATAACTTTCAATAGTCTTTCAGGAGAAATCAAACGTCGATATATAATTCAACATTCAAGTAGACAACTGCATGGTAAAAAATCTAATTCGCATCATGTGTATTTACACTTTTAAATTTTTTAAAATAACAGAGTAAATATAGTAAATAAGTAGTTAAACTGATTACTTCTGAAAGGTGAGTTGTTATTGCTACTTGTAAGATTATGTTCAGTGAAAGAGGAAAACTAGGTATGATAGATAGAAACTGCTTGAAATTTTTGAAACTAAAGCACCATACCGGTCAAGAAGGTTACGATGACGACCGTTCATTTTTTGTTCGTTGATATTTCTAAACAGTTACCTACCAGCGCCTTTGAAATACATACATGACATATGCGCAGAAACCTCGACTAACAAAATGAAATAAACATAGCATATGAGTATGTTATAAAAACTACCGAGATTGTTGTGGCATATTCGTTTCATTTTCAATAATTTTCAAAAAGAAAATAAACCAACTTTAAATACTGTATACAACTGTTCCAAATTGTGCCTTGTTTATAATTATAATAAAAGTTTAAGCTTACCACTAATCGTCAATAGGATAAGCAATACACTCTTCATATAATTAAAGTTACTGTTTTCGCAGATTCTGACGTCATACCATACAAATCTGGTCAACCATAGTGCTGAAACTATTTGAAAGAGCAATCCCACAACTCTAATAACATAGAGTAAACTTGATTTCACTACAAAAGATACATTTAACATTGTTAGACTGAAGAATAAAACATTTATTCGCCATTTTTTCTCGTATACTGAAGTCAAATATTTTCTAAAGGATTATCGTCATACTTCAGGATTACGTATCTTGTGTCAAGCGGAAGCAATTGGGTTAAAATTTTGCGATATTTCAAATGCTCGTAGATGTATCGAAAATAAAATCACACTTCAACGTTGTATTTCATTCCAAAAATTTACTTTAAGTAATTTTACTACAATCGTAAATTTATTTAGAATTTGCGACTGATTTTCACATAAAAAAAGTAAATTAGTTTGTTTTAACACTTTAACATTAATGTATTTGAGCAGACATTATAGTTTTAATGTTTACATGAACTTTGATAATAACTGAACTACTAGTATTGAGTCAACTCAACTATCTTATAACTGCATTCAACTTGACTTTTACTAAGGTACACTTTAGTATTACTGATGATCGGAATGAGAGTTTGTTTTGATTAACTCCTCCCTAGAAATCTTACGTAGTGGCAATTATAAATAGCATTCAGGCATAGTTATGAAATAATGAAAGGTTTCAATTCCTCCTTTGACGATGATGAAAACCGAAAAAAAAATTGTATGTTCGAAATTAACTATACCAGTAACCAGTCATTCAATACAAACCTTCCAGTCCCCAAATACCATCAGCATAGCATTGTAAAGCTATGTAACACGTCGAGCATAGTCCAGTTTGTAACAGTTCTCTGTACATAGTCAATTGATGTCAATTTGTCACAAATTATTTATCTAAAAAAATAAACATTACATTTATAAAAAAGAACTTTATCACAAAATGTGCGGACAGTTTAAGAATTGCAATGCAAAAGTTGCTCTTTATTTAAAGTGTACACGAAAATTAGTAATAACGGAGGCTTACTGGATTATAGAATCTGTTATGCTTTACTTTGGATATGCCATTTTTCAAACATACGTCATCCACTATTTTAAAACAAGTTTTGTTAGTATTATGTGTTAAAGTCTTTCATATAGAATTACTTACATTAACCGACATGTTACCTCTTGTATACAGACACTTGAATAATATCTTTTATATAGTTTCGAATAACTAATTAATAAATGATTTGAATTAGTTGATAAAACACAATAAAGATTTATATTAGATATTTAAATTAAAGTATTACGAAATGAACCTGTATATCTTTAAATACAAATGTATTATCAAGTGTCGCATATCAATATGAAAGACAATCATGATCAATCATTAATATACAGTTAAGGGGACCATGAGTTACATCACAAACGATACCTTCGCATTCATGGAGTGGGTCCTAGTCTATTTTATGACAATCCAGAGACAAACCGATTACCCCAAATAATTCAGCCATTAGACGAGTCGGATAACTATTTTTCGACTTATGTAGACTATATACAAATAGCTCTTATTAACTTTTTAATTGGACTCAAATGTAACAGAGAGCAATGGCATAAGTAAGCTATTACTATTACAGTGTCATGAAGGTGTATAGATATATGTGGGATGGGAAATTGAGATAGCGATTTGGATAAAGCGGTGTGGTGATTTTAAATAGGGAAGATTGGGATATTTTTTGAACTGATATTCATTTGAAAATCTTACTTTAAAGTTCAGGGATTTAAAAACATAAAATTCAATTTGATTATGTAAAAATTTTAAACTACCGTGACAGTTAAACGATAAAAGTTCAATCTAAATATATTTCAATAGTCGCGATATAAGATTACTACGAAATAGCAACTAATCAGTAATAAGCTCTAACACGAATTCTTTCAAATTACCTCATGAATTACATTTTGTGTGTGTATCTAAGACAAGATAATATGTGAGCTTTGCTCACTTAATTGATACCATACCTCCCAATCGATAACATGCATGAACCTTTCGAACTCTGGATCGAAATCTAAAATAGGACGTCCACAATGATAATAATGTAATAAAATTTGGACATTTTACTTTTCCTTTCTGTGATATAGGAGGAGTTGAA
This sequence comes from Perna viridis, assembly GCA_037379345.1. Classification (NCBI taxonomy): domain Eukaryota; kingdom Metazoa; phylum Mollusca; class Bivalvia; order Mytilida; family Mytilidae; genus Perna; species Perna viridis. The sequence continues at coordinate 67,743,947 of CM074512.1, read as the reverse complement.
GATAGGGGATGTATACTCCTGTTCTCATATGAATAAACGACAAACACAGTTATTTGTTTTAGACAACCTACGAATTGATTTGGATCAGTCATAAATAAAAGGTGTAATATGAGAATTTGCAATTAAGATCCTGTGAAAGATTCATTAAATCCCATTCAAAGATGTAGGCGGAGTAACAGATAAAAGATGGTCACCCTTCTGTGTAAAGGAAGGACAGACACACATGTGTCTATATAACACCCCTTTGCATAATGAATGTTGGTTGGGGTTTGAGTAACGATACCCAAAATATAGTATGTCTAGTATAGTTAAATATATACATCGATTAAATTGAAAACTAAAGAATTTCAGATTGCGCAACAGGAAATAAGTACATTTCATGCCTCATTATTAACAGTCTTGTTTCCAGCCACCAGCAAGAGAAAAATAAAAATAGATAGCTAAATGTTTTTGAGTATTTCAGAACTTATGAAGTGTTTAAAAAAAATTATAATCCATAATTTTATTTACATTCTTTAAAATGAAATTTGGATAAACCGATCTTGATGCTATTTAGAATTTAAATATACATGATATATTTTCAAAGAATAGCCACCAGAAGGAAAATTCTAGAGTAATTATCATTTCAGAAAGAAATAAAATATTATTTAAATAATTGCAACAAGTGACACAGTCATTAAACCTATATTGCTTTTGTTTCTTTGTTGGTCTTTTTTGTTTTGCATGTTTGTTTGTTTGTTTGTTTGTTTTTGTTTAGACGATATTTCCTATTAACATTACCACAAATAATAAACAACCTTTTTCTGATATTTTTAATTGTGCATTTTTTAAGCAGATTGGAAATCATATAAAAATTGCCTCTGCTAATCAACTAGAATATCGTATTATCAAGGGTAAAAGGAAATCAATCAGAATGAAATAAAAATTCTGTGAGTGTAAGAAACTTGTAGTGCGTCAAAACATAATTTGACCAGTTGGCATGCGCGATGACGATTAGAAAAATTACGGCGCATTTGCAGTGTCGATGATTAAAGTTGGTTTATTTTGCAGTTTGCTCGACTCAGGTAAGACATAACTAAATATATGTTCAAGATTACCTTATTTATATTACGCTGTGGTATATATTGTTTACATCAAAAATGATATGGTAAGTCAGAAAAAAAAAGTTTCCATTGCAAATATTGCAATAAAAATGTCGATTTTGATTCAAAAAGGTAAAAATGTCAATACTCAATCTTACATTTGACATTTGCTTGACCCTTTGACCTTTATATCAAATTAGAAGAAAAAAAGGTTTGATATAAATCGTACAATATAATAAAAATATGTGCTAAAGGTTTTTTTTTTATTTCAAAAACATATCAGTCTTGGTTTAATGTAGATTGTTTAATGGAAATAAATGCAAATACATGAAATGATCATCAATATTTCTTGTATAGTTACTACATGTGCATCACGGAGTTACTTCAGACGAAAATATGTACTTTAACACGATGTTTCATTTTTTCTGTTTTTTTTTTGTTGTATTTGGGTTTTTTTTATCAAACAAGAAAAATCCAAATCCAAGAATGTACTTATGTACAAGAAATCCCTAAAACCACAAAATATCGAAACACGAACCCATATCAAGCATCAACAGATTGTTCATGTGAGATAAGTTTGTTTGTATAACGAAAATCAAGTGCATCACAAGATATGTAAACGTTTTAAGTTATTATTTTCCTAATGACAGAAAAAATCAAAATTAACTATTTGATAAAACGCAGTACAAGCTATTATCAGGTTTAAGACATTTTTCGTGCGCAAATTCATGTTCATGTCAGTATGAGAAATTTCATCCTCCTTGAAAGGTTCTTTCAATCAAGTTAACGTACAATATTTATCCGCACAAGAAGGAACCACCATGCTTGTTAATTAGAAAAAATAAATAAGATAGATAACACCCGTTCTTTTCTCTATTAGAATAAGCACACATTGTAAATAAAGGCGTATAATTATCATGTATAAAGAGAGTTTCTATTGCTGTAATTACATTATTTATATATAAGAAATGGTGCATCATGCACATGATGTTGTATATCAACTACATTTGTTTTATTTTATTATGATAGTTACGTAGTCACTATGTAAGTAAAAATGCATTTTAGTTGAAAATAAAATCGTGTGTGCCGGATATATTCCTTAAATTTAAAAAAAAAACTTTTCAATGATTTCCCATATATTTTTTTCTATGATATTGAATTCTTTGCATTTCCTAACCGATATTTTATGTTCATGTCACGAATTTCACATCATTTCACCTGAATAGCGCATATTAACTTTGTGACAAAATTCACGTGAAATTCAAGTGAATCGAGCATACACGTGAATTTCATGGGAAGCCCGATTAACATGAATTTCACGTTAAAAATGTTTGTCTATGTACTTATGGACTTGATCAATGCTTTATGTTTTGGTACAGGTTACATTGTTGTTTCTTTATTTTTCTTTTGGTTCTTTTAATCGGATTTTAGTTTGTCTTCCGAGCATTTACTGTAAAAAAAATAATAAATAATAGTACACTTATCAACTTACCTTCTAAAACTTTTTTATTTATCTGTTAATGTTTTATCTTAAAGTTACATGATGATTTTACGAGTTTCAAACAGAGTTTTACTGGTGCTGCACATCCTGCTTGCAATCCAAGATTTGGTCATGTGTCAAAACCGCTTTGACATTGACGATACCGAAGATTTAGATATTCCTCTTCTATCAAAACTTGACGCACCGTTAAAGGCAACATTGGACATCTCAGAGCTGAATAAACAGCTGACCGCTTTGATCGACAAAAAAGTGAATGCTGGTGTCAAGAAAGCATTGGAAAATCTGGTCCATAAGACGATTGAAAAACGAATCCAAGTGACACAGGGCGAGATAGTTGCATGGAATAACAATACACTTGGTACTCTTCAGAATAAGCTTGAAGGTATTGTCATATTTTTTATTAGCTTTGTAATGTATCAATTCAATACATATTATTCTGTGACAGTTTGTGGTGGTATTAGTGGAATTACACCCAGTGGAAGTATGGATATGATTGGTAATGAAATGAGAACATCTGTATAAACACCGGTGTAATAAGAACCTGCATTACGAATGTTTGCAAATCTGTTATGGTTGGCAAGGGCCGTGCTTATTACATGAACTTCGACATGATTTATGAAACAAAGCAATTATTGTTTTTTTTTCTATTTTTAGAACAACTTGAAAGCAAATTCAAGCCAGTGGCTTTCTATGCGTACCGCAGTTCAGGAATAACAACAAGTTCTTCAATCAAACATAAACAAATTATGTACGATGTTGTTGATCTCAATATCGGAAGCGGTTATAACGTAACAAGCGGAAAGTTCAAAGCGCCATTAGAAGGTTTGTATCTTTTTCATGCATCAACTGGTGTCATCAATAGATCATGGGCTACTATAGAACTAATTCACAATGGAAAAATAAAGGACATTGGATGGCCAGATTCCGGAGATCACAACGATAGAAATCACGTTACAACAGCCACACCGTTGAACCTGAAAGGAAATGATGTTGTGTATGTTCGTATTGGAGATAGTAATGGCGGACGCTATATAGAAAGTAACCAATTAATCAGAACAAGCTTTTCAGGTGTCAAAATTATTTGAAAGACGTACAAGTTTTAGAACGGGATATATATATAGAGAAAGGTCTGAAAAATTCCCAACGATGTTAGAACTGTCAAATTTGCGATGCAAATTTTTGGTCGTTCCCTCCGCGGGACTCGTACCGCTGTGACATGGCAACACCGCCTGCACAAATTCCAGCGCCCTAGACCACTCGGCAACCTAGGCAATATAAAAATATAGCTTTCGCTGGCCGGGTCATTTCTCCTCGTCGGATTAATCTAGGGCTGTAACTTAGTACACGATGTATGGTAGTACGGGACAGTTCATTTAGATGGTAACATGTAGGATAGAGGATCAAATTAATGATGCATGTCACAACAAATCAATATTTGACAAACGTCTCAGAATGTGACGACTCTATTTGCTACACTGCTCCACCGGATCAAATTGATACAGGGAAGATATGTAAACGTATAGAAAGGTCTGAAAAATTCCCAACGATGTTAGAACTGTCGCGTTCGAGTCCCGCGGAGGGAACGACCAAAAATTTACATTCTCCCTTTTTGCTGATAAACACCACAGTCTGTTAAACAGAACATATTTTAGAAACTTGTTAAACTATTGCGAATGTGTTAAACAAATGTTTGACAAATGGTATAAACTGGTAGTTTTATTGTATTTCATTAGTTATACATTCAAGTAAAACAGGTAAATACATGTAAATATAATTAACCACTGTTGTTTTTGAATTGTTGTTTACCGAGTATAGATGAAAATGAAGTATTAAAGCCAGAATGTAGTCTTTTTTGGGGTGTATCACATTTTCCAAATTTTGCATGATTCTTACAAAGACAGCTACTTAAAGCCAGAATGCATTAGACGTGAACCGTACAAATACTCAGTAATACTTCCACTTTAACACTTAAATATCTGTTTGATGTTGATGACGTCATAGTCACATTACAAAATTTGGTTTATGAGATGATGGACATTTTTTTTTATCCAATCCTCAAGCATGTAACGTCTGATATAAGATTATTGGTAAATATTTTTAACGCTCCTTACATTTATTTTAATACACATCTCTAATATGTAAATCAAACAATTTAGTCCAGTCTCATTCTTTGCTCTCTACATCACAATGTCATACCAATGGAGGATAGATATAACAAAGCACGGGAATGTTACCATGATGAACAGCTTGTCTCATTACTAAAGTAAATATCAAAGAAGACTAAAAATAAAACATAACTTTAAATTATATGTAGGATTCACTAACAATGTATCAATATATAGATACGAATTAGGCAACCGCATTTAAAAAGGTCAAATTCCTGTAATTTTTTTTTCTTTTTAGCGTATAGGAAAAATAATATGCATAGAAAAAACTTCTTTACTCTTGAAGGGTAAGGCATTTTTAAATCCAATCGAGGTTATGTCCAGTAAAAGATTAAGAACATGCATGGTCACCGCTTGTTATATTTGAAACTGAAGCACCGTATCATAAGAAAGTTACTATGATTACCATTGTTGTTTTGACGCGTTCACTTTTCTAAACAGTAACATATCCAAATTACCGAACTGATAAATTCTCGGCGATATTCAAAATAAAAAGTAAAACAAAAAACGTATTACAAATGAAAACAGTTGGAAACCGCAATACATTCGCGTAAACAATTTCATTAATGAAATGAAATTAAAAAAAATGAGTAAAAAAGCTACCGTGTTTATTATTGCCTTTGTTTTTGCTTTCAATTGTTCATAAGAGTAATCAAGGGAACCAACGATGTAGCGGTAATCAAAAGAATGTAATCCAGGGACAAAAACCAGACATGAAAAACAGACATACACAACAAAGAACATAAAGTAACTAAAATCATACATACAAAGTAACAAAAGCAAATGAGCAACTCGGACTCCACTAAAACCTGCGAGCGTCGACAAGGTGCACCGGTAGGGTACGCGTCCTCTGTTTTTTTTTTCTAGAAAAAAACACTAAGTTGTTCATAAAAAGTCAAGTCCGGGGTAGACGAAAGAGGCAAGGAAAACTATGATACGTTGAACAAATCAGTTTTCATGAAGCAGATTGATACACCGTTACCACAAGTTCTTGATGACGACCATACAACGTCTGTAGTGATGCCTTCAATCTTATAGCAACATAACTCAGTTCCAGAAGCCTATTCTATACAAAAAGTCTGTGGAATTTCGACAACCTCTGACACAACGTATGAATTGTGCTATGAACACTCCAATTGCTGAAGGGATGATGCCACCGATGAAAGGAAAGTTAAAAATTCAGAATGAAAAGTCATCACGTTTGTCGTAAAGTATGGTCGATAGTTTTTCTTTCTGGTCGATTTCTAAGTGTAGGTCAAGACATGAGGCTGACCTCACAGTATCTGTCATATCCTTTATCTCAAGTTCTTTGGGGGTAAATGCGATGTATCAAATTCCCGATATCATGATCGTTTAAAGATAATACGTCTACTATATAGCGGAAACTGAGATTAAGTGATCTAGCCTAACGATATTCTGTCTTTCGGATCAGATCAGCTATAAATTCAGCCTCATAAGAGTAAAGGAATAGGTCAGCAATTAGAGGAGCACAATTGGTTTCCATTAGAATGCTGACCGTTTGTTGAAAAACGCGTTCACCACACTGAACAAATATGTTGTCGATTAAAAATTCCAGCATTTTGTAAACATCTTCTTCTGTATATTCGAAAGATGATTTGGAAGTAGTTTTTTTTACAAAGTATGAGGAATCTCTACCAAGAACTATATATTTCTATCTAGGTGTACTATCTTTTTTGAAAAAAAAACAACGATGAATAATGTTTTCAAGTCGGGATTTTAACTGAGTATGGGCAGTAGAAGTACACATTGTTGAAAAAACATAGGTGTAAATGCTATTATATTCTTATAATAGTCTTGAACTGATTGTCTCCAAAAGATCTTTCGATTTTTTTCAGGATCCACATTGAATTAATACCACTACGGGAGTAACAAGTGTTGTGGTAGGACAGCAGACCCTCTTTGACAGCTGTAAGTATAGACGTGAAATGTTTTGAAGGAGGTTTGGTGGTACATTTTGCAGATCCAGCTATGAAACGTTATTTGTATGGATTCATGTGGAGTTTAGGAATCCAGTACATTGGATTGGTAAATTCCAAACCGTATCACATGATTTTGCTGACAATAAATGTAACAGAAGTTAAAACTCTTTAACACAAATCATATAATTTTTGCCATGAAAAATCAAGTTTATCAGACTGACACAAAATTTTATAGTACATAAGATGTGATAAGTCGAATATAAACAAAAAGTTTTACTTGTGTTAATTCTTTGGCATTTTTAAAGTATTTTTATTTTGTAAAATATTCCTTTTAACGATATATATATAATTTATCATTTATTCTTTTTTAAATCATACAAATTACTCTTGATTCATCCTTTGTTCTGTATAGCACAATGTTATAGCAATAGAGACCAGATGTAATAAAGCACAGAAATATTTCCAAAAGATAGTGCTGGCCTCAATGTACAAGTCAATGCAGACTAAAACACCTGTCAAAATAAAACAGAAATTCCGATGGTCTGCTAGGATATAACAAACATCAATTTATAAATACGATACGAAGTAGACAACTGTATGGTAAGCAAATCTACTTCCGGAACTGTTAGTTTATACTATTAAATAAGAGCCTGTTTTGAGAAAGAGGAAGCATAGAAATAAGGATAACAACAATTTTTTACTGAAAACTAATCCGATTCATAAACAAGTCAAATCCAAAATAAATCTGGCAAAATAGATATACCACCTACGGAACAGCTTGTACCGCAATGATCCTGACTTGGTACAGGCATTTCAAACGAAATGCTTGGTTAAATCTATGTTTTACAGCGCGCTAAACCTCCCTCTTCCATTGCGGCGTGAATATACCAGTGGTGATTGAATAGTATTTACATGTTATTGCGTTATAATAGATAAATTAGCAGTCACATCAGGACGTACAAAAAAACAAAAAAGAAATTACTCATTATTTTAAAAGATACTGAGTATTATTCAACCAAGAATTGATATTTAAAAGAAAAATTGGTAAGAGACCTTTTGAGACGCATTTCCTAATAACCTGATTCAGGAGTCTGTTGCGCAAATATTTAGAGCGTTCAAAGAAATCAAAGTAGTTAGTACTTGCTCTATCGTCGCGAATAAATTGTGATATACAAACACGATATGCAGGAGATGAAGGGATATTACTGCACAGGTAAGGACAATTTATGATATTAAAAGTAAAATCGTCTCTTGTATCATAATTTTAGTGCTGAGGTGACCACTGTTGTCAAATTTGAGATGTATGTCCAAAAAAAAACAATAATCATTTACCAAAAGAACGGTTGTTGATGGACAATACATCATCAATATATCTGTATGTAAAGTTAAAGGATTTAGCATCTTTTATATTTTCATTCTTTGCAAGATCAAACGAATATTAAAACTAATCGGCTATTAGAGGAGCACAGTAAGTACCCATTGAAATGCCAACTTGTTGTTGAATTATAGCTCCTCCAAATGTGACAAATATGTCATCGATGAGAAAATCAAGCATATCACAAACTTGTTTTTCTGTGTAGCACACTTTGCCCTTCTCTGATGTCTTATAAAAATATGTGGATTTGTACCTAAGAACAACATATTTTTTCGAAACAGCAAAAGATTTACGAAGAAGTCATTCAGGGGCTTATTTTTACCTTTGATGAGTAGATGAGTAGTTCTTCCTACTTGTAAGATTATGTCCAGTGAAAAAGAACAGGTATGACAGAGGAAAACTGCTTGAAAGTTTAGAAACTTAAGCACCATACCAGTCAAGAAAGTAACAATATCAACCGTTGATTTTTTGTTCGCTAACATTTCTAAACAGTTACATACCAGCACCGTTAGAACGTTAACCATCAAATGCATCATGATGCATTCATGACATAACTTGACTAACAAAACCAAATTAACATAGCGTGTGAGTATATAAGAAAAGCTACTGAAATTGTTGTGGCATTTTCGTTTAATATTCATTATTTATAATATATGTATATATATAAACTTACATTAAACAGTTTATACATTTTACAAGATTGAAGTCATCACTACAGAAGTTTTATAGTCGTCATCATGAACTAGTGGATCGTTATGGTGTATCCATCAGCGCCATGAAAACTGACTTATTCAACGGGTCATAGTTTTCCTTCCCTCGTTTGTCTACCCCGGACTTGACTTTTTATGAACAACTCGGCGGGTGTTTCTAGAAAAGCAGAGGACGCTTACCCTACCGGTGCACCTGGTCCATGCTCCAAGTTTTTAGTGGAGTCCGAGTTGCTCATTTACTTTTGTTACTTTGTATGTATGATTTTATTTACTGATGTTCTTTGTCGTGTGTGACTGTTTTCCATGTCTGGTCTTTGTCCCTGGATTACATTCTTTTGATTACTGCTATAACCTTGGTTCCCTTAATTACTCTTTAAAATGGTGCCTCCTACGTAATCTGTAAAATGAAAGGCTTACCACTAATCGTCAACAGGACAACCAACACATTCTTCATATAAGTAAAGTTTCTGGTTGTGATTCTGCCATCATACAATATAAATATACTCAAACATAATGCTGAGGCAATTTGAAAGAGCACACCCATTCCTCTGATAACATAGAGTAAACTTGAACTCACTACAAAAAATACATTCAGTACAAATGCAATTGGGTTAAACGATTTGCAATATTTCAAATGCCTACAGATCATTTGTAGATGTATCGAAAATAGATTTACACTTCACACTGCAACGTTGTATTGTATTCTTAATATTAACAGTAATTTTACTACAACAATTGTAAGTTTAATTAGAAGTTGTGACTGATTGACACATAAAAACGTAAATTCTGGGTGTTTACCTGAACCCTGATAATTTCTCAACTATTTTATATCTGTATGCAACTTTACTATTACGTAGGTACAATACAGTATTACTGATGATCGGAATGACATTTCTGAGATTATTTAAAAACTATCGAACAAGAGGAACATTTTGAGAGTATTATTTACTACAAGTTCAGTGATCCTGATAATAAAATACAGAACCCTGGAGTTTGTTTTGATCAACCCCCATTGAAATCTGCATTGTGACAATTATAATGAACATTCAGGGATGATTATTAAAGGTCTCAATTCCTCTATTGACGATGGTGAACACCAAAAACAAATTTGTATGATCAAAATTAATACTATACCAGTAACCAGTCATTCGATACATACCTTCCTGGTCACTAATACTACGTGCATAGCAAAGCAAAGATATGGAACACGTCGAGCATAGTCCAGTTTGATACAGCTCTCTGTTCATAGTCGGTTGATTTCAATTTGTAACAAATAATTCTCTAAAAAACTAAAAGTTTCTTTTATTAAAAAAAAACTTTTTCTCAAAAAGTGCTCTCTATTTCAAAACTATTAACTTATAACTTGTTTCTTTTTTATTTTTATTTTAAGTGTACACCAAAAATTACATTAACCGACATGTTACTTCTTTTGTACAAACACTTGAATAATATGTTATGTACAATTTTGAATAACTAATTATTAAATGATTTGAATTAGTTGATAAATCACAATGAGGCTTTACATTATATATTTAACATTAATAATTACGAAATAAACCTGCATATCTTTAAAGACAAATGTATGATAACGTGCCGGATACCAATATGAAGAACAATCATGATATATTGTTAGTATATTGTTAAGGAAGACCGTGATGCACATAACAACAATTACCTTCGACTATGAGGAGTAAATCGCAGGCCTACAACGAAACAGAATCCACTAAACAATAATCAACTAGGTGAATATACTATTTATAATACAAAAATATAGACCTTCCTGCATATTTGGCCTTGTAAACAGAATTTTAATAAATTAACTGTCATCCATCAGATAGTTCCATTGTCTACACTTAATTAGACGAGAAGTCTACCATTTAAAGCACTGTATACTGTTATTGCATTGTTACATTGTCCTCACATGTTTTTGAATGGAATTTTATATAATAGTTTAACTGATCTCTTCGCGTGATAATTCATATTATTATGCTTTTTTAATGATTTGGAGTAAAAAAGTACTGTGTAATGTGTATACCTATGTTTCGATCTAGTGTCAATAGAAAAAGAACGGATAAGATGAAATGTATAAATAGAAAATTCTTCTAGACACACCGTTAAGTAAGTTCTGGAAGGCCCCGGACCCAAAGGTAATTAAGTCCACGGTAACTGAACGATAACAGTTCATGAAAATCTGAAACTCTATAATAAATACGAACAAAACGGACAAGTTGTGAAATATAAATACTATAGCAGGGTGTTTTATGACTATCACCATTTAGGAATGAGAAAATGTCCATGCTACATTGAAAATACTAGTAAAGGTTAATTTGCGTTACTATAAATTGTTTTGCAAATCAATTAGCTTAATATGCGATGAAACACTTTCAAAATTCTGTTCACTGTGTGCGTTGAAATGCAGTTGATTTTGGGAGGTTATGAATGGTATAATGTGCAAAAAGAACTAATGTTTTCATTTATGTACACAAACAATTTGCCTCAACCTGTTCAGGGTTAACGTGATATCCAAGGTTTTTCGAAATATTTTATTTAGAGTTTATTGGTAGTTTGATAAAACATTTTCAGCAGAACATTTAAAAATCGCTTTTAAAACATTTTTATTGTTTAATTACCTTTATTTTATAAAACATAAAATTTGAATTTTAGACAGTTTGTATAACATTTTAAAAAAAAAGTGCCACCTACGTAATCTGTAAAATTAAAATTAAAGTTTAAGCTTACCACTCATCTTCAATAGAACAACCAATACACTCTTCATAGAATCACATTTTCTGTTTTCACTGATTCTGACGTCATACCATACAAAGGAAGTCAACCATATAGCCATTTGAAAGAGCAACACTACACCTCTGATAATATCTAGTAAGCTTGATTTTATTACAAAACAATGCATTTTTTTACCGAAGAAACTGTATGTATGGTTTTATTTTTAAGTCAAAGATTTTCTCAAGGATTATCTGCATACTTAAGGATTATGTCACTTGTCTTAAGCAATAACTATTGGGTTAAACGATTTGCTATGCCCGTAGATTTATCGAAAACAAATTCACATTTCACACCTCAACGTTGTATTTCATTCCACAAATTAACAGAATTTGACTACAACAATTATAAGTTTAATTATAATCTGTGACTTATTGACACATTAAAAAAGTAAATTCGTTAGTTTGAACACTCTTAATTAAATATCTGAACGGACATGATGGTTTTGATGTTTATCTGAACTCTGATGATAACTGAACTACTAGTACAGATTCAGCTCAACTATTTCATATATGCGTTTAAATTTACTATTACAAAGGTACAATATAGTATTACTGATGATCAGAAGGATAATTCTGTCATCAATTACTAATGTACCTCTTGCACTATATGTGAGGGCATTCTTTACTACCTGTTCGGTGATCGAGCCTGGCAATAAAAAGTAGAACCCTGGAATTTGGTTTGGTCATCCTCCCTTGATAATAAGATTGAGAAAATTCTAAATAACATGCAGGAATGGTTATGAAATGACATAAGGTCTCAATTCCTCATTTGACGATACTGAACACCGAAAAAAAGGTTATGTTCGTATAAATACTAAACCAGTAACAAATGTTTCTGGTCACAAATAACATCTACGTTGCAAATGTAAAGCTATGTAACACATCGAACATTGTCAAGTTTGCAACAGCTCTCTGTACATAGTGGAATTGATGTCCATTTGTAACAAGTTATTTATCTAAAAAACGTGCTGTCTGCTTCAAATATATAGCAATGCATAAATTGTTCTTTATGTAAAGTGTGGAATGAAATTAGAAATAAGGGAAACTTACTTCATTATATAATCTGCTATGCTTCATTTTGGATTATCTGATTATCCAATTTTTTTTTAAAACCAAGTTTTGTTATTTGTAAATGTTTTTTCCTATCGTATTACTTATACACGTACATTTTACTTCTCGTGAGCAATTACTTGGTAATGTGTTATGTATAGTTTTAAATAACTAATTGATACGTGATTTGAACAAGTTGATAAAAGGGAACGAGGCTTTACTTATATTAGACTAACTTGATGAATTACGAAATAAACCTGTATATATTTAAACACACATGTATAATAATATGTTGGAAACCATCATGAGGAACAATGATGATATATTGTAAAGATGTAGTTATGGAAGATCATGAGTCACACCACAAAAATTAATTTTGACTCTCAAGAGCAAATCTCATGACCTTCACAGTCCAGGGTCAAACTTATTCGCCTAATTAATTCAGCCGTCATACTAGCCAGATAGCTTTTTTTTCTTTTTTCAATCATCTTACTACTACAATTCAGGTAGACAATCCTGTTTCACTTTCCTCTTCTCAAAAGTTTTCATTGTTGTTGCATGTTTTTAATGGAATTTTATGTTTACTTTCATTGAACACTCAACATAATTATTTTTATTATCGTATTTTCTTCTGACATTAAGTTTTGTGTAAATTAGTATTTCTATGTTTAGTGCCAATAGATAAAGAAAGAATATAGTTACAAGTTAACAGCGTATTCCCTAAATACAGAATAAAGCATATTTACAGAGGTCATCAAAAAGTCTTCAATAAGTGTAAACACACCTTTTAGTAAGCTTCGGGAAGTCCGACAAAAAATTGATAAAATTCACGGTAACAGAATGATGGCAATTTCAGTTCAAACTAAAAAGTAATATAAAGATATAAAGACACACTGATGACCAATATTTCCTGAGTGAGGACAAGCGCGTAAAATCTGCAGTGGGTTAAACTAGATTTATAAGACCTCAACCACCCCAACCCACCCTACCGCCTAGTATGGGAAAGTAAAAAAAAACAATTTAAAAATCAAACACTATAACAGGGATGGATGGCATGGATAAGTCAAAGAGACTAACAACTCAACTGGGATGAAAGTTCAGCATAAGGACACAAGGGGTCTTCAATGAAGGACTAAAAAACCCCACACCACAGGGCAGGCTTCAGCTGGTCCAAACACTGAGGAATTTATTGTGTTCATTAAAATCTGACAATATGACAAATACGGATTGTATTTTATAGTTGTAAAATATAAATACCATAGGAGAGTGTTTCAAGAATATCACTATCTAGTAATGAAAAACTAGCATGCCATTTTTGAAAATTCTAAATACTGGTAAAGGTAAATTCGTCTAATATAGTTTCTTCGCAAGATCAGTTAGTTAAATAAAGGATGGAATACTTTCAAAATACTGTTAACTATATGTGTGAATGATTTAAAAATGCAGTTCATTTTGGGCTGTAATGTGCCGTATGATGTGAATAATTATTACTGTTTTTATTGATGTATGCAAACGATTTTCTAAACTTGTTCAGGGTTTGCATGAATGTCAAACGGAATCTGTTCATATACAATTCAATGGGGAGTAACCAACGATCAATTAAAACAAAATAAATACAGAATTGTGGCTTTCAGAATCGTGATCAAATGTAAAAAATAAGATGGAATGGTATTTTTATGAAAATGTGATCGTTATCATAAAAGGATTTTCAAAACCAAAACACATGTTGCTCATCAAGAGATAAGCGCTTTTTCTTTGATAATGTGTATACAGTTATGTATAAGTGCGTTCGATGCCATATGCAATCTATGAAAGCAGGAAATTGAAACATTGCTAGTTAGCTTTTTTATGGATAAATGAAATAATATACAAATTTATATTTCTTACTATCACAATGAACACAAACCTTTAAAAAATGTACAAATAAATGCATTATGAAGATAGATCATATGAACGTCTATTTTGTAAAAACATGCCACAATTGTTCGAGAATGTCATCGTATCTTCTTTGCCGATAACACAGATCTTCAAGACTGATATAAACATCATTTATAAGTATGTCGTCAAACTTTGCATCGGGCAACTTAATCGTGTTTCGCAAAAAGGACTCATAACATCCGTAGTAGAGACATGGAAAGTAAAACAAACAATGCAGATCCACTTTTTTAAGAAGATACCAGTATTGTCTGTACAAATGACCACATCGGTAAAGACAAAGTTTCCTGTAATAAGAGATTGTCAAGTATTATAGAAAATAACAATAACACTACATAGTTCCATTTAACTGGGCCTTAAATATATAAAGGAAATAACGTCGCCTTCAACTAAATCTCTTTAATACTGTTCTTATCAGAAAAAAATCTTCGATATCAACTATTTAACCCCTGATTTAGAAACTCACTTGACAATGGCTTTCCTATACAAAGAAAGCGAAGATACACATCGTAGCCATGAGAATAGTGGATCCGATATGAAACTCAATTGGTCGAAAATGTTGATCTATTGCTTCTAAAAACGGGGGAAATGTATAATAGAAGATCAAAAACACCACGCTTGTCATAAAGTTTAGATTTAAAACGTCCAGCATAATCTATATATAACTTTTATTTTTGTGAAAAGGGCCACAGGTATGCCGCGTAAGGAGCTATACTAGTTTTGTCTTTAATGTAAAGTTCATTTGGGTAAATCGAATGTACGCGATCTTGAAATTATGATAAAGGTTATCAGTTTTTTTTTACAGTGGAAACTGACATTGAAGCATTTCTCTCTTTTTTGTCTTGTATTACCTTTAGTAACAAACAGGTTTCATACTTTTATCCCCTAGGTATTCCAATGATCTGGAACATGTCCTCCAACATGGACAAAAATGTGGTCGACTAGAAGTTGCATATATAACAACCGGAGAACTTCTGCTAGAACCAGTTTGATTTTTCATATGTAATATTTTCATCTTCTTAACTCTAGATTTGTAAATCTTATAGGCCATGTTTTGTGTAGGAAATCAAGCAGACCTTATTTCAGCATTTCATTTCGAAGTATGGTGTACAAGGTTAAAAGAAACAAATATTGATTTACACTTTTACAAGGCTATCAGGAGAAAGAGTAAGCAAGGGAACCAATATTTCTAGTGCAAATCAAAAGAATGCAATCCAGGGACAAAGACCATACATGGAAAAAAGACACCCACTACAAAGAACATAAAATAACCAAAATAATACAGGTCTTTTCGAAAATAAACATCTAAATGCAAAAATACTAACCTTTGAATATTGCATTTCAGTTTGTTGCAAATGTGTTTCATCAGTATGCATTAGAACCTACATTCTGCTGCTGTGAGATAACTAACATAACATTAATTATACATTCCTTACCTACCATTTATTGTCAGTAAAACTAACACACAGAATTTGAATTCAGTAAACCTGTTTTCAGGCATTCTAGTTTCAAACCAAACTAGCATAGACATCATGAGACTAGATGATATGCACAAAAGCCAGCCGATTGCTCTCATAATCTCCATCAGGTATACTGGTTTATCTATAAACATTTAAAAATGAATTAAATTGTACATAGGTATTGTCATATTTTAACTTAATACCAGTGAGGTTTTTATTGTTATGACCACTTTAATAGTTTAATGTTGTAAGGTTTCTGAAAAGGCGTACTTTAATGTCAATAATTCAATAGGTTTTCTGATCTTGTCTTATGAAACCTAAGTATTTATTTTTCAGTAATCTAGACAAATTCATTGTGTACTTGCTTTGAGGTTCAGTAGATATGTAGTTCAACAGAAAATGCTGCAGCATCTTGGACTTTAGATTGTTATTACATCGATAATAGTGTTCTATCGCATGTTCTCAGGATAATAAATTTCTATAATTCACACTGTGATATTAATTCGGTAATATCGCTCTCGGACTTTCTCCTGGTAAAATTCCACAACTTTGATTTACATCCGCCAATCACAGAATTTAACGTTCATGATGAAAGTATCAATGAATTATCAAGACAATTTATATAATAAATAGGATACACATGCTATCAATTTGCTATCGTGAATAACCCAAATATGATCGCTCAATATGCCAAGAACGCTCACTCGCACACTGGGTAAATCTAGGCACTTTTTCGCACTCGTGATAATATTTAGTTATTATATGGGGAATGGAGATTTTTCTAAAGGGAATGGAGACGGAGACAATTGAAAACAGAGGAACTGTATATGATGTAAAAGGGAAATTAATACCATTCAAGAGCAGTACATAGCCATTCGTGCGAAAATGTTCAATGTATCTGTATTACATAAACAAAAATATAAAGACGTGAATATTGCACTTTATTATATGTAATATTTTGGGTATGATTGTTGTTAAATCTATTCTCAATCTTGTTTAAATATATCATATACAGGGCAGTCTGGCACTAGTTTTGTCCAACCAATATAGTTAGGTTTTTTTTATTAACTAAATTTCAGATCAATGTAAATCATTCAGTCATCATGCACTCTAAAACCGTTACGGTGTGTCCATTTACACCATGAAAACCGACGTGTTCCATGTGGCATAGTTGGCATGAAGATGTCAGCATAATTATACTAACCGCATAGACGAGGTGGACGGAAATGTTTTAGCCTATCTGTTTTGGAGTAGATTTAGAAATATCCTGAAATATCAAAATCGAATTTTACTTACCAATCATTACCAACAGAACTGTTAGTACACTATTCATTGCAGAATAGTCATTATAAATGACACAGACATAACCAGCAGCTGATATTATCAAAGCAACACAGAACAACTATTCCCTACTTCCGTTAATACCTTTCTGGAAAACTGTAAAAAGCAAAAATAACTTCATTTTCTCTTCTATATAAGTTGCCTTTTATTTTTGTCGTGAAGTATAAAGACACCAACAATTCTTTTTTATTTTTCTTTTGTTTGTTTGTTTTGTTTGTTTTTGTTTTTGTATTTGTTTTGCTTTGTTTTGTTTTGTTTTGTTTGTTTCTGTTTGTTTGTTTGTTTGTTTTTCGTTAGATTTATTATTCATTAATATTTTGGGGTTTTTTTTATTTTGTTTTTACTTACTTTTCACTTTGTTTTGGCTTTTGTGTTTACTTACAATAATAACTGTGAACCCTTCTTATGGTATATTCCATCAACAGTTATCTTCCAACTATTGTCATTTAGTTCATGTTCTTGCAATAATTGTGAATCTCCATTTAGGACCAGAATCATGACGAATTGTCTGATAATGTTGTGTTTGTATAATATTTAAGATATTTGTTTTGTCAGGAAAAATATACAATAACTTTTCAATCAAGAGTCTTAAGTTGTATCTATTCCGTTTGCTTTTTAGTCAAATGGGCCTTCCTTGTTATTCAGTACTAAATATCATATTTGAAAGTCGAAGGTATAATCTATTCTTGAACAAATTTCCCCCGAAATATATTGCTGAATTTCCCCATGAAAATGAAAATCTTTGCATAATCAATTCGCAATTTCCATAGGTTAGGCAAATGATAACATGGAAACTTATATGATATTGCCTTCCTTCTCTTCAAGGTAGCCTTTTATAGCTTCTGAACTAAGTGTTTTTCTATTTAGTGGTCTTGAGTGCTGCACAAGGGCTAAATGTGACAAATATGCAGCTAGATAACATGTCATACACAGCATACATCGTATAACTATGCGAGGCATTGTTTCCTGTAAAAAGAAAACATTTTGAAAAATCCGTTTACGTGAAAATACAGTATAGTCCATGGACTAGGACGATCCACCGTGCACCCCCCACCCCCCCCCCCCCCCCCACACACACACACATATTCATCAACTTCATGGAGATTTTTAGTTACTTTTATACCTTCCATTACCGACTCAATTTGTAGCCAAAGAATATTCTCGGATTCTTTTTCAGTATAAGTCTATATTTGTACCTCTGGGTCAAAAAAGGCGAAGATTTTTATGACTTAAATGTTTGAGCGTCTGTCTTCCTGGGATATCATCTGTAAGCGAACTGAACAAATTGCCGGTAACACATGTACCTTTACCCCACCGGAAGATCGCGTTAATTGACAGATTTTCCCATGTCATAACACCTACAGTATTTATGTTTCAGTACAAAATGGTTTATTTGGAATTTTTTGTTTAGTATTATCACAATTAACACTACTGGGATTCTATTAAAGAATTTGGCACTTTTCGATATCAGAATTATTCCAAAAATGCAAAAAATGAGATTTTTAATTTTTTCCGTAAAAAGTCACATAAATTCGACTCTACAAGTTATTGCTCAAATGAAACGTCTCAAATTTTGTGTCATTCGAAAGATAATTTAATTGTCTATTTCAATTAACCACTAAAAACTAATTTCCAATAAAGAATTTCCAACAAAAATGTTAGAAAATAATACCCCTACCCCTAGAAAACTGGTCTCAGTACAAGACAGAAATCTTATTCAGAGCATACTGATACTGTAGAACTCATATTTTAGGCATTCATAATTAAGATAAGAATGTATCAAACATTTCTGATCAAACAGGCGCTTATGTGTTCCTTTTGGGTGACAATTACTATAAAATCGCACAAAAAATGTAATTTTTCAGAATTTCAGAATTTCTCCTATATCACCCGTTATTTTTTCTTAATACTATGGTTTAAACAAGATTTATATAATATGGTACATTAATACAGTGTCTTAACTTCCACATGAACCCAAGTAATAAATGTTTGGACTTTTTCAAGGTGAATAATTGCCACCCTACCTCTGAAAAAATACCTTAATATGAACTAAATGTTAATTTTTGATATATAAACGGTGTACAGTAGACATGTTGGATACTATTAGTTAAATTATCGATGTTTCCAACATATCTTCTAATTGCAGGCAGGTATTTTGACAAGAGGCATTTGGCTACATGATGATACATACATGTCAGTTTACTTCGTTTTGTAGAAAGAATAAGTTCGAAAAATCAGAAAACCTCAAAATTAAATTTTTGCCTCAACGATGTATAAAAAATAGGAAAAAAAGAATGCTTCAGCTTTTTTTATTTGGCACAAAAAAGATTCGTAAATGGGAAGTATGCGGGTACCTGAAAATCACCATGAAGTTGATGAGGTGAAAAACATTCTAATAAGTTTTTTTTAAACTGTTATTCGTTTTAAGTGTGTTAATTCAAAAGGGACAAAAGTCTCTTATATCAATAGAAATATTTGGGCAAGTTTATTAAGTATAGTTTTAACATTGATTCATTAACATGAATGAAATCATTTGTTTCCTTTCTAAACTGCAAGAAAACTGTAATTAATATATTAATGATGATATTTAAAAAAAACCGATGAAACCACGGCCCTTGAATAGAATAAACTTCCAATGTACACCATATACCATCCCCCCATTCCCTATTTCCCGTTACAAATTCCACATTTCCCGTAGATTAGATTCCCATCTCCTTAACGAATCCCTTTTTCTCATCAAATATTTATAAAAGTAAATCATACATTTTATATAACATTTCAACTGCTATTTTTAATCAAACTTGATACATTTTTTCATATCTGTAGATACTTTAAAAACTAATTTCCCCATCCTCCCCATTAAAATTCCCAATCCTCATGCACTATTTTAATCCTCATTCTTACTACCCACCTTTCATTCCCCATCCCTCACATAAAGTTTTCCCCGTACAAGTACTGTCAAATGCTATGTGTCTTGCATAATTTTGCCGGAAACAGTTAATAATTATCCCAAGACCAATGGATATTCAGGCGTTGATTTCGAAAAAACTAATTTAGATGTATGAAAATAGAGCTATCAAAATTAAAAAAAACAACATTGCACAGATCAAGAGAATCTGGGAACAAGCTTTTGGAACTAAAGGTCAAAGAATTGGAGAGCAAAATCTTTCTCCAACTAAGAATAAACTCAAAATAAATAAAACTCCTTGGATAAGGAACCACAATATAGATAAGCTAGAAAAGAACACGATTAGGAAAGTTAATAAGTGAACTTAAAATCAAATAAAACAAAGTATCAATCTTAAAGACGTGCTTTGAAATCAAAGTTCCCAACTCGAAACAAAATTAACAACTCTAGCGCATTACTTTAATTTAAAAGTTGCAGTGTCCAGAAACAAATAAAATACCGTGGACGCTGTTCAAAACAACCCAAAAAAATTTAGTGTCAAACGAACAATTAAACAAAGATCTCTAATTCTTAAAAAAAATAAATTAAGAAGAAAAGAAGAAACCAACCTTATTTTTGACGTAATTACTGTAAAGACAAATCTAAAATAAACATCTGATGAAATGTTAAATCTGAAAATAAATGCAGTGGCACAAGATAATGGGACCGCACTACTAAATTCACTTCACGTCAATACAAAACGGAACCATATGTACATGTACGTATAATTGATATTTCAAACATTAAAACATTGATTGTAATGAATTATGAACAAAATCTGCTTAAAGTATAGAAATTACGTATACTGTCAACAAAACGTTTGAAAAAAATCGAACGATGAACGAATGCAAAGAATGCCACCTCTCAATGTCAATTCAAGGACTTGATGGAAATAACAATGCTAATAATCGTAATCAATAGTATGTAATCCGGGGACAAAGACCAGACATGGAAAACAGACATGGAAATAACAAAAGAGACATAATAAACGCTTAAAATGAAGAACTCACATCTTAACATTGATGCATTTGATTGCATATGCTGTTTAAAAGTAGATGACGAAAGAATGTGAAAAACCCTCATCTTGTTTGAAGTATATCTAAATTACACTTTTTATAAAGAGTAATCAAGGGAACCACGGTTATAGCGTAGTCAAAAGAATGTAATCCAGGGACAGAGACCAGACATGGAAAACAGACAAACACAACAAAGAACATAAAGTAACTAACATCATACATACAAAGTAATAAAAGCAAATGAGCAACTCGGACTCACTAAAAACTGGGAGCATGAACCAAGTGCTCCGTTAGAGTAAGCGTCATGTGCTCTTCTAGAATCTAGAATCACCAGCTGAGTTTCGCATCAAAAGTCAAGTCCAGGGTAGACGAAAGAGGAAAGTTGTATTGTATTTAAACTAAAGGTGGATTGTACATGTACGTGTTAGATATATACCACGTAAAGACCGTCTAAAACAAATGAATGTTGTCAAAAATTGTTCACACAAGTCTCTTTATACTGTAAACGTATTAATTTGCGCGGGGTACTATATAAATATATACCTGCGAAAATGTTGACATCATCTACGAAATAATCAACAGGGTTATCAGGATTTTTTCGCCCAACGTATAATGAATACATAAACGATTCAGACTGTGACGAATCTATGCATTACACTGCTACATCGGATGCGTGATTTAAATGTAAAATCAATACTGTAAAGGGCAAAGATTAATTTATACTATTTTCTTATTTTTTACTGTTTTCTATGATCAAAATTGCATTATGCACAATATTTTGTTTTGACAACGAATCCTTTCAATTTCGGATAAAAATTAATACAGGATTACGTAAGGATATCTTAAAAAATCGAGGTAAGAATTGTACACTTTGCAAAGCAGATTTTTTGTTGTTCCTCTGTGGAACGCGAACTCGTACCGTTATGACATCTATGTTGCACCTAGATCATTCGGCCAGATAGGCTAAACAAAATTAAAGCATTCGCTGGCCGGATCATTCATCCTCGTAAATATGAACACATTAACTGATGTAATATCAAATTTCTTTCAAAATATCAAAATACAATAATTCAGTTAAGTAGCAGTCTTATTAAAAGTTCGATTGGAGATGATTCATGCATGTCAAAAACCTAACAATGTTTTTTTCTTTCCTATTTAGAATTAGTTACAGGCGCTTGGGAGATGCAATTTAAATGGGTAATGTTACCTAACAATTAGGCGTCCGAGGACCGTTAAATCATTGTTTGTTCGGTGAGTTTTTCTAGACCATGAATCATATTTACTATAAGCAGTGTCTGAATGTTAAATGGAGTGCTACTTAAAACATTTAACCCTCTTGAAATTGACAAGTATTTAATTTTTAATTTGCCTGAAACATGTAGGTTTACTTTCTAACCATAAAAATCTTTGTTACAGAAGGACTATGTTTTGGAACAATTACAAAAATGTAATTGTGTTTTTTTTTTATTTTTATTTTTAGAAAATACAATAATAAAACTTGGTTTAACAAATGAATCTCAAGTCCATATAATTACCCTTATTAAACAAAGAATGTAATCCAGGGACAAAGACCAGATATGATGACGACCATAAAACTTCTGTAGTGATGACTTCAATCTTGTAGTAACATAACCCTGTTTCAGAACCCTATTTGTTAGAATTGAAACATACTTAAATTACGTTTTGTTCTGGTTAGAATATACATAAATAAATCTGCTTTTCAAAGAGCATAACATAAGTTTATAATTTGCTCTTAATAGTGTCTACGTTGAAACATAATTTGAATGAGAAAACAAATACAATCCAAAAAAATATAAGTAATGACTTTGTTTTGGATAATGTCAAAAAAGATAAAACATATTATGATTTAACTCATAATCAATTTGAATGACTTCATTGCCGAAAAAAAGTTAAATAACGTCAATGCCTCTCGGTTAGACATAGTAGTATTTACTGTTTCAGCGTTTTTCCTAAAGCTATTACTATAATTTAACCTGTTAACTTCCTTAAATATTTCCTTTTTTTTATTTTACTTTGCCTGGTATCCATACATCTTGTTTATGACACGATTGTTATTTTTATTCTAGAAAAATATTTGAAAATGTGTCTCCGTGTGTTTTAATTCATATTGTCATTCGTGAACAATATTATGTAAATGTTTTACTGTTGTAAAGGACACTGGTAAAAACCTGCTAATCATGTAGCCAAGGGAAGGACGTATCATTATGTATTGAGATAGATGCAAATGAAAGACAAAAGATTTCATGACAATTTCTTATATTTAAATACTTATATATCAGTCTATGGTAAGGTGCTTCGTAGTGCAGAACAGTCCACAGAACATACAATGCTTTTTCAGTTTACATTTGCTATATCTTTATATGCTAAAGGCCCAAATGAAAAAAAACTAAGTTTTGGTTATATTCGTTTCAGATTTTTTTTACAGGAATAATCGCTTAAAAGCATCTTTCTATTATTAATGATTTAACTTTGATTAATTTGATGTGTTTTTAAGTTACAAGGATTGTTAACAACCTATGTTCTGAAATCAATTAAAAGTCACTGATTTATTTTAAAAGGAAGTTATGAATTTGATCAGATATGATCTAAAGATAAACAGATGAAATACCGCCATTCCACCTAAATGATGTAATAATACTCAATTCTTTTTGCAAGATCATGAAAAACAACATTTAAAGATGAATGATTGCATAAGGGGCTTGGGGTAATAAACTTAAATAAAATGGACATTCTATGTACAGTTTATCTATCTGGTTAATCTTTTAATATTATTGTACTCTGTGATAACTGGGCAGAATTTCGTGAACATGTTTAAGGTTTGATATTACGATTTAACCTCAAATTGCTTAACTCTACAAAACTGCCTAAATAAAGCACTGAAAGTATATTTTCAGTCAAAATCCCCAAGTAGCTGCCGATGTGACTTTTCATATGGGCACATGCCCTCGTTTAAAAACCATTCCAGACTTATTTAAATATAGTACATGGGCTGAGAACCCCCCCCCCCCCCCGTGCACCCATCCCCACGTACTCATCAATCAAAATATGATTTTCAGGTACCAAAAAATAAACTGAAGCATTCTTTTTATACCTCTAGGCCTTTTGGGCGAAATAATGGTACCCCTACCCACTAAAATCTGCCCCCCCAAGTGAAAGAAAATGATCGTTTATAGCATACACGAACTGTAAGCAATGTCTGTCTGGCATTTATTATGGAGTTCTTCTTGTATCAATCACATTGTCAAGCAGAATAATGCTTTTATTGTCCCGAAGACGACAAAATATTACAAAAAGGGAAATTTAAGAATAAAACAGATTATCAGGCATTTTAGCACGTAAATTGTATAATTGTTGTTTAGAATATCAGTTTTTACATGATTTGATTTTGTTTGCTATCATGATTTTTATACATATAAGGTTTCAAAGAAGCAACTACGATGAATGATTGGCATACATGTATCCGACACCATTTAAAAAATGCTAATCTACCACATATGAATTCTGGGTTTTTCACGGAAATTTTAGTGGGTATTGGGTACAATTTTTTCTCCTTTATGGCTTGGAATACGTTAAAGTATGAGATGCCTTTGCTCATTAGAAGGCTTAGATGCTACATAGACGTGTTTGTATGTACAAACGTTTGTTTGAAGTAGCGTACTTCAAAAACATTGCCAATTTACAGGCGAAATGGAATAAAATATGAGAATCCGAAAATTCCCCTTTTTATAAAAAAAACTCATTATTGTCATATTGAAACTGGAAAATATGCACCTGAAATGGGCAGGTATGTTGAATACATCGATAATTAAAATACTAGAACACAACATGTCTATTGTACACCATTTATATGCCAAACTTTTTTAACATTTTAGTTAATGTTGAGGCATCTTTTATCATGGGTAGGGATGGCAATTTTCCAACTAACTAGACTTGAAAAAGTTCAAATATTTATTACTTGGACTCATTTTGAAGCTAAGATATTATATTAATGAACCGTATCACACAAAAGCTTGTTTAAACTGCAGTATTCTGAAAAAAGACAATATTGGGTGATATAGTAGAAAATTCTAAAATTCTGAAAATTCCCATTTTTCCGATCTTATAGTAATATCACCCCAAAAGAAAAATATAAGCGCCTGAATTGATCAGATATGTTAGGGACATCATTATCGTAATTACTAATGCTTAAATATGAGATTTACAATGTCAGTATGCTGTGAATGAGAATTCTGTTTGATACTGAGACCAGTTTTCTAGGGGTAGGGGTAATACTTTAAACATTTTGTTAAAATTCGTTCTTGAAAATTAGTTTTTCGTGGTTCATTTATGTATAAAATTAAATTATCTATCGAATGATTGCACATTTGAGGCATTTTAGTTGAGTAATAACTTGTAGAGTCGCATTAATATGACTTTTGACCGAAAAATCGAAAATCCCATTTGACAACGATAACCTCCAAAATTCATCAAAAGAAACCCGGAAGTATAAATTGTACTAAACAGAAAATACTAAATAAGCCATTTTTTACTGAAGCATTAATACTCTAGGGGTTTTGACATTGAAAAATACGATTTTTCGGTGGGGTAGGATTACATTTTACCGCAAAAACCCTTAGTGTTACCGCAACTTTCTTGATATCATTGTAAAGCTGAGACACCGGACAGTACGATGATATCTTAGTTTGTTCATACATGCTATCCCAGGAAGGCTAAGACGCTCAAACAATTGAGTTACAAAAATCCTGGCTTTTTAACCTTGTGGGGTACAAATATAAGCATATACTGAAAAAGAATCCGAGAATATTCTTTGGTGACAAATTAATTCGGTAATGGGAGGTATAAAGGTACCTAAAAATCACCATGAAGTTGATGAGTTAGGGGTGCACGGTGGACCCTCCCAGCACATGGACTAATACAGACACCTATGGATTTTACACGTCAAATCTTTTTAGTATTATTAGCCCTACCATGTCTTCAATTTTAAACTGGTTTAGGAGCCTCAATTGTCCACATGGTTATTTTTTTGCTTTTCAAAGGCAATAACACTAACAAGAAATTTTGACTTCAAGATGACTTTGGTAGGACTTATCATAAGGAACTTTTCGTTAATTGAAAGTTTCATTCTATCTATTAAAGTTTTCAAGATATTGGCTGAAAACTGTAAAAAAAAATAATAACACGTCATTTTGCACTTTTCTGAAGGGCAATAACTCTTACATAGTGTCAACAGAAAACTTTGTTTCCTTTGAGACTTGTGTGGGCCTTATAATAAGGACCACTTCAGCAAATGAAAGTTTTTTCCTAAACCTAACAGTTTTGATTATATATGAAAAAAATTCTGATTGACCATTATGTTTTTTTTTATAAAAGCATCCATATTTTCCCGGATCATAAATCCCTACAACAGTTCTATGCCCAATATCCTAAGGAATATTCATACCAAATTTGGTTCTAATTTGTCAAGTAGTGTCAGAGGAAAACATTTTTGAAAAAAAAACATAATATTAAAAATACAAAAAAAAAAACATCAAAAAAGAACAACAACCCCAACATGGCTTAAATGTTTAAAACAAAAATTTGACCAGATATAGATCTCATCATTCTTAACACATATACCCTGTCAGAATTTGGCTAAACTTAACGGCTTTTGAATACATGTTTTTTAGATGGATCAAAAATTCCCACATCAGTTCTATGCTAGATACCACAAAGAACATTCATACTAAGTTTGGTTCCAATCGGTTAGGTAGTGTCAGAGGGGAAAAAATTTCATAGAAATAACATTAAAATAGCTAAAAAAAACATCGAAAAAGGGCAATAACTCCAACATAGTTTAACAGATTAAAATGAAAATTTGACCACAGATTAATCTTATCATGCTGAATGTTTTTTAGTCATGTCAGGATGTTGGCTAAACCTTACGGTTTTGCAGATATATGCGAAAAACTGCTGTCAGACCCCTATGTTCTTTTTTTTTTTAGTAACGGCCGCCATGTTTTTCTACGGATAAAAAATCCTCACATGACATCTATGCAGAATACCCCCAAGGATCATTCACACTACGTTTGGTTCCAATTGGTCAGGTAGTGTCAGAGGAGAAGAGTTACACCATCATATATATATAAGTCTAAAAGATTGTACAACGATACCGATAAAGATGTTGATATACTATAATAAAATATATAATGAGCAAAATTTTCAGTCAACAAATGACCTTCTTTAGTGCCTTAAATAAATCATGTTGTTATGGTGCTATATGAAGAAAAAAACAAAAACGATTTCCTAGTATTATACAATTTTATGTTTTGTTGATATTAAAAAATGCCAAATGACACAAACTATTTTGAGGTTACGTGTGTCATTTACATTTTCGTGGACAAGTGGTTGATTTCCGTGTCTCAGGAATGTGAAAATAGTCTCCAAAATATCAACAACTTTGAAAGTCGAATGTCAAACTTCGATATTATTTTGCCTAAAAATCTTACCGTTATTCGGGACGTATTCGTGCCACAGCCCCTGTTAGGACCAATAAACGACTGATTCTTTGGCTATTCCAAATTCTACTACTTCAACTTTCATTATTGTATATGATTAACATATCATTTCGAGGATCCTAGATCGATCTGTACCAGAACAAGATGGTTCAATAATGATAATATGGATCTCAGGTAACTCTCGACGTGTAATTGGAAAACCTGGAAATTTGAAGAGGGTCAGTGAAATTTTGTCAGACTTTTGTCATTGAAAAAACGTTTTGTACATTAGAAAACGAGTAATAAAGAGAACCGAGATTCTAGGGGAATCAAAAGAATGTATTCAAGACATGGAAAACAAACAATCAAACTCGATATTCCACTAAACACTGCGAGCGTGGACCAGGTGCACCGGTAGGGTACGAGTCCTCTGCTTTCCTAGAAACATATTCTTATACATCTTGAGCCATTTTTCGTAGAAAATATCGGCAAAATATACCGAAGGGTCAGCAGTGGGATTATTCAAAAACGTCAAAATAAAAAAGACATGGCCTAAACTTGAACACATGCAACAGAGCTACATAAACAATGTAACGAACCTAAAAAAATACGTATAAAAGCTTAAAATAAGGGAAACAAAAAACAAAAGAACTAAAGTATAAATAATATGCAATCCAAGGAATTAATGGGATTGACATCAGGTGCTCCAGAAGGGTAAGCATGTCCTCTCCTCCAGTGCATTACGTTTTTACTAATTATCAAGCTGTAAGCGTAGTAGATAACTTGGAAATAGTGGGAACATATACGGAATTTACAAAATTAGATTAAGGTAAGGAATAAAACATACGCCATTATTAATTTCTGATTGAAATTTTAGAATTTTATCATGACTTTGATATCACGAAGCAATAAACTTACGTAAGGCCAAAATTTTACTTGAATATGTCAAACGTATTATCGAAAATATTTATATTTTTTAAGCCGGTCGTACGTATTAATATTTGTGTACCACGAATATTATATTGGTGTTTTACATTTTTAGTAAAGTTAAACTTGTTTAAGAGCTTTTGAACTATGAACATTCTACTACTCCTTTACCTCAATTCAATTATTATAAATAGCTATCTGACTACGTGGTAATATTTATATTTACCTTTACCTGGCTATTATTTCAACGGTGTCAGAGTGTCAAAATATGGCCAATAGAATATGTTGGTCAAATAATTTCTTAATTCGGGCAAGAATCTGATTTTTCTTTCTATTTTTTTTCATTATACTATAGGAACAAAACGAACTACATCTCCATACGAAATACGTAACTACCCAAGTGCAATGCTTACTATAGCAAAACAAATGCAAAATTTACATAATTTTAACATTTCTGCAATTTTATGAAGGATTTTGTGTGAAACGAAAGTGGTGGCCGCACTTATTTTCACTTAAGATATTAGCATATGAGTTGTTATTGACAATCATATACAAAATATATGGAGCTTGATTGTGAACATGCATGTTAAAAGAGCCACATACTGCGCAAGATTTTGCGGTCAGCATTTTTTACAGATTCCTATATTCAACGGGTCATAGTTTACCTTTCCTCGCTTGTCTACCCCGGACTTGACTTTTTATTAGCAGCTTGGTAGGTGTTTCTAGAAAAGCAGAGAACGCTTATCTTACCGGTGCACCTGGTCCATGTTCCTAGTTTTTAGTGGAGTCCGAGATGCTCATTTGCTTTTGTTATTTTGTATGTATGATTTTAGTTACTTTATGTTCTTTGTTGTGTATGTCTATTTTCCATGTCTGGTCTTTGTCCCTGGATTGCATTCTTTTGATTACCGCTATAACCTTGGTTCCCTTGATTACTCTTTCCCATAAACAAATGGATTCGACGGAAGTGTACATAAGAGAGTTTGATAAACGTCATAAAGTCTCTTCAGTGAAAGTTTGATTTTTAGACAGAATTACCTTTTAATCAGACCTACTCCTTTTCAGTTAATGATACCTCTGACAAACACGTGATACTCATGTTCTAATATTACTTTAAAATCAAAACTAAAATACAAGAAATGAATAGATTCATATGCAAAATATCATTTATAGACACATTACAGTCTTGAAACTGATTGGGACTAGGGCAGAAGCTAAAATAATGTGATACTTATGTTTCAACATTGCTTTAGAATCTATACCAAAATACAAGAAATAAATAGATTCACAAGAAAAATTTTAATTATGTATACATTACTATCTTGAAACTGACCGAGACTAGGGTAAAAGCAAAGCAAAAAAAGTTGGAAAATTAATGCCTGCTTTGATCGAGTAGTGAAGCTTATATCGGCTGATTTAAATAATGTGTTTGTTATTATTTCAATCGCATGCCTCAATTTTTAATCAGTGACCAATGAGAAAATAATCACTTAAGATCAACTTCCCTCGAAATGTATGAAGGCTTCAAAGCGCCAAGGCACTAAATCAATAACTAGAGACAAAATTCTCCATTTATTAGTGCCGATTTAATAAATTGTGATGACTACATTCAGGAGTTGGACCTCATATAGCTCGAGTGAACTTTGATTTTTACAAGGCTAATGCCTTGCCAAGACACGTTTTAAGTCATTTGCAGGTAAAAATAAGAACGCGTGGTAGATGGAGGTAATGTGTCGAATACTTTCAAAGAAAGATATAAGTTTTTAAAGTATGTTTCACAAGAAATTCAAGCAATTAAATCTTTTTCTATTTGTCTATTTCCTAATATCATTGCAATTTTCAAGAGAGACACCAGAGCGGACAACTATTTTTCTTATATCACGGTTGTATAAGGTATATAAAATAATACATATATAGAATAATAGTTACTTACGATTGAAATACTGCCAACATCATGTGGAATATTTGGACGAGCACGAGTGGATGTATTCTACGAAAAATTGTCAGTATATAAATCGAAAGTAACTATTATTCTGTTTATCGGTAATCCAATTACTACATTTCAATCATTTGAATTTACACTAAATCATTGAACTACTTTTGTAGTGCAAGAATTCTTGTACCTTTGCTTCGTTATGCAGTTTTAATGAAAAAGAGAAGATGACGTCACAAAAACCCAATATTTTGACAGATCTTTTCGAATATAGTGCCATGCGCGAGGTATAGAAAAATATACGTCAACAAAATCAAAGGTCACAAAGTACAGATTACCGATAAATATACATGTCTGGTTTAAGTGTCCACCGAATATGCTGGCGCTGAAAATGAGAAAAGGAATTCTTGACTGGTTAAATTTACTTATTTTTTGTTTTCAAAATTATATTAAAACGAATTTAAAGTAAAAATAATTCACGGGAGATTTAAGGAAATTTTCAAGTTGACTATTTTTCATTATGTTAAAGTAGAAAACAAACTTTTGATTCTGATCAAAATGAGAAATCAAGGGGGGGGGGGCAGGGTTTGAACGATACATAAAACAATTTAATCCAATAATAAAGACAAGACAAGGAAAATAGAAACTTTATGACACATGTTTCCCTAATTTAGCAAATGCTTAGTGACTACATTCATTTGGAAATCTATAATCGACATTTTAACAACTTTGTCCGCAAAAACAATAAAATTTAGCAGTTTTTGCTAATTGACATAATTTGTGCCACCATTATGACGTCATAACAATGAACTAATGCCACTATCATTTTTCCTTATATTTTAGTATGTTTTGAATAACTTTTAGTTTATAACAACAATGTTGAAAATTTAGGCAATATGCATTGTTTAATGCCCCTACACCTTCCACTTATACCTATATCATTGCATATATATTTCATGTATTAAATCCATTCGCTTTAGTGTTATGCATCTTAAGCATCAGTCGATAAAGAGAATTACATAATTTGCTCTCATTTTGAAACAGCCTTGCCCAAAACGAAATCATACATAATTTAACAAGAACTGCAGAGAAAATCCTGCAAGCTCTCCATATACCATATAATTTGTAGTAACCCCACGTATTATCTTACAAAATTTCAAAGGGATTTGTTCAATTACATCATTACTTTCAATGTCCAAGTTTTCAAGGCTGTATAACAATATATGTTTAATCATAAAATCAAACATTTTAATTTCCAGGCCTATAGATTCTTCTTATATGTTTGATTATAATGCTGCTGATGATATAATATTCTTTGAAACACGTGTACAGCATATCGACATTTACAATACTAATATATAATAATATTGGTAATTTTGATTCATGCATTTAAGGACAAGAACAATTGACCAGTCGAATAGACCCTGCTTTGCACTAGTTCGAAACGCAATGCCGGATTTTTATTATGTTGGCTTACAGATATAAGAGTCAACTACGCAAACTTGATGTATCGCCCAAGACTTCTACAATAAGGCTTCTGGAACAGGGTAATGTCACTACAAGATTGAAGTCATCACTACAGAAATTTCATTGCCGTTATCATGAACTGGTGGATCGTTGCAGTTCATCAATCTGCAACATAAAAACTGATTTGTTCAATGTGTCTTAGTTTTCCTTTTTTTCTTTATTCTACCCTGGACTTGACTTTTATGGTGCACCTGTTCCATGCTCCCAGATTTTAGTGGATTCCGAGTTGCTCATTAACTTATGTTACTTTGTATGTATTATTTTGGTTATTGCCTGTTCTTTGTTGTGTTCGTCTGTACTGCAATACCTTACGGATGCAATGGCATCAAAACAAATCTTGACACTCCTGTTTCTGACACTACATTATCAATATACCGACTTGTTGCCATCATTTTAGATTCCGGTTTCCACAGACTCTTTAAACCAGTTTGTGTGAAAAGTCAAGATGAAGAAAAACGATCGTTTCTTCCACCCATATTTCAAAGACAAATCCATACCAATAATTTCATATTCCTATACTACAACCGTTGCATCCAAAATTTTCAATTATAAAAGGCTATTGCAGAACCTCGAGATTGAGGACTTCTGGGCAAAACCACCTGACTGTTTTTGCAAAACCTCTCCACTCAAATATAGTCATTCTGGTTACGTCGTAAAGATTGTACACCTTGATACAAATATTTAGTTCTTGGTAGAGATTCCTCATACTTTGTAAGAAATAATTCCAAATCATCTTCCAAATATACAGAAGAGTATGTTTACAAAATGCTGGAAGTTTTAATCGACAACACATTTGCCCAGTGTCGTGGTCGCTTTTACAACAAACGGTCGGCATTCCAACAGGAACAAATTGTGCTCCTCTACTTGCTGACTTATTCCTTCGCTCTTGTTAGGCTGATTTTATAGCTGATCTGATCCGAAAGAAAGAATACCGTTTAGTTAGATCCTTTTATCTCAGTTTCCGCTATATAGATGACGCATTATCTTTTAACAATCCTAATTTTGGGGATTTGATATATCACATCTACCCCAAAGAACTTGAGATAAATGATACTACAGACACTGTGAAGTCAGTCTCATATATTGACCTTCACTTAGAAATCGATGGTAAAGGA
Source organism: Perna viridis (assembly GCA_037379345.1). Taxonomy (NCBI): domain Eukaryota; kingdom Metazoa; phylum Mollusca; class Bivalvia; order Mytilida; family Mytilidae; genus Perna; species Perna viridis. The sequence goes on along the minus strand of CM074512.1, from coordinate 67,710,646 downwards.
AAACTATTACCAAACTTTACGACAAACGAGATGACACTTTTCATTCAGAATTGTCAACTTTCCTTTCATCTGGGTAAGATCCATTCAGCACCAGGGTATGGAGTGTTCATATCACAACTCATACGTTATGCTAGAGCTTGCCGAGATTACGCAGATTTTTTATATCGCGCTAGAATTCTAACAAATAGGCTTCTGAAGCAGGGTTATGTTGCTAAAAGATTGAAGTCATCACTACAAAAGTTTTATGGTCGTCATCATGAACTCGTGGATCGTTACGGTGTATCCATCTGCGCCATCTATACACTCGTTACTTTTAATCTGATTTGAATTGAATGGGTGGTAGGTTTCATGATGACCTGAAACCGCAGAAAATAATTAGTACCTGTCAGTTTTGCCACCTTCCGGATATTTTATTGTATTGGTTCTTTTATTCACATATTATAGTTTGATCTGATTGTCCTTACCACTTAAAGATCATAAAATAGGAAGTATTTGGTTTCAGTAAAAAAACCGTCTTCTTGACGGCCAACTCTGCTTATTTCAGATCTATAAACGTCTTCGTTTTTTTTCTCTTTGATCGCTCTCTTAGTGGGATTCGAACCCCTTTTCTGCTCAGACATTTATGGAAACTAAGCCAAACGCTAAAGACCACTCGGCCAAGTCAGCTATATGAAAAATAGCATTCTTAAACCGAGGGATATCTCCCCGTAAGTAAGTCTACAGCGTGAACAAAAGAAGTTTTGATATAGTAAATAGCTCAAAATATTATTGCAAAATGAGGGAAATATTAGATATCGTCAAGGTTAAACCATGTCGAAAAATATGTAGAGTCATTGTTCACACGCATAAAGAAAGAATACCATTTATTGTACGAACAATATTATTGTTATTATTGTATTTATTGCACATTGTTTAATGTTTTACGATAGGAATGTTGTCATATTAATTCTGCATATATAAAATTTGTCATATATCATCCTCAATATTACTTATTTTTTAAATATTTACATCCACAAATTGTAATCCTCACAAAGCACTAGACCATGTTCTCATTTTGTTTTGCTTCAAACTTCAATGATGCATGAAATTTAGATCCCGTTATTATTGATATTTTCTGATTGAACAATACCTTTTTGTTTTGTAAATTTGGATCTGTGTATATAATTAATATTATGCACGGTTTGTTAAAGTGCCAAAATATTTCAAAGACGAATTGAAATTCAAAAAATAAGTAGTATATGTTTTCAAATATTAAAAACTGAATTATGCTTTACTTTGATAAATTCCCTGGGTGTGAGAGGAGTAAAAATAGCTAGTTTCCCCGTTTTTAAGTAGGCACTGCCTATATAAACAAGCACCGTCAGATTCAACACTCTTGAATTCTTTTTTATACCATTACGAGGACTCCCAGCTATATTTCATTAACATTCACGATTTGTACTAAATCCCTAATGTCGAGAATATTTGACACAAACCTTTGACATTCGCATTCTCACCAAACTAACGAAACTGACAGCACAGATTTCAAATTTTGATTGGTTTCTTATCTAAGATAAGCATCGCTTTGATTTAAAAAAGATATGATCGGCACTATTTCTAACAAGACTGAATAGTTCATAAACAGGCAGCGGAACAGCGGAGAAAGATGCGCAAGAACCTCAACTTTTCTTTTTTCATGTGGAATTTCATTGCATGACACAACTGATTACCGAGCTACATCCGGTTTAGCTGATACCTAAAACTGCAGGGCAACTTCACAATTGTTTTTCTCACGTACACACGCGTTGCTGTTATTGACAATTGCTTGATATACCATGGAGTGCAGGTATTACACAAATTGTAAATAAGCATTTTAAAATAAATATTCATAAAAAATACAATAACTAAAATTTACACTAGGAGAGATCATTTAAAAACAAGCTGATTTGTTTTTCAAACTATTGTGAATTTCACTATAATAAACAAGCAATAGTATCGTATTCAGGTGTCTCATTGATTTGGTTGGACATTCCAGGTCATCAATTTAAATATACAAGTGAACACTATCTTTTTAGTAGACCTGTATAAGAGGATGACTAATTAAGAGTGGCAGTTTTGAAAGGGAATACTGAGGATGCTGGATTAAAGACATTGCTACATATAATTTAATTTGAATATTGTAGTTTAAATGATCAAGAAATAAAAAAAGATAATTATAAGTGCAAAATTAATTATGTACATATTTGTAATACTACGATTTTGTTGAGAATGGGAAAGTTTCTATTGGGTATGGGGAATGGGAAACGGTATATGTCATATTGAATTTATATGATATTCAAGAGATGTATAATGCAAGTTCTTTATACTAGATTCAATGTCCCCATTTCTAACAAATATTAATATCGTAAATTTCTTTTTTGTTGTCTTTGCATTGTGTAAAACAAGTATTTTTTTTTTCAATAACATTTTTTTTCAAATAAATGATTTTGTTACCGCCTTTTTACGATATAGGTCAAGTCTTATTTTGTTAAGTAATAAGTTCCAGATTTATCAAGATATATTTTACCATACTTATTTTCATTCAAATTTGTAATCTTCGAATATAAAATAACCATTCAGTTCTCTACGAACAACTTTTTGGTGACAGTTGTTCTAGCTCAAAAACTTTGATTTATCATTAACGCATGTTGTAACTGTATGTCCCATTAATTATTCATAATCTTACGTAACGGTTACATGTTAACGTAAAATATCCCCTTAAAAAGAAGTACTTAACACACTTTAAACAAACCAACAGCAATGTTTAGAAGTGCATGTAAAACACTGTTAATAGCAAAAACAATGCAGGCCTATACATTGAAACTTCCCGGTATGCAATATCTATGACAATCTTTCAATTTGTTTAAAAACAAGATCCCAGTGTTTCAATATTGCTTTAAAATCAATTTTAAAACAGCAAGATATTTAAAGATTATGGTCAAACTGCTTCTACTTCAGATAATTGATAGAAGACGTAGGGCTGTCTCCAGATGCATTTCTCGTATTTCGTCAAAATAAAACACACCTTATAAACTTTGTCTATTAATTCAGTGAATTATATTCAAAACTTTTCGATATTGTCTGAACTTACTCCACTTCTTTGGCTTACACGGATATTGTGGGCGATAGTAGAGTTATCAGATTTGTTGATTACATGGCAACGATTTGGGATTTTTTTAAATGACTTGCACTTTTACCCAAAACTTGAATCTTTAATTTCAACTTTTCATACCTAAGAATTCAAAAAATCATAAAAAATTTAGAAAATTACAAACTTTAAACATACATTTGCAGTATATAGCAGTTCTCATTTAAGAAGTGAAACATCACAAATAAAACATTCAATTCTTAAAATTACATTTTATATGTGTCTCTTCTTTAATTTCTTTTTGATTTAGAAATACATAGAAAAAACAGTTCACTTAATATCAGGCGTGGCTTATATGAATAAATCGAATATTTGTTTCATCGACTCGTGATACTTTATACGAAGCCGATTATCCAATGAGATAAGCGCATTTTATGATATGAACAGTAAATGTAATTATAGCTGACGGATGCAAAAATGTGATATCAGTCTAAAAATCCTTGAAATATGAAATTTAAAAAAAAAGAAAATAGCATTTCCTGAGTGACAGTCTATACTTTTTTCGGAAACCTCAAAATTGGATGAAAAATGAATTCATTTAGACCGATTCTGTTACTTCTTGCAAGTTTGATAACTCTTATGCTGTTTGCAAAATTCTAACATAGGAATGAAGAGTAAGTATTCACTCCTTGTTTTGTTTATCTATCAGTTTGTTAGCATACTGTTGACATGAAAAGTAATAATAAGTGCTACATGTTTAAACTGTAAAAGATATTGATTCTTTTCTTGGCACAACTGTAGAAAATGTAAATATATAAAATTACATATATAATTTGCAACCATATTTCACATAAAGAGAAATTTTAGGTGTTTTTGATGGAAGCACTTTATTTTCCCTCGAAAACCTACAAATATAAATTAGATGGAAAATAACTAATGCATTTAAACCTATAATTTGTAACTTTTGATAGTGCTTTTACTCTAAAAAAAAAAGTTTGAAAACCCTGAAACGAAGAATGAAAAGTAATAAATTGATAATCGGACGAAAACCGCTTACTAGTTATGTATTTTTCTTGCAATTTGACTGCTATCATTAGGATAGAATTAATAGTAAACTGAAACAACTTAAATCAATATCCTTATTTACCCTTAACATTACGCCCACTACAAATATATCATAGCCATATCTACAAGAACAGTTCGACTAGAGTCAGCACTATGAGAACTGTTTCTACTAGAGCCAACTTTACAAGAACAGCTCTGCTAGAAATGTCATTAATAACTGGCTCTAGAACTGTCTTGGAACTGTTCTGGATCTTTCTTGAAACTGTTCCTCTGGCAGTAGAACTTTTAAGACAGGTTTTTGTGAGGATAGAATAAATCACATCTGTCCGTTAATAGTGTACATTATAGACATTAATGTCGTTTATCTAAATGAGACTGGCAAATGGCTGTATATTTTTACGATCACTAAAATGCACAAAAAAGGAAGGGAAAATGGCTTTGAAGTAAAAAATAAATGAGTGAATTCAGTGAATGTTCAAGTAGTATTGTTTTGAAACATGACTTAGTAGGAAATTTATATAAAATAATTATTCAAGTTACAAAGTATCTCCTTTTTGTCAATCCATTTAAACCTTTTACTAAATAGAGTTTGTTTTTAGAAGGTTAACTGTCTTTAGGCTGTGAATATTGCCCAGAAGTATTTGGTAGTAATAATGTAAAATAAATCAAAACATAGTACAAAATATGACCGGATACTGGCCAGAAAGTACAAAATGAACAGAATATCTTAATTTTGAGTTAACTTGAAATAACTCTTTAGTCCTTTTAATGCAAGAATTTTCAGAAGTCTTTATGTTTTTTTTTCAAGTTGTTATGTATTCAAGTCTCCAAAGTCACAATTAGCACTTTTAAAAATCTGAGTCATTTTAATAAACATCAGAATTTCTGACTATCAAAGCACTTTAAATTCCTACAAATCATGTTGATTTAAAGAGACACCTATGTTTTGATTTTTTATTTTAATTTTGAGTGCATCAAAACTTTACCTACTGGCATGCGCATTGGTAATAACAAAACATAACGATGCATTAGTTTAATGAACAGCTATTCAATCTCCTTCTAGTCTATAGTTGGCTCGATAAAGGTAAGCACTTATAAATCTCTGTTCACCATATAATTTGTAATTAAATGCATTTTTGTAGTAATAGTAAGAGTAATCAAGGGAACCAAGGTTATAGCGGTAATCAAAAGAATGTAATTCAGGGAGAAAGACCAGACATCGAAAACAGACATACACAACAAAGAACATAAAGTAACTAAAATCATACATACAAAGTAACAAAAGTAAATGAGCAACTCGGACTCCACTAAAAACTGGGAGCATGGACCATGTGCACCGGTAGGGTAAGCGTCCTGTGCTTTTCTAGAAACACCCACCGAGTTGCTCATAAAAAGTCAAGTCCGGGTAGACAAACGGGGAAAGGAAAACTATGACCCGTTGAATAAATCAGTTTTCATGGTGCTGATGGATACACGATAACGATCCACGTGTTCATGATGACGACCATAAAACTTCTGTAGTGATGACTTCAATCTTATAGCAACATAACCCTGTTCCAGAAGCCTATTTTGTTAGAGTTCTAGCACGATACAAAAAATATGCGTAGTTTCGGCAAGCTCTGGCATAACATATGAGTTGTGATATGAACACTCCATACGCAGGGGCCGAAGGGATGTTGCCACAGATGAAAGGAAAGTTGACAATTCTGAATGAAAAGTTGTCACGTTTGTCGTAAAGTTTAGCTTTGTCAATAGTTTTCCTCTACCATCGATTTCTAAGTGTAGGTCAAGATATGAGATTGACTTCACAGTGTCTGTAGTTTCCTTTATCTCAAGTTCTTTTGGGTAGATGCGATGTATCAATTCCCCGAAATTAGGATTGTTTAAAGATAATACGTCATCTATATAGTCTTGAAAAGCAGCCTTACATTTTACTTACTTGTAAATAAGAGTAACAATAAAATTACCGAATACTTATCCGTTTCATAATCAAGTCAAGTCCAGAATAAATCTGGCAAAATAGATATTACACCAACGGAGCAACTGGTACCACAATGGTCCTGATTTGGTACATGCACTTCAAACGAAATGATGGGTTAAATCTGGGTTTTACAGGGCGCTAAGCCTCTCTCTTCCATTGCGGCGTGACTATTCTAGTGGGGATTAAAAAGTATTTGAATGTTAGTGTCATAATCGGTAAATCAGCGGTCACATCAGCACAAAGAAAAATTTACAAAAAATAATCAATATTTATTGTTTTAGAAGAAACTGAGTATTTTTCAACCAAGGACTGATATATGAAAAAGAATTTGGTAGCAGAGGCATTTCCTCATACCTCCGATTAAGGAGTGTGTTACTTAGATATTCATGGCGTTCAATCAGAGTAGTAAGTACTTGCTCTAGCGGAGAGAATCAATTGAAAAATAATACCATATACAGAAAATGAAGGGATATTGCTGCACAGATAAGGAAAATTTAAGTTACTAAAATTGAAATTGTCTCTTTTAGCATAAATCTTAGTGCTGATATGACCACTATTGTCAAATTCGAGGTGTAGATTAAAAAGATGCAGAGTAGGCTGTTTCTGTAGTCTACTTTATCTCGAACTGTGGTTGATATATTGACGGTAACCATTTGTAGCATTTTTTATGAATTAATTTTATTCCTGCTATTTTATAAACATTAGTTTGTAATACCGAGCATAGAATGCGAGTCTTACGATAGACGTTCAGTCAAACCTAGGTTGGTTCCAGATCGCAATATTCAGTATGTTACACATATACAATAGTATATTGCTAATAGCTAATACCTGGAATGTAATTTCGGGGACCAGGATAAGTCAAATCGGAATAGTATCAGACAGGTCCGCAGAAATTGGTCAGGGATGTGAATTAAAAGTATATTTAGTCTTTAAACTGATTTAAAATTACAATGTGCAATTCAAAAACAAACAAATAATATTTTCTGTATCTAGATCTGATACGCAGACTTTTTCTTTTAATGGACAACCGTTTATTCATTTTAATTCGTCCCTTTCAGCTAGCATCCCTTTTTTCAATGATTTTACAAACTTAAGAAAAATGTATAACTGTGGGTTCGACTGTAGACTGTGCTTTACTCATATTATCTTATGTATGAAGCGTGTTATCTTGGTCGTCCATGGACAACCTCTTAACTATTTAATAAAAACAACGTCTTGATAACGTATTTTGTACAAGACAACCATTTATCTTTGGAATACAAATATCAATTCGGTTAAGAAATCTTATACATCTTGAAAGGTTCTATCAATGAGTTACAAAATACATTAATTACAAAAATACAGCTAGTGATCCACAGTGCTTGCAGATTAGATAAAAATTAATAAGACAGATAAAACTTGAATTTTTTTTTTTTTTTTTTTTTGGGGGGGGGGGGGGTGTGATTAGAATTTAGGTTGTATTTCCTTAATAATATTGTAATGTAGTAATGTAGACTACATTCGATTTTTATATTCAATATGACAAACACTTGTACTGTGTAAGCAATTATCTTTTGTTTTAAATACAACTTAATTGTTTGGCTCATACTTCTGAAAACTATAAAGGTTATACAAAACAACAACTATGCTATAAAAGTTGAGGGTGATTACCCTACCGGTGCACCTGATCTTTGCTCTATTTGCTCTAACTTTTTTTTTGTTATTTGTAGATTCTGGGATGCTTTCTATGTCCATGTTAACTAAGTTGTTTCATATTCTTTAATGTGAGTGTTGAACGATGTGGTATATTGATATTTAGCATATTGACAGATTTTTTTTTTCAGGTTGGCCAACTTTTGTACTGGCGTAAAATACCGGAAATGACAATAGGTGTCTTTGTAAAGCAGAATGTCCCTAACATATAGTGCACTTAGTCAATGCTCAATATTTAGTACGGGTTGCTTTTCTGTGTGTTTCTTTCAAATTTTTGCATGTTGTCCATTGACTTTAGAGTTTTATTTCAAATTTCGCTTAAACCTCAAAATATCATATTACATATATAGAATAGTTCAATTATCTTATTTCTTTTGGCTATTAAAATATTTTGCAGTTTTATTTATCTGTTAAAACATTCTATTTAAGGTTGGAAATGACATCACGAGTTTCAACTAGAGTCAACCTGGCGCTGCCTTTCTTTGTTTTATTGCCATATTCAGTCCTCGGTCAAAGCTCTGTGGACATTCCAGAACCCGATGCTTTAGATGTTCCACTTTTGACAAAACTTGATGCACCGTTAAAGGCAACGCTGGATATCTCAGAGCTAAATAAACAGCTGGCCATCTTGATTGACAAAAAAGTTAATGCAGGTGTCAAGAAAGCATTGGAAAATCTAGTACAGGAGACGATCGAAAAACGATTCCAAGTGTCAAAGAACGAGATAGCTACATGGTGTAACAATACACTTGGTACTGTTCAGAATGACCTTGAAGGTACGTATTGTCACAGCATTCCTTAGCGTTTAATGTTTCCATTCAATATATATGATTCTTCCAGATTTAAGGATATTTAATTTACTTTGGATATGACTTCCATCTGACCTTGATTGCCTGCATGTTCTACCACGGTTTTTTAATTGGTGATTGATCTGTATAATTAGTTCGATTAACATTAAAGATAATGACTGCATGTCGCCTGTTTTAGACAGAATGAGTGGTGAAACAAAACTTTTATTTTTTTTTTTTTTCTATTTGTAGAACTGAAAACCAAACTCCGGCCGGTGGCTTTCTATGCATACCGCAGTCACGATATGAGTACTCATTCCAATATCAAATACAAACAAATATTGTACGATGTTGTTGATCTCAATATTGGAAACGGGTACGACGTAACCAACGGAAAGTTCAAAGCGCCATCTGAAGGTTTGTATCTTTTCCATGTCTCAACTGGAGTATATGATAAGTCATGGGCTAACACAGAACTAATTCACAATGGGGTTGTAAAGGATATTGGATGGCCAGACTCCGGAAACCACTTCGATAGAAATCAGGTAACAACGGCTACACCTTTAAATCTGACGAGAAATGATGTTGTGTATGTTCGCGTCGGAAGGAAGTATGGAGGACGCTACATAGAAAGTAACTCCTTTATCAGGACAAGCTTTTCAGGTGTCAAGATTATTTAAGACACGGGCGAGTTCAGAACGAGTTAAGACTGATGCTGGAAGTCCAACTTTGCAATGGATCTATTAAAGTAGTGTAAAGTATGTAAAGGCATATAGTATGATAAAAACAATTATAGAATTTTGAGGGATTTTTCTTTAAGTCGATTTGTATATATTTTTATTTGTTGTGTTTTGATTTGTTCCTCTGGTCTATTGTTGTTCATCTGTAAAACACTCGACTATTAAAGAAAGCATACCGCAGTTTGCGCTTTTGATTTCATTATTTGTTTTATCATTAACAGACACGTATTTTCAGATAAAAACAAATTGACTGTGTTTAATAACAACGTTCCAAAGCTTTGATGCCATATCAAAATTTATATAGGTTATCTTGGAAACAACCTTTGAGCATATTGTGTTTCAATCGGGAACCCAGTTATCCATATTACTCCAGTTAAAAGGCATCCATATGGTGACCAATCCAGTCAAGAAGTCAGTGAACCTCTATCTTTACTTCATGAAATCAATCATTCTTTCAGCGATTTAATTTTCAAATGTTAAATCCCCACTAATAACCCTTGTTAGGGCTTTGTCCTCTATAGGGTTTGTAAGTTTCGTTCTAGTTTCATCTTTCTCATCGGAATCCAAAGACCGATTAGCATTAAATTGTTTACTTCCGGGATCTAAAAACGCTGCATAACAATGCAAAATCTTCTGTTTTATGTTTTTCTGTACATTTTTATCAAGTAGATACAGATATTAGTCATGTTTATATGTAGTTTTACACGAAAACTGATTTTGCTTTTAATATTGAACTCAACGCTTTATTAATGACAAATCTCCAAAGACCCATTATCATGAACCAAGGGAGTCATGTGACGAAATTTACAATATTGCAACTTTTTTTAAGTCATCACTACAGAAGTTTTATGGTCGTCATCATGAACTCGTGGATCGTTATCGTGTATCCATCAGCACCATGAAAACTGATTTATTCAACGGGTCATAGTTTTCCTTTCCTCGTTTGTCTACCCCATACTTGACTTTTTATGAGCAACTCGGCGGGTGTCTCTAGAAAAGCAGAGAACGCTTATCCTACCGGTGCACCTGGTCCATGCTCCCAGTTTTTAGTGGAGTCCGAGTTGCTCATTTACTTTTGTTACTTTGTATGTATGATTTTAGTTACTTTATGTACTTTGTTGTGTATGTCTGTTTTCCATGTCTGGTCTTTGTCCCTGGATTACATTCTTTTGATTACCGCTATAATCTTGGTTTCCTTGATTACTCTTACAAACCATGTAACAAATAATTGAGAAGCAAGATATAAACAAGATAAATAAAAATCAACACAAAAATATTAGTATATACCTAATATTATCTTCAACATAAAACTTTACATACTAACATGGACACATCGCATCAAAGATTATATTCTTTTGATTTCCTTCCGAATCCTGGTTCCCTTGATTTTCCCGTACATAGGATGACTACGATTGCAGACACGGTTACCGACAAGCAGATTAGCTAAGTGTATGACTGCTTTTTACATTCATGTTCCAGCTTACAGTAAATAATACCAGCTTGAGAGATAAATAATACATATGTATAATGAATGTCTCTGATGAAACTCAGGAGTTTATGATCTTGAATAATCAAAGTAGTCTGGAGTTTTATAGCATAAACCGTGGGTAAAGAATATTTCATTGTTTAATAGTAAATGAAAAATATATAAATCGTCGTCTTCTTAAGGAGATTTTAGCTGATATATTTTGCGATCAAAAATATTTTCCGCACCTTTAAAAAATAGTTAAGTGTTGAGAAGTAGAAACATCGAGTGTACGGTTCGTTTAGAAATACAAAGAACATGTAGTGTAAAGAATATTCCGATTTTATCAGTTTCGGATCTGTTTACCGACCAGATATAAATAAATCGACCCTTTATATTCAAACTTTGGAGGCCTTATGACTATTTCTTCACTTTCGAATTGTTACTAGTTTTCATTACCTTAAAACTTCGTCGGTTCGTCAACTCTAGTGAACATGTGGTAGTACAACCAAAAATGGTTTCAAAGATAGAGTACAGATGGGATAACCTCTAACAAAACTATCCTAGAACTGTCAGAAGAACAGTTCTTGACTTAAAACAGATCTAGGACATTCCTAGAGCCAGCTGTCCTGGTAGTTCTATAGCATAGCCGGCTTGAACATTGTTGTTTTCAAACCACGTGTTGTCATTTAAACTCTGACACAAAATTTCATAACATAATGGATATACAAAAACGTACTAACACAACATAAATATGAACAAGGGTTGTTGGATTAAAGAATCATTTTATTAGCAACCATAACATTATGTTACCGAGTCTAACCACACAAAACATTATACACCCTTGACACTACAGTCAAGTAAAAACAACAGGACCGTCTTTTATTGCAGCACTTTTCATCTTCATATTGACCTTCGACCAAATATCCAAATTGGATGCATGTCTTCTCTTTGGCCCATTATCACTACTTTTGGTTAGTGTCCGTCTGTTTGTAGGGAATAAAAATAGACACTCACAAAACCTTTGAGATTTAACAATTGTCAAAGTGTAACTTCGAACGTTTTGATGTTTGTGACTATGTTAATATCCCTTTACTTTGGTGTGTCAAAGTTGAAACATTCCAAAGTAGCTAGAATATTTTGACAATGACACAAAGTCATAGTTCGATACTTCAGTCTTTATATTGAAATCTCCCTGAATTTCAAAATTTCCACACAGGAAGCTGGTATACTTCCGGTCCGATTCGGACGATCCACCATACTTGGACATCAACAAAGTTTCGATTGTTTTTGGTAACAACGGATGACTTTTCGTAACATTGTGGTAAAAAACTGGGACAGTGTCAATATCTCCGAAGTCGTACGTTATTGCAACGTAAACAAAATAGCGTTTTCTCTGTGGACCTGGGACAACTATGCTGTTACTTTCTTTATTTATTTCTATGCCATTGCTGAATGCTACTCCAAGAGGGTCGTTGTCTGTTCGCCAAACAAACTTGTTTTCTGAAACCATAAGTTAATATTAAGTTTCGACGTTTACGACACATTGTATAGTACATTAGTTAAGGAAAAAAACTGAATATTGAACTCTCCTTCAAACAAAAACTCGAATGCGCTTAAAGGCAATGCTTTAAACATACTTTTTAAAAAAGTCGAAAACTGAAAGCACTTCCAACTTTTTTTTTAAATACTCGTGTTCAGTACTTAAAAAACAGACACTTCATGTATTTGATCTTTTTTTTCAGAATTGCCTTTTTGGCCAAAAAAGTCGTTTTATCTGTGTAAAGATGCTAAATATATGGCTGAAGTCATGTACGATAGTTCTCTGTATTGTTAAGATTTTATTTCCCCCACTGTTTTCACAGTGCTGAGGCCAGGTCAGTTGAAAATTTAAATGCAAACAAATTGTCACAATTCGGTCTTGGGAAAGGATACATGTAGTTCGATTGTTATTCATCATTCTTACATAGATAGCAAGATATCGTTCTCGGATAAAACGTCACAGAAGAGCATCGTTCAGACAGTTGTCAGATTTTATGCATTTGCAACAAAGAATTGTTACCATTCACAAAGGCGTATTTAAAAAAACGGGAGTGGTCCGAGGATAGAAAAAAACTATTTTATGGAAAAGTCTGTTCAATTTTGGCAAGTTTTTGATAAAAATAGGCCAATGATAGCCTGGATCCCCTTTTATGACATAAATTTTGACACGGCTCATCGGGAAATCGATTCTTTCATAGTATCAGATTTCTGATTTTTTTTTTTAATAGGATGGTTGTGGTTTTATTTGACGATGGCAAAATCTTGTCGTCGATTTGTAAAAAAAATCGGCTTGGACTTTTGTAGCTTCAAAAAATGTGTGCCTTCCTGACCGTATTTGTCCTGCTCAAATTTTGGGAATGAAATTATATATCGACATGAAAAAAAAATTACCACCAACATACATTTGGTAGTAACAGATTAACACTGAAGTAGTCTTTGTGTGTTTAACCTCTCGTTCTAATGAGAAGACTGCGATATGAGTAAGAATTGTTCAAAACTAATTGACTGTAGTAGAATTGTCATTAATTGTTCTAGCCTAAAATTGACATGAGGTAGACCAGTCATGGGTGTTGAATTAATATAAATCACTCTGGCACAGAATTATCAGAAATAATCCTGACGTTCTATGAAAGTTCTGAAGAGAGGTGAGAACAGATCCACTTTGTATAAATCATGTGAGTAGGAAACGTGTTTTTTCATATGTTATAGGTGAGGCAATACATGTACTATTCCTTTCAATGAGGTACCGAAAAGGTCCTTTGACTCTCCGTTGCAAGTTTTAAATCACACAAACATCGTCTTAGGCTCCAAAATAGATAAAATGTCTGTTTCCTGCCACCCTACCTATCCTAGTTTATTTGCGCCCACCCTAAACATTATATCGCCATTTTGTCTCAAGCACCATTTGAGTCTAGATTGTTTTCCCATTAACTCAATAAAAATAATTTCCCTACTTTTTATCTTGCTGGTAGCAGGAAACAAGACTTTTTTTGCCTAAGAATTTTAAATAAGACATAGATCCAAAAAATGTATTTACATGTACTTTAAAACACTTAGAAGTAAATTCATTGTGTTTAATCAGATAACTTCCATATTATTTTCATGAAATGAAATTATCAAGTTCAAGATCAAAAGATCAGCTATTAAAGGATTAATTGTCCAATAAATTAAATTTCTAGGCAATTTTTGATTTTCGATATTTAATTTGTCTACTTTTTATTCGAATCGATTCAAGCATTTTAAGATTGTTAACACTACAAAACATTGTTAAATTAACTACAGATGCCTAGGTACGATTCTCATCAATCACACATGGGATCGCTCCGCTCCTTTTACCCTCTTAGTAGCTCCGACTATACAAAGTTTGTCAAAAAGGCTACATAATTCTCTACAAGATCGAACAGTACAGATGACATCAGTTAACCTTTCCCAAAACTGTCCTAGGACTGTCAGAAGAACAGTTCTATGACAAATTGAGAACAATGCTCTAACAGTTCCAGAGCCAGCCAGCTCTTCAGACAGTTCTAGCAGAGCAGGTTCTACTAGTACATGTATAACTGTTCTCGTAAAGTCAGTCCTGCTAGAACTGTCAGAAGAGCTAACTCTGGTAATAGAACTGACAGTTACCCTGAGAGGTTAGTACTGATCTCATATGTACGTACTAAAACATTGATGTGTACTTAAAAAATGTAGATGGAATATTTTCTCACCTTTTATTTTTTCTAAGTCTAGATTAGCGTGAACTGAGTTTGGTCGGCTTCGCCACCAATTAAGATCTCTATAAATATCCTGTAGAGACATTGAATCTGAAAAGAGAAAAATATTGAAAAAATCAATGAAAAGCAAATATAAAAAACGAAAATTACAAGACTGAACTGATCTCCCCATACTGAAATAACTTAAACTATTTGGATACTTGTATATTAAATCCAACATGTTATGCTAGTAAAATGACATAGCGCCAGAGATGAGATTTGACACAAACTTTAACTTTAAATGTTGCTGTTGTATGTACGACAAGAATACATATGTAAAGAACAGGCTCCCAGGAGCCTAAATCGCTCACCTGGTTAAATTTTGCCTTTCAAAGGCAATAAATTTAACAAGAAGTTGTCCAACAATTTTGACTCAAGAAGACTTATCATAAGAATCATTTCAGCAACTGAAAGTTTTTTTCTATCATAATTTTCAAGGTCATGGCTGAAAACTGTAAAAAAAAAAAAACGTCGTTTTTCCCCTTTCCATGACAACAATTCTTACAAGGGGTCGACTGACAACTTTTAAAAAAAATATAGCCGACGCAGTAAAATTTGTTCTTTTTACTTATAATTTTGTATACATTTTTTTTTCGAACGCCACTAAGTTATCGGTATTTGGGCAATCCAGAAATAGAATTGCGATCAGGTGACTAGCATTTCCATGGAAGAGCGTCTTTAAGTTCAAAGGGTAAAAAGTGAAACCATACCGACTGCGTCGAAAAAAAAGCTAAAAACATTAAAACTAAAGAGGAATAATCAAAAGACTCATCGTTCCGAAATGGATAAGCGGAAATTGTTACAGTAACTGTTCCGGTGCGGTAATTGTTTTAGCGAAAGTAAGTGAAAGCATGGAAGCATGTCGAGTTTGCTAATGCACGATCGAATAAATAATTGTCTCTTCCTAGTAGAAACATAATGACCTAGTCAAACATGTGAAATTCTTAGACAATACATTCATCTTATGGTTTGAATGATATTTTATAGTTCTCACGTAATGGCAGTCCGAAGAAATATTGAATCTTTAAATTGTAACATCTACTCGTAGTGGCCCGTAGTTGCTTTCTAAAACTAAGTTTCCGAAAACAGGAAGTTATGAATGAATATAAACAATTGGTTTTTAAAATTGTATTTTCCAAATGTTAAAAATAGCCTGTACAATCAGCTTTCGTCGTATAGTTTATATTATGATTTTTTTATCCGCTTGATCCATTTTATATATGCATGTCTTACCTGATTTTCTTTCTTCTTCTGTCATTATGATCTATAACGAAACATTAATAGTAAAAACAAAGGTTAAGGAAAATATATAGTATGTGTTATTATGTAAACATAATGTAACAAACGGGCATTCAGCAAATTTATGATTCTGAAATAAGAAGTTATTTATATCGACAAACTCTTTTCTGCTTCATTTAGATTCAGTTGAACTAAACATAATAATTAATGTAATTTGATATCCATATAATTGAATTTCACGATTTTCATGTAAACATGGCATGTGAATGTTCGATTCGCTCAAATTCTATGCGAACTCTGTTCTAAATGAGTCATGTTATAATAATGTAACCAGTTCATGACGACGATGCCACCGCCAGTGAACAATATTTTCGGGATCGTGTCATTTAGAATGAAAACAGGATCGAATATGATTTAGAATAGTATCATTAATTAGAAATAAGGGGAAGACCATTTGATTTGATTCTGTGGTGGGGCCGGCAGTTTTTTGGAAATAAATGTACTGGTCTTGAAAAAGTCGAAAATAAATATTTGGCAAACATATAGCTCCTAGAAATTAAATAAATTTTCTGACTTCAGTCCAGATAAACTTCATATAGTGGAAAGAATCAAATGATCATCCCCTTACAGCCAATTATATTATCCAAATTAAATACAACATTTTCTACTTACCATTCTCATAAGTTTCGGTAAGAATTCCGGTTTGTCCATACAACAAACCTTTTTCCCACCCACCGAATGTATGCTACTGAACAAAGTATCATTGGATTTAATATTAGGTCCGAGATAGTCACAAGCAGAACAAACACCAGCATTTTCTGGTAAACGAAAACTCTGAGATACTAGCCCTGCTTTATTCTGGGTTTCACTATTCTGGTGTCTCTGGTTGTAGATAATGAGGCCGACCAACCCGAAAAACATTAAGATATTTGCAGCAACTGTTGCAATTAGAATTTTACGGAGAACATTTTCTGACTTCATGTTTACGAACAATATAGAAATCATATCTCTCCTACTAAGTTATATATCGATATGCTGTAATCTCAAATTACCAAGAGGATCTTACTAATTTAGTTCCTTGTTTAGGGTAGCTATTTTTGTTCTGTACTAAACGAACGGGAAAGGAAAGTAGTTGTAAAAGAGGGATTTCCAAAATGATGCGTAGGGAATTCTCATTTTTAAAAAATCATTGTAATAATAATGGACAGTATGTAACCAATGTCTGTATTGATTCAACAAGGAATTCTTCATGTGTGTATTTAGGAAAGAAAATTATGATTGTCCATGACTAAAGCATTTGTAATCTGAGAGTGAGCCATGTATAATTAATTACTTCGTAAGACTTGAAAAAAATTCCCATAATAATTTATTCAAATAACTATATTGGGTCTCTTAAACAGAGAAATAATGGATTAAAATTACCTTTTCCATTATGAAGTTTTGTTTTCCGTATTAATTATAAAAAAACACAGGCTTTTTTAAAGACAAAAAAAGAAGCCAATATTTGACCTCAATTTAAAAAAAAATCAAAATGCCTGTAGGAAAATTTGATAACTAGAATAACATTTTGAGCATGTAAGAAAACAAACTGTGAAATATGCCATGTTAATCACCAACTTTATTTTTTTTTTTTTTATTATTATTTTTTATTTATTTTATTTTATTTTATTTTTTTGCTTACTAGGCAATATTGAAAAATGATGGAAGAAAATGTCTTTCGATCCATGGTCTTCATCAAGAACTCTTGTATCGTTACGGTGTATCTCTCTGTGCCATGAAAACTGATGTGTTCAACGGTTCATAGTTTTCCTTTCCTCTTTCGTCTACCCCGGACTTGACTTTTTATGAGCAACTCGGCGGGTGTTTTTAGATAAGCAAAGATTTACCCTATCGGTGCACCTGGCCCATGCTCCCAGTTTTTTTTATTGGAGTCCGAGTTACTCATTTGCTTTTGTTACTTTGTATGTATTATTTAAGCTACTTTATGTTCTTTGTTTTTGTATGTCTGTTTTCCATATCTGGTCTTTGTGTCTGGATTACATTCTTCTGTTTTCCTCGAGAACCTTCAGTTGGTTCCCTTGATTAATCTTCCATCTAACGAAAGAAAAAAGGATATGATTTATTACATATTAACCTTTAAAATGTCCATTTAACAGGAAGAACTTTATCAACCACTATATTTAAGGTCTAGATTTTTTTTAAAATAAACATCCATGCATGTGCAGTGAGTTACTGGAATTACTGACCTGACATTCTCTACATAACGATATCTGTCAACTTCCGAACGATTCATACATGTAGTATGGGACAGAAATAGCGGTCAATTCAGCTAATACTGCTATGATAAGTGTCTTATGTGTTTGGTACATCAAATTTCGATCATCATAATATTTTATTTTGGTATAGGGTATGTAAGTCTCGTCACGTGACTCCGCGGTTTCACGAAATTTTGCCCTTGTCCAAGATCATTTAAAAGCAAAACATCCCTTCGTAAAAAAATACCTTAAAAAAATGTAAGATATTATATATGTATCTTGGACCCCCTTTTTGCTATATTTTTGGAGTGGCGTATTTTAGTCATTGCATTTGTTGGAGGTTCTTGGTTTTTTTTTTATCCCCCCCCACCATGTTCGTATTCAAATAATATCAGAACAGAGAGTGGAAACGGAGAATGAGACAACAAGCCTATCAAACTGTGAAACAAAATAGAAACACAACAGCAGTCTATAAGCCTTTACCTAAGAATTCATCGCACATGGAAATCTGTTAAAATAGACTATTATATGAATCAACAAACATACCGGACATTATCAACATGGACTTGACACTAAACCTAAAAATGTAAAACCAAATTTAAAAATCACACAAGATTAACAAAGACAGGAAATTCTTGCCTTGAGACATCCGAAAATTAAGATGATTTTTTTTTGTGCTGTTCGAGTCTGTTTATGGTTTCCGTTTATTCTCTGTTCATTATCTTCGACGGATACAATGTATGTTATCACGGTTGACAAATATTGCTGTCTGTCTGTCTATATATATCTGGTACCCACATTATTACGATAAACTTCTTGAAAGATTTATATTAATTCTATTTATTTTTATCAAAAATGGTTTTGTTTTTTGTTTTTTTGTTTTTGTTTTTGTTTTGTTTTGTTTTGTTCGTTTGTTTTTGTTTTTTGTTTTTGTTTTTGTTTTTTTTTTTGCTTTTCTATATTATTTCTTTCCAAGAATTACTGAACAATGCGGAAGAGGGCGTCTTATGTGCTTTTATTATCTAACCTGATTTGAATTGCATTGTTCATTTTTGTTTCGTCTTTTGTACAAGTCGTTTTGTCATACATGTACTATTGCCAAAACAGCAAGAAAAAATAGGGTAGGTAGGTAGGGAAATATATTTTATTATTTTATTATTTTTTTTTACTCTGCGTTAATGGTAAAGCAATCTTGGTTTTACGGTGATTGTGCAATAAAATGTTTAAGGTAGGCACTATAACAGGGAATGTAGGAAAGCATTTTATTATTATTATTATTATTATTTGTATCATTTATTTATTTATTTTTTTTCATTTTTATTTTTTGTATTTTTGTATTTTTTGTATTTTTTTTATTATAATTATCATTTTTTGGTTTGCCTTATAAACTTTTTCTCGGTTACTTTTTAAATTGTTTAAATACCTGTACATGCATTTGTTTGAGATTCTTTCACCCTTTCATTATACCATACATTTTGACTTTTGTGAAATTCTGAATAGTTCAGCGTTATGGAGCAACATTGTCCATTTCGTATAACCTAACTTGGTATTTTAGCCACACCCCAAAATCAGAAATATCCTAATACACTAAAAGCGTGCATATAAATTACATTTTTTTATCCGCATTGAAAAAGAAGTTGATTTCATTTAATAAAAACAATATATTGTGATTTTATCGTTGTTTTCTGTTTTCTGTTTTTTTTTTTTAGAATTAGAATGTAAGAATTGTTTTCAATTGCTGGTTAGAATATGAGATATAAACGACTTTGGGTCGGTTTACGCTGCAATATAATTCAGCTACAGTTAACCGACCCGAAGTCGCTTATATCCCTTAATCTTACTATCAATTGAAAAGAATCCTTATAATATCCATACAGTAAAACCTGTCTTAACCGAATCATGAAAAATCCGAAAACTGCCTAAAACGTTCCTCTATATCAGTATTTTAGTAGGTAAACATATGGTAAGAGACATAAATCTTGAAATCAGTGATATGCTTGTATCATATTAAATTTCACCAAAGCTTATCAAGCTTTCATTTGAAACAGAATGAAATCTGTCCAAGTTACCTTGATGCTTATATGAGATTGATGTAGCATGCTGAATATAAACGTTCCAATGATTTGTAAGAGTTGTGTCCCATAACATAGGTTAACCTCCTGAAAATGTATTTTGAACCTTGGTTAAGTGAACACATATGTGTCTAATCGAACAAACTTTAAAGCCCAAAGGGGGTTCCGTTTACATACGCTTTATTGTATGTTCTAATCATAAGTATCAGTCTTTATAAAAATCAGACAGTAGGTGATTCATGCATCATGTCAAAAACCCACCAAATTCACTTTTATTTCTTGTTCAGAAACAGCTCTTGACAATACAATCGGTCTTAGTTTTTCTTTGGGTGTTGCGCTTTTGAGATAAAATTCCGTGGGTTTTTCTACATCATGAATCACCTTACCATAGGCAGCGTCTGAATTTTATACGTTTGAACAATGTATACCTGATATGAGGGCAAATGAAGCGAACAGGGATGGATCAAGAATTTATATTTTTATTAAAAAAAACAACTGAAACAAAACAATAATTTTCAATTAACCAGTAAAATATTTTTTACAATACATGTAACAGTTACTCGAGCTGATAAAACTCATAAGTGTTAAATCTCCCGCTTTTCGCCGGAGTCTCCCGATATTTCGCGACTAAAATTAAATAAGTCCTCAAATTTCCAGTTTTGAGAAAATTTTGAGAGGGAGATCTCGACCGCTTTCGAATATTTTTAGATTAACACCTATGTAAACTCAAAAAACAAAACTGACAACACTATGCATACCATTAGATAATTTTCCCTAACCTTTGTTCAACCATGCCAACCAACAAAATCTCAGAAAACTCAAAGCTTTTTGAAACACCTACTTTCAGTAGGTGAAGACCGTATAATCTAAGTGTGTTATTATGTAACCACTTTAAAAGTAATCACTTTCGTAAAACAAGTTATTAGTACATTCACAAATGTAGGTCAAACTGATAAGCGTTTCTTAAAAATCAATGATTTCAAGAAATCGAATTTAACATGAATTTGAGGAGAATTACGATGTAAGAAAAGGGTCAGATTATATTTTTCTTTTTAAATCAGTTACAAGATCAAACAAATTACATCTAACTAATATGTGAATAAAAAATGGTCAACAAAACAAGTTAAAACATAAGACGCACCATATACAATGTATGAAGATCATCAGCCAACAGTAACAATGTTTTAACCTCCTTAGAGCACATTTGATAGTATGTATTAACAAGAAACGATATCAAACAAAAAACATGAGTAGAATCGTATATACAAACTGATACATATATGAATAAAGCACACCAAGACATTACAATGAAAATGTAAGAAAAAAATTGAAAGCCATACAATATCTGACATACATGTACATGTAGTATAAAATACCAAACAAAATTATGTTTCGAACAATAGTTCCTTTCAATTAAACTAAAAAAATGGAGAAAGCTCACTTGTTGATACCCCCGCTCCCACCCCTATAAACTATAAAAAAAAAAAAAAAATGGGAAATGACCAATGATATAATGTGTTAAAGTTTCATCAAATTTTAGTTTTATAGGAGTTGCGGATTCACGAGAATAGGGATGGACGGACAGTTTGATCACTATTAACCTCCCGCTATTTATGACAAGTTACATTGTATAAAAATTAACGTGAAACATGTAAATTCTACTTCCAGAAATGTTTCAAAATATTTTTCTAGGCATTAAAAGACAAGCCTACAGAAATTAAAATCTATTCGCTATAAATAGGAAGTCACAAGAAAGATTAATATCCGACTACGTTATCTGTATTTAGAAAATATAAGAAACTATCCATACTATGCAATCTATATTCATAACAAAAATAAAACGGTTATATTTATACGTTTAAGAATGCTAAACAATCCCTACTTAAAGTAGCAATACATGTATTTTAAATAAAGTTGTTTGTTTTGTTTTGTTTTGTTTGTTTGTTTGTTTTTTTTTTGGGGGGGGGGGGCGTAATGGCTGGTACAGCAATTGCCGTACCAAAAATATCTATTAACAATTGGGTTTCTGTATACTGCCCCTCCCTCTTTTAGTTAACTGCCCGTACTAATGTGATGGTGCAACGCCCCTGTGTCATTGGGCCACAATCCCTATAATCAATCAAACCCTTTCCGGTGGTACATGTTAGAATGTAATACAGAACCACTGGCTAATTATAGTAAAAGTTACCCATCAAAATTCACTTCTGCAAAGGACCCATACATTTGCCATTAGACGCTGCAGTCAATGCAAGAATCTTGCTGACTCAGAAAAAAGTGAATGATTTTACGCGACTTTATCCGATGTAAATCGGAACGCCTCAGGCTTTCTCGTTACACAAAAGTTATATGATAGTGTAGCTGAAATGACCGCGTAGTTCCGATTAATCTGATGTTTGATTCACATTTTGTATGAGAATTTCGAAAGGCCTGTCTCCAGCGGTAAGTAAGAGAGGAAACGAATGACTTCCACTGCGTGGAGCTTGGTACCATTATAGATATTTTTCGATCTGCCCAACTACATGTATGATCTCCGAAAATAAAAATAAAGGTATTTCACGTATTGTTGATCTGTGGGGCACATGAACAGAAATACAATGTTTTGACTGATAACATGCATATCCTTAAGCACTGTCCCTCGATGTCTAATGGGGACAGAAAATACATATAACCAAATGGTAGACATAGATTTATGCACTTAAATTACGGCATGTCTTATTGGTCTATATACATTGTATGCAATGATTCTAACGATGGATATTAACATTGAATGTAAATGACCCCTGAGATAATCCCTTTTGGGAATCGGCGCTGGAGATTTTTTTTTTGTTTTGACCACCACCGAAAGGATTAGCCCATGAGGAACCATGATTGAATTAATAAAAAAAAATTGAATTTGAATTTATACGACCTCACAAGTTTGCCGCATTGTCAAAATCATATGACCTACAAGCACAATATATACTATCAGGTTTGGTTTCAGGAATTATTGTTTTTTTTTTTCACAATTACCACTACCAACGTTCAGAAAGTAAGATTTGTTAAGAAAATGCATTTAAAGATCTAGCAGATCTATAATACAAAGCAACAAGACAGCGATTCTTGTCTCATTTTGATTGCTGTTTGTGATTAAAAAATTTACAGATATGTAACATATCCTTTGTTTGAGAACTTTATCTCGATTTGTCTATAAAAGTTAATTATATAAAATTAAAATTCGAACGTATGCACCAAGTTATTCCAACACTTAAGCTGAATTATCACACTGCAAAATGTGAAAAGTTTACTTATTATAACAAAAAGATATTGCTATATCCCAAAGTCTACCATAAGATTTCTTATAGTATAGAAACAAGCAACACTTTATGGGTAAAGTACTAAAAAATATTGTCAACTTCTGAATGCCCGTACTTATTGTATACATTGTAAATAAGGGTGATAGGATCGTTCTTTACGACACAATTAATTTATAATATATATTTTGAAGTAATAAAATATGAATAAAAAAACTTTATAAGACAACATTCAAAACTTCAATAAAATTACGGTAAATATGTAAATAGTGGTTCTAATACAAAAACCGAACATCATGAAATACTGGTTCTAAAATATAAATCATTAAAGACGGTCATAAAACACATTAAACAATAATAAAAACAGGAATGACATCCCCCATGATTTATACAAAATGTGTGACACAAATGTACAAAAAATGCACCAAATGCCTGACACCGTTTCCTTGTCTATACAATTATGATTATAGTTCGATATTTATAAATTCACCATTTTTATCATAATTTCTATGAATAATCTAAACCATGGCCATATATAGCCATTTTTGTGTAGACCAAGTCGTAATCATACTTCGAATAGAAAAAAAATCAAAGCAATTACACTGTTGATTCATGAATGAAATACAATAACTGGAAATAAACAAAAATAAAAAAACAACATATTTAGTAAAAGCCATTTCATCTCAGTAAAAACCAAAATAGTCATTTGAAGTCAAATAGATTCTTTGTCACTGGTGGTTTCTTAGCCTTCGATCACAACCTGAACATACCAAAATAACTAGCGTATGTAGATTTTTTGACATACTGGAAAGAGTCAACGTACGACCCTATCTCATATCCACTTTGTAGTTTAAATGTTCCACAGAGAAAACTGGTGTGAATACGTTCAGATTCTGACGAGCCACCATATTTGCTCATAAGCATGGAAATTTCACCAGTTTTGGGCAAGTTCGGATGACGGCGGGTAATGTTATGATACACCGTCGGAACTACTTTCAAATAACTCTCGTCTGCAAAGTCAAATGTCACTGCAGCATAAACAAAATAAAGAGCGGAATCACCATATTCATTTCTTGGCACAACAAATCTGTTGTCTTTTACGAATATTCCATTGGAAAAGGCAGTTCCAAGTCCGTCTTCACGTAATGTCCACGTCAAGTTGTTTGCTGAAAAAATTAACCTAGTTTTAAGAGCGAGTAATCAAGAGATCTAAGATTCTAGAGGAAATCAAAAGAATGTAATCCAGTGACAAAGACCAGACATGGAAAACAGACACACACACACAATAAAGAACATAAAATAACCAAAAAAGTACAAAGCAACAAAAGTAAATCGGAAACTCGGACTCCAGTACAAAATGAGAGCATAGACCAGGTGTACCGGTAGAGTAAGTGTTCTCTGCTTTTCTAGAAACACCCACGGAGCTGCTCATAAAAAGTCAAGTCCGGGATTGACAGAAGAGAAAAGGAAAACTAAGACATGTTGAACAAATCGGCTCTCATGGTGCAGATTGATAACGATCCAAGAGATCATGATGACGACCATAAATTTTTTGTAGTGATGACTTCAATCTTCTAGCCACAAACCCCATAGTCCAGAAGCCTAATTGTAAGAAGTCTAGCGCGGTACAAAAAATCTGCGTAGTTACGGCAAGCTCTGGCTTATAATATGAGTTGTGATATGAAAACTCCATACGCATGTGCTGAAGGGATTAAGCAACACTTAAAAGAGCGATGACCCTGATGAAGTGCCCATTCTGTCCTATTCAAAATTTAGTTGGTCATGGAACTATTACAAACATCAAAATATCATTCTAATGTTAGAAACGAATTAGGACACGAGTAAGAATTTTATTTTCAAATAAAGGGTCAATTTAAAGCAAGCAGTTGGACACAACTTATCAAAATTATTTGAGGTACAATGTACATACATGATTTTACGAATTTTTTAAGATTTTCACCCAGAGACCCCAAACCTTAAAATGTAATTTCTGAAGTTTTAATGAAATCCTTGTTATTTCTTCAATATTTTAATAGATAAAACACACTGAGACAAAACCTGTTGAAAATCTAGAGAAATCCTTTTCCCAAAACGAGCTCACTGACCCATCATTTTTCTTATTTTATATTGTAGCATAGAAGATCTAAAAAAAAATACCCTTTGAACTCCTTCTTATTCTTAAATGGACCGTCGAACATCCTTAATCACACAGTCAAGTTCTATGCACTTGAAGTCAGTAACTAAATTTTCTTATATGCTTACTAACCTGTGGTGTCGTGGTACATGTGTATAGAGTGTGGTCTCTCTCGCCACCATTTTATAGAATGTTTCACACGAGAGTCTTCAGCTACAAGAATTCAAATAATGTTGCAGTCTATAAAATTTATAATATATAAGATACATAAGATTTATATAATTTGCGAATAACAGGCATTCATGGAAGTTTTTCTACTAAGAGTGTGAGTTTGGGTAGCGGTAAGAATCAATTGTCGAAATATAAACCTGCCAGATTGTGAACGCAATGATAGGACTTTCAACAAAAGTTCATGATTTAGAAAATTCAAGTTTGATTTTGTGTTTGATTATATCTCCGTTTAGAAAAATGGTCTAAATCTATAGGTATCAGTCTTATATTACATATTCCTGAGCAGGTGTACGTCAGAACATGGAGGCTAAAAAATATAGGCTAAAAACCACTAATTCCACTTTCCATAGGCTTCTATGCTAATTTCACAATATTCAATGGCTTCTCTGGACTTTACCTTAACTTTAACCTGCAGAGGACTATATATCAGCATGATTCTACATATGTCAGCTCACAATCCTCAGAATGGCATGTGGGGTTAGCAGACTTGCAGTGCAGTACTGGTCACCGGAAGTGAAGGGTCTATAAATAGCATGGGAAATCCCAGTGTTTTCACAAGATAGGGGTATATTTAAAAATCATTATGGAGATTAGGCTTCACATCACAAGAAGCAAAATGCACCTATAAAATGTACAGAAATGTTTTTCCTTTAAGAAACTGTTTAAATTTTTTAAATAAGATGAGAACTTTTTCACAGCACTATGAGGAACAGGGGTAATTTCTGCGTAGGACTATTTTTGCGTACGTCCCAAATGCTCATTGGTTGAATTGGTGGTCTGTAACCTATAGTGCGCTTCTTTTTTGCCTTTTCCTGTTTTTGTTTCTTGGCAAATGGCTATAATTTTTCCTAAAAAGTACAGGGTAAATATCAAGCTATGACACAATAAACTTGTTTTTGATGAAAAACAGTATTTTCATGAAAAATAATGTTTCAGAAAAGGGGTCTATTTTATGAACTCAAAATAAAACTGAAAGTAGAAAAAGTCTATTTTTAGTTTGACCTGTCCTGGTGTATCAAATTTCGTGCCTTTTTTCTAAAATGGACCTAAAAATTATTTTTGACATTTCCTTAATTGAAAAACATAGTTAAAAGTTAGATTGAAACTCCTTATTTATTTTTTAAAAAATCATGAAAATTTAAGGTATACTAAAGAAGCCTATGGGGCAAAGACCTATAGTTTATCAGTGGAAGGGGGAATAACTCTAATTTATTATTGGTGAAACCTAATCCACATAGAGGGTATAAGTTTTTTTTTAGAAATAAGGGAACTCAATACTCAAAAACTTACTGTAATCGTGTTCACCAGGGGGAAATTGCCTTTCCACGACCTGTAATTAAAAGAAATTTTCAACTGTCATATGAAACTGCAATACTGTATTTTTACTTTCATTTTCGCTTTCCATTTTGTTTTCGAAAAATAGTTTTAAGTATTTTTAAATCCACAACATTGAAAAGTTTCAAAGTGTCGTTGGCCTAAATATTATACTAATCTTATAAATGGTGCATTCAGAAATAATGATATGAGAAATTTATTTTAAATAACGCTTTCATTGCATTTGATGTATGCAATACTATAAAAGTATACTGCACGGTTTTTGCTAACCCATATGTATTTTGGTATAGTGCAGTTAAAACCTTAATTACCAAGCAGTTTAAAGGAGAGTTTGTTTGCAAAATTAGATGCGTCCGCCTATAAAAGTATTAAATCTCTGCACCTGTAACAAGCTAGAAATGCATGAGATATTCTTGTATTTGATAAAAGCTGCAAACCTTTCTCATGAGGGTGGTTATATCTGGGAGACTAGTGATACAGCACAATTTCTGCCCATTTTCCGTGGTCTGTATGTGGTCATACAATGTATCCTCCTTTCTAACATCGGGACCAAGATAGTCGCATGGAAAACATACCCCTGAATCCGGCATTTTTATATTAACATAATCAGCCTTTGCTTCATCGTCATCGCTTTTCCCAAACGTTTTAAATATGAATAAGAAAATTAGTGTACACAGTAAGAAAATATTGACAACAAGGGACACTTTGAATACATTGTTGAGCCTCTGTGTATATTTGTCCACCCTATTATTTGTTGTCATACTGGATGAATTGCTAATTAGCATATTGTCTGACGGACTGTCAGAGTCCATTTTTTCTCCGCTTTCCATTTTCGATGGGTTGGTAAAAATGTAGAAGATCCGAACTAAGCTGTAATAAAACTCCTTTACAATGCAACACACAGATCATCAAATAATATTAATGCAGGGCGACATCGTTTTGGCTCTAAAATTCCCAGGCAACCCTGATATTAACTACTATTTTCATAATCTATTATTAGATCGATACAGAAAACGTCACAAAAATCAATGTTTAAACTGAAAATAGGTTATGTTTACAAACATGTCGACAGCTGCAGCTCTATCGATCCGAAGTCTCGCATTTTATTTATTTTTAACATTATTTAAATCTTTATGATATTTTTTTGCAAATACGCTTGTGTAATTCTATAAATTACTTGAATGACTATGAATGTATTTTCAGAAAATTACTACTTCTTATTTATCAATCTGGGTCGAATTTATTTAGAGAAGGTGTTCTATTTATAAAAATATGATAAGATATATTACAATATCGGAATACAGAATTTCTTTGTATTTACAGTTTCTTTTTATGTTTTTAATTGGCCTAACCTTATATCCGTCTTCTCAAGGGTATAGTGCGATAAAGACATGCCTGAGATTAAATCATTTTTTTCGGAGAAATTTCTTCAGCTATAGCGTCATCTATTGTTAAACTAAAAATCCTTGACGATTTGGCCCAGAAAGCATGTTATTCTATACATTAATTTAAGACTGCAAGTGGTACATGAACTATGTTTTGTTCATTTCGTTGATAATCGAACTAATAAACTAATAAATATAATAGTAACTTATAAAAATGTATATGCAAAATATTCTCGTCACTAAAGGTGCTTAAAAATGAACAGTTTCTGTGCAATGACTAAAATGCCTGGATTTGTTAGATTTCTTTTTTATATGAAATAATTCTTTTAAATGTGTCCACATGCGTTCGTGTTAAATCATTAAAATCTATCAATTTACAAGCGTTTTACCTTCTTATATACCTTCAATTCAAAGTGCTATCCGTACCATTCAAAATACATAGTCTAGTAATTCAAATAAGAACCAGAAGGTAATAAGAAATAAAATGTAATGATTCACCTACATTCCCGACAGCTGAGGAAAAACTGGGACAGAAGTCCGTGTGTGTGTGTGTGTGTGTGTGTGTGTGTGTGTGTGTGTGTGTGTGTGTGTGTGTGTGTGTGTGTGTGTGTGTTTTCTTTGTTGATGACCTATATAATCAAAATGATATTGCGGAGAAGTCGCTGAGGATATCTGCCTGAGTTTTAGAGAAAGGTTTATATTAATTGTTGTCGGTTTGAACAGAAATTTCATTCAATTTATTAGATAGTTGTCCTAGTTCGCACGCTTAACTTTTGTATACTAGGTCGAATCAGAAAAGACAAACGTTATACTAGTATCTTGGTCCATGTTCAGTTCTGTTTAGTTTACGCATTTATTTTCAAATTTGGATGGCCGAGATATTTCTAAAAATATATTTGAAAAAAAACTACTGACTTTCTATAAATCATTTGGTCGTTCCCTCGTTTTTTTCTTGCAATATACATGTATGAGCAGGAGACCATAACAGGTGCAAATACAGTTTAACAAGTCGGTAGTATTGTTAGCTACTTCTTGCACTCGTAATTTTAGTAATTTATATTTGCATATGATTTGCATAATTATATATTTCCACTCCACGTTATGTTGCAGATCTGTGCCGTGTTCACCGTCATAGCGTCATAGTTCTAGCTTCGTATGAGAAAAAATGAACCTCTTAATTATTATACACGTGTGTTTCATGCTTGTAGGCTAGAAACCACTAATTCCACTTCCCATAGGTTTATATGCTAATATCACAATATTCAATGGCTTCTCTGGACTTTACCTTAACTTTAACCTGCACAGGACTATATATCAGCATGATTCTACATATGTCAGCTCACAATCCTCAGAATGGCATGTGGGGTTAGCAGACTTGTAGTGCAGTACTGGTCACCGGAAGTGAAGTGTCTATAAATAGCATGGGAAATCCCAGTGTTTTTACAAGATAGGGGTATATTTAGAAATCATTATGGAGATTAGGCTTCACATCACAAGAAGCAAAATGCACCTATAAAATGTACAGAAATGTTTTTCCTTTCAGAAACTGTTTAAATTTTTTAAATGAGATGAGATTTTTTTTTCACAGCACTATGAGGAACAGGGGTATTTTCTGCGTAGGACTATTTTTAACGTACGTTCCAAATGCTCATTGGTTGAATTGGTGGTCTGTAACTTGTATGAGAACGGGAAGTTTACATGAAATGATCGGTTAATTAACATTAAACATGATTACCCATTTCCCGATTCAGGCACAGGGGCTCGTCACAAGACTATATAGGTCATGTACATTAGCAGGGCCCCGATACCTATAGATATTCATTGCCAGTTGTTTAATCTGGAAATTCCTATTCAATAGCATAAGCGACACAAAGATCGTTAAAATATACCTCTTTTAAATACATACATGTATCATACACATATCTATGTGTATTTTTGCTAGTATGAGAACGGGAAGTTTACATTCAAAGATGAATTGACCGGTTAGCATTGAATTTGTGTAATATTACCCAGTTTCCGATTCAACCACAGGTGCTCGTTACAATTTACTATATAGGTCATATACATTATCAGGCCCCAATATCTATGTATAGCCATTGCCAGTTTAATTTGGTTCCTGGTAACCAGTTGTTTTGATTGAAAGAATTCATCTCATTTTAAGTGTAAATGTTTTTTAATGCTAAATATTTCGCAAAGCATTATCTTCATTACCATGCAGTAAGTTATTCAATCACAGAATAAAATCTGCAGCCCAATCAATAGATATATTCAAATTCAAATTCAAAATTCCAATCGGGACTACTCGGCCATTTCCACTACACTGAAAAATAACTTCGGAAACAGAAAGGGGAATTTCTTCTTGTAAAATTTGCTGGAATTGTAGACATACGCGAATCAAAGTAGTTCTATCCATCAGGTGGCGCTAAAAATTTTAGTTGGATATCACTAGAAATAAAGAACAACAACCCTTCCAAGAATTCTGGCGCGAAGGGAGGAGATAATAAAAAAAAAGTAACAGAAAAAAAAATCAACCAGTTTAACTATAATTTTAAAATAGGATCGGTCAAATTCCGGACAGATCCATCCGCCTAGTGCCTTCGAGGTTTTTCTTTTATGTAACAAGAAAGTCTGAGGTGTTCCGATTGTCAAAATTCAAAATCACGGTTCCATGGGCATTTACATTCAACATTATATAAACACGAAATACTAGTTGGGCTGCATATCTGATGGTGAAAGAATTGTAGCCCTGTGATTCGTACCAAAAGGGCAAACCTACTGTATAGTGGAAATGACATTAAATCTCAGCAATTTCAGAATTAAAAACTTGTGTTAAGATAACAAATGTATTTTAGTTTATTATATAATAATGTAATACAAGTACATGTACATGACTGATATGTATGGTACAGACCTAACACGAAACAATATGAGTTATATGCTAGTCTTGAAAGTCATTAAATACATTAAGTATAGTTACTTTGGATAAATTTTATTAAAAGTTCACCGACATCTTTACAAAGGACACTTGTAAAGGTAGATCGTATGTTATGAAGTAAACAACCGACTGTATCGTTGATGTGGTCGCTATTCCGAACCCTATAATGGTTCCTCGTTTTAAGCGAAATTAAACTTTACGTGACTCAGTACTAGGAAATGGAATGGAACCCAACATCCAGATTTTGTCAATCGTGCTTGTTTTCACCGCCATCCTAAATTATCCTTGACCACCTCCTGTAACCCAAAAACGTTGCCTACTTTCATGCTATACAAACTCCCAGTTTCTTGCATTTCCAACGACAGTTTATCATATTGTTGTAACCGTATTGGAAAGAAACCTTTAACAGGAACATAGGCCAGGAACCCTTCTCCTTTTAGAGGCTTAATGGACTGTTGGTAAATTATGGATTTTATTCCTTGAAAATTGCGTACGACATTTGCCGTTACTCGTTTCAGGGTGTTTCCGCTTGACCGGAAACAGTGCTCAATCGACACAAACACGATATACGATCCATTTGCTGGCACTTCAATATGCTTTTTATCTATCTGTCTGTTATATGAGTATTTTGCTGCATGTAGTGACAGTCTTTCTCCTAAAAAACACAAGAATGAAAATTATTAAATTTTACTAAGAACAATAACTAGCCTTGTAATTAATGGGCAACATAAATATCATCATACAAAACTTACAAAAAATCTATCCCCGTTTCTTTTATTGCATTTAGTACCGATAAGAATTAAGTAATGTTTCTCCACCCCCAAAAGTCCATCCCCAACACCTATTTTCTACTCTCACATTTTTTTAAAAGAAGGCTATACGAACTGCACTACTCTGCCAATACCGCTTTCAAGCGTACCTGTAGAATTTGGTTTATTGACGAAGTACATCTCAGAAAACCTCTGTTTTAAAACTGGACGGTTTTCATCCTTCTCTTCCTCGTAAGTACTGCGGTTCGGTCTACCTTCATATTCTGACAACAACTGCAAGTAAAATTTCAAAGTAATTGTTTACAGTGCAAGGCTTTATTTTTTGCTGTTAGTGTACCACACACACGCTTACATTCCAGAACTAATCGAGGCATAGAAAAAGTCTGGCAGTAAGGGTAGTAATAATTGTCCTTTTTTTTTCAAAATTTAATTTCTTCCCTTGATCCAAATTTTGATACCGTGCCTACAGATGAGACTGTCCTAGAACTGTCAGAAAAACATATATATATATATATATATATATATATATATATATATATATGACAAAGTTATAACAGTTCTCAGACAGTTTTAGGGTCAGCTCTTCTGACAGTTCTAGCAGAGCCGGCTGCGTACAGCCAGCCCTGCCAGAACTACCAGAAGAGCTGGCTCTAGCAGTAGAACTGTTCTCGTAGAATCGGTTCTGCTAGTAGAATTGTCGTAGGAGCTGGCTCTAGCGGTAGAACTGTTCTCGTAGAATCGGTTCTGCTAGTAGAACTGTCGTAGGAGCTGGCTCTGGCAGTAGAACTGTTCTCGTAGAATCGGTTCTGCTAGTAGAACTGTCGTAGGAGCTGGCGACTCTAGAACTGTTCTATGACACTTTTAGAACTGTCCAAGAGCCGACGACAATTCCGGATCCATATGAGGTTAGAACTGATCTCATCTATAAACAAGCGAGACAAGTAAATTTCTTCTGACTTCGATCCTCCTACTTTTTATTTGGATAATACATTTACTACATATATATATATATATATATATATATATATATATATATATATATATATATATAGGTCTGAAAAATTCCCAACGATGTTAGAACTGTTAAATTTGCGATGCAAATTTTTGGTCGTTCCCTCCGCGGGACTCGAACTCGTACCGCTGTGACATCTATGGCAACACCGCCTGCACAAAGTCCAGCGCCCTAGTCCACTCGACCAGCTAGGCTATATAAAAATACATAAATCGTGTACTAAGTTAAATCTTTAAATAATGTCCTAGTCCCCCTTTTCTGAGAAACCCCGGCTGTCACCCCTCCTTTTTAAAGTTTTTGAATCTGTCCGTGTTATAAAAATCCAAACTTAGCATTACTTCATATTGTGTTAATACACTTACTAGAGTAAACAAGTTCGCAAAACTTTGAGATTCCTGAGAGCAGTACTTTGTCGAATCCTTCTCACATGGTAGGTATAACGAATCCTTCAATTCCAATACTGCACTATAGCCCTCGTTCTTTGGAGGGTAAGGTTTTAGTAGACAATAAACTATCACAGAAATAATGGTGATATTAATACACATAGAAATCACAATTGATACAAGTAAAGTTGTTCTCGAACAAAAATTCAAAATAAAGTGATTAGCTTCTTCAAGATCAGATTTGCATGACAAGCACGCTTCGTAATCATTTTCACATGATTCTGCAAGTGGACAAGTATACTTGCATGTATTCTCACTACAAATTTCACTGCTTGTCGGCTTCATTTTTAATATCTCTTCTATCAAACCGAAAATAAAAATGAATGTAACTATATATATTCATTTCCCATTTGTTCTAAAAATAGCTTTTTTTTTAAAAATAGATAATAGCTTCATAGAAATGACATGTTCCTTTTAAATAGTAATCAGCCCGTGCAGGTCCGGGTGTCAAAAGAATAGGCCTGCAGCAGCACTAAGCTTGTCGTAAAAGGCGACTAAATAGTGCTCAGAATCCTGGCCGGGTCTGAGCGCTCTGCCCACAGAGCAACTGGGTTGTGTGCCCCAGGTGGTGGAATAGGGTACCCCTGGCGTGTTACATGCTGGGGTTGTCAGGCTATAATACGGAAAACCTGAACGCAAACCATAGTGGTGCACCGTGTTGAGAAAGACGCCACGTTCCTTGCACGGTAAAAAAAACCCTACTGTGGTATTCTCCCGGAGTAGGAACCATAGGGCTCCGCCACAGGAAGCTAAATTGCCCGACCCTACCGACTTCTCCCTATTTCCAGTGGCAATCAAAATTTGTCGACCCCATTGTCCTTGTGTCCCATCCCACTGTTCATTTCATCTTCATTTCATGTTCATTTTATCATCCACTTCATGTTCATCGCCTGAATATAGCTGAAATATTGCTGCTCGGGCGTTAAACCCCAACAAACAAACAAACAAACAAACATAAATTGTAATCAAGGGAACCAAGATTCTTGCGGAAATCAAAAGAATGTAGACCAGACATGGAAAACAGACATATATACACAACAAAGAACATTAATCAACAAAAATAGTGCATACAAAGTAATAGCAGCAACCATTTGATTTTCTGAGGGATGTGGATTTTTATTGGGAAAATTTTTTTTCTGGGAAATGGGGGAAGGGATTGACGAATTACTGGAGAAAAGAAAATAAATCATGCTTTTTATGTGGAAGGTGATATGTATTCATTCATTTTATTAGCTGTTTCCGCAATATTGGGATTATATGAACATATATAGATAGAACATATTTACACATAAAGAAAATAGTTACATGTACGTATGTATATTATAAATGCAAAAATAAAGTCAACAAACTATATATACACGTATGATTATAGTGAGGTTGAGTGCAGTAAGAATATCAAGAAAGTAGACACTAACAGGCGTAAACAAAACCAACAAACAGGAAACATAAAAAAACAAAAAACAAAAACAAAAACAAAAACAAAAAAACGAAATATAAATATTGATAACTCACACAGCCAATATGAATATAGCAACATTAAAATTTATGAGTTAGTTTGCGTCATACATCTATATAACCATCTCCCTCGCCATCTCCAACCCACCCTAACTTTAAGTAGCACTTTGGTTAAGAATCATGCAAAAAGTGATACATGGTTGGAAAACCTACATATCTTTTATTTTTGATATCTTAATATACTTAAGTAAACAGAAAATGACATGTTGATTTTCATAGGACCCTTGTTCATAAGAGATATGAATTATATAGAATGTACTGTAGAATTCAAAATAAGTGGAGATAACTCTGTAAATGACGCTCAAATACAGTAGAAACCATTGGATTTTCTGTGTGAATTATCTCCTTCAAGCAGACGGTATGGAATGAATTAGTATAATTTCATCATTTAGACCTTTAAAGCAAACAAATAACGAAAGTAAAACTGTGACTTTTATGGAGTGTAACACATATTACAGAATTTGCATAATTTTTAGGTAGGGTACTACTTAAAGACGAAAAAATTAAGCATTATATTAAAGTATTGCTCATCTGTAATGTTTCATATATGATAAATGTATATGGTTATTTCCCCTTTTACTTTGTCATTACACATGGTAGAACCTCTTGTATACAACTAATTTTTGGATTTAAATCTTCCTTAAAGCTGCGAGAGATTAGTCTTGAAATACTGTACCGGATATGAGTGGTATTTTTTATATTCAAACTTGGATCAAATCTAAATTTTCTAAGTAAGAGTCAGTATACAATATTTATAAAGTCAGCTAATTTATAAAAGTAATTTAGCCGAGTACTTGTGTCTTGTTTTAAAGCGTGGGTTGTGTATACGTTCTCTTAATCAGCAATTTTAATGTTTCATGGGAAAACAATTGAAAGAAAGATTATCTACATGTACAAGTACCAGTCAATATAAAATTCAGACACTGTCTATTATAAGGTGATTCATGGTATTATAGAAAAAACCCATGGATCTGACGATGCTTTTTGGTCTACATAAGCTATATTGTCATGTAACGATAGTCCTTTCTGTATTTAGATCTGTACTTTTAAGGAAACTACACTTTAACTTCCCACTAAAATCAACCAAATCAAACCAAAATCAAGAACGATAACTCTTGCAAAGTGTTAATTTTATGTACAATCTATATGAATATTATCTCAAAAGCGCAACCCCAAAATGAATTAACTAGACTGGTTATGTGATCTATAACGGTTTCTGAACAAGAAATAAAACTGAGTTTGGTTGGTTTTTGACATGCACGAATCACATCTGATTTTTATAAAGACGAAACTTAAATATTCTTTCTAAGAAATGAAATCATATGTTCTTCCAGTGAGGATAAAAACCAAATTGGGCAGTATAAATAAATATATCATTCATATATACATGTATATATATGGTCTGACACAATAACAAAATGACCTGTTCATGTGAATGAGTCAATATGTTGGTTAATTTTGGAATTATGAACTTCAAAAACAATACCATTGCGACCAGAGTGGTGTTTGGTGGAAGGGGATTCAAACACCACTCTGGTCACTATGGACGTTACATCTCTCTATACCAACATTCTTCACTCTGATGGTGTCGAGGCTTGCAGAGAGGTATGGGACTCTCGGGAGGTCAAAGTTCCACCTACTGACTGCCTAGTCACTTTGCTCACAATGGTTTTAAAAAAGAACAATTTTACTTTTAATGGAGACCATTACTTACAAATAAATGGCACAGCTATGGGTACCAAAATGGCTCCGTCTTATGCCAACATTTTCATGGGAAAATTTGAAAAAGAACAACTTGAATCCTCTATAGAAAAGCCTCTGTCCTGGTATAGGTTTATTGACGACGTGGATATGAAGTGGACACATGACGAAGAAGAACTAAACAATTTTATCGCTCGTGCCAACAGTCAACATCTTTCAATTAAGTTCACTCACGAAACATCTGCTACTAGCATCTCGTTCCTCGATACCCCCAGCACCTTATCGGGGGGAGAGCTCTCCACGGACCTATACTCTATACCAACTGACACGCATCAATATCTTATGCCTAAGAGCTGTCATCCATCTCACCTGACTAAGAGTATACCATTCAGTCAATCTCTTAGGCTAAGACGCATTTGTTCAAATGACGAATCCTTAAAGAAAAGTCTAGGTCAACTGAAGAACAATTTAAGAAGAAGGGGATATAGATACAAGACCATCAAAGAAG
Source organism: Perna viridis (assembly GCA_037379345.1). Classification (NCBI taxonomy): domain Eukaryota; kingdom Metazoa; phylum Mollusca; class Bivalvia; order Mytilida; family Mytilidae; genus Perna; species Perna viridis. Next base: position 67,673,187 of record CM074512.1, on the reverse strand, counting down.
GGTTCCAAAAAATTCACAATATCCCAAGAAGTAGTCTGCTACAATATAAGGCAAAGAAAAAAATGTAAAAGAACCCCTTGTGTTCTAACATACCACCCCTGCCTTAAAAACAGCCACAACACCATTCGTGAGCACTGGGCCTCTGTCGAGAGAAACTCAACATTATCCAAAGTTTTTCCCGAACCACCTATGATTGCTTTCAGACAGCCAGACAGTTTGCGTAGTCTACTTGTGAGGGCTGAAATATCTAAGCCCAACTTGACTCCAGGCGAGAGTCGCTCCTGTGGTGACAAAAGGTGTAAATGTTGCAACCAAATGCACCACTCGTCATCATTCACCAGCAAAGTCACGGGGAAACGCTACAAAATATTTTGCAACGTGCACTGCAAGCGTGCTAATGTAATATATTTGCTCCACTGTCCCATTTGTGGCCTTCAATATGTTGGTGAATCTAAACAGCCTTTTCACAAGCGCTTGAACGGACACAGGAGCGACCTAACAAAAAAGCCTTTACTCCCAGTGAGTCAACACTTTAGATTACCTAACCACTGCCTCGATGATTTCAACAAAATGAAAATCTTCATCGTGGAACAAAACACGATCTGGACCGATCTACAGAGAGTGAAGCGGGAGGGATTTTGGATAAAAGAAGTCCGTTTTTTACACCCACACGGAATTAACAAAAAACATTAAGTTCTTCCCATTTTGTATAGTTTCTTATAACAGTATTTGTAAATATTTTTCTATTTTTATAGTTCAGTATTCAAGATCAACACACAACGTGTGTCTATAGCACAATGTTCAAGATCTTTGTTACTGTCGGTAAAAAAAAAATTATACGTCACAGGTATTCACCTGATCAGGTAGTGAGTTGTGTTCACAGACCATTTACTATATATATATATTAGCATTCAAGTTGACATAAAATGTTATACACTATATCTTTTATTAATCTAATTTTGTATTTTTATATTTATGCTATTTATATACAATACGGACAATATTTAGGCGGATTTAACTTTGTTTACAATAGCACTTTTCTAAGAACACTCTCTCAGACGCACGCTATCTTATTTATAAAGAAATGAATTGTCACAGTGTGTAAGAAATGCAACCGAAATTAAGTATAAATTTATGACCCCTTTTATTTAAACAACGAGAATACGTGGGCTTTGTTCTACTTCAGAGTACTTCACATTATGTTTCACAGAAAAAGCACTACGCGATCTATTCTCGTTATTATAATACATATTATATTATAGACGCTATTGTGTTGAAGGTTTATTTGTAAACTAGCGGAGTGACACGTAGTAAATCAATACTTTTCTCGTTTCACAGAATTGTTTGGGCCATTTCCATGGCTTGTTTAGGCAGCAACCTAATCACTGGAGATGTTTGTCTTTGTGAAAAGTGCTTTGCAGTAGTGAGATGACAAAATAATTGTTTTCTATAGATGGTGAAAAAAAGTTATTTGTTTTTGATTGGCCCTGGAAAAAATTACAAGTTATTTTTGCTCAAGGGAAAAAAATCCTCCCCCCTCCCCCCAAGAGAATCAAATGGTTGCTATCTTACATACAATATGACAATGTGCTATAATTTTTTTACTCTTGCTCCCACCCCTGCTTAAAATGCTATGAAAAAAATCTGGAATGTAAAATAAAGAACTGACATATTTTGAATTGCAAAAATGAAATATATTTCAAATTATATAAATAATTATATATATATATGGAACCAAATTAACATATTTTGAAAAGAATAATATCTATCTGTAACTGAATTGAACCTATCTTCAGTTCCTTTGAAGTTAGATATAAATCATAATGGATTACATCATCAAATTAAATGTTCCGAGGTACAAATAATCGGAATTGAATATTTCTTCAAATGAATTAGACCTAGGTTAGAATTTGATTACAGTACCTATATCACCAAATGAATTAAAGATTGCTTGAATTAAATTGCACCTATCTTTAATAAATTGAACTTGGTATCTTCAAATTAATTCAACCTATCTTCGATTATTTAAAGATCGGTATTATTGTTTGAATATATGTTAATTTGGCGTTTCACATATTCACAGTGCACATCATTAATCCGTCCGTGCGAGACCCGACAGGGCAGTCAAGGACATTAAAACCCCCCTTAGTTATTAAAATAATCGGCTTTACACATGATGTTAATGATCTTCGAGCTTTTTGTATGGGCCACACCGCAATCGAGTGGACTATTGCGTAGTTGCGAAATTGTTTCAATTCTTAAGACTATTACATTTATATTGTAAATGGTCTGGTACATGACAGAATAAGTTGTTGAAGCGAAAGAGGTCATATTTAATTGATTTTAAGAATTATTTCATAGTAACAAAATACAATATTTCTATTTTTGAGAACTGAGAAGTTCCGGTGAAAACAGCGAACATGATGCATTACCAATAGACATTATTAAACCAACAAATATTTAAATATATTTCTGTTTGACATTCATTGCTTTCTATTTACTTGATTTAAAAATATTGTATTCTGAAAAAGTTAAGCATGCGGGTTATACAATAAAAAATGCATTAATTAACAATTTCCTGATGACTAGTATGATAAATGACTTTATTTAACACTGTTTTATGCGTGCAAATTCATAAGGGGTGCCCCACTTGGATCCGCATTTGATTCTTCATTGTTCATATAAATGTTTGTGTATTAAGTGATATTTGATCTTCTTCCATTGATTGCCCAAAAAAAGTTAATCAAAATCACTACAAAGGAAAAACAAATTCAAGAAACTGCAATTTCATATTTAGGTTTCGTAACAAACCGAAAATAAATCTGACCAACACCTCTGAGGAAGTTAAAAGCTTAAAATCTATGTGTAGTTGCCCCAGCAGATAGTTCCTTGACCTCTGTGGTAATTAGTTATCTGTTAAGGGCTTTACGGCGTTCCTTACGTAGGTCAGTACAAAATTAATATGATTATTATAACTACATATTCAGTCGAGGTCAATGATTGAAAGGACAGAGCACACGTAAAGGTGACACACTATGTAATATTATGTCTGTCTTGTTTACGTTGGACGTTCCATTTCATAAGATCCAAATCAAAGAAATCAGTGGCGGACCCAGAAGGGGTACAAGGCATTCACACCCCCTTTTATTTGAAAATTTGTCATTTGAAGCAAAATGGCAAATACCCCGGCTGCCATCCTTCCTTTTCAAAGTGACTGGATCCACCCCTAGCTGGTAATTAATAGAAAAACAATATGATCAGAACTAGGTTCTCCACAGGATATCCAAACATGCAAATCGGGGATCGAGCACAGTCAACAAAACAAACAATGGAATACTAACAAATTCGGACAGTGTAAACAGGAAGAATTGATCTTATGTTCTGGTAGTGTCCTCTGCTGTTCTAGAAATATCCGACATGCTCGTTTCATATCAAATCTACGGTGGCAGAATAAGGCCATGTGAAAAATATTTTACGTGTATGTCGTTCCTTCTAAATATTAATATCGTTCCCTAAAACGGCTGTTGTCCTCAGAAGAAACTTATGTTGTCACTCAAGATATTATGTCATTCCCTCCAGATGTTATGTCATTCACTCAAGATCATATGTCGTTCCTTTAATATAATATGTCATCAGATAGTCATCAAGTTAGGTAATATCGTATGTCAACAAGATCGATTTCTTGTGGGAACGAAATAGCATCTTGTTGGAACTACAGTGTATCTTGAGGGAACGACTTATTATCTTGTTGGAACGACATACTATCTTGTGGAAACGGCATAACATCTTGTGGGAGTTGAGGAAACAACGTAGTATCTTGAGGGAACGACAAATACTTGTTTTTTTTAGATAGCCGCATTCTGCCCGCGTACAAACCAGGGTTTAGATGAAAGCGGAGAAATAATGACAATGTTGTGAACAAATCTGTTGGTGTTGCATGTATCTTGCCACCCTCTAACGATCAGTGACTTTATGGTGTCTACCATAAAACTTCTGAAGAGATCACTTTCGTCTTGTTGCAACATAATCTTGTTGTTTTTTTTAAAGTAACACTTTGTTAAGTAAACATCTATGATGATTTTTTTTTATGTTTTTGCCACACCTTTTGCACAAACCCTAGAGTCCATGAACCGCAGGCATTTGGGTCCAGAACTTTTTAATTTTTTTCTACAAAAAATTCGGAAATACATCGTTTCAACCGTTTATTAAATTTTCTTTCTTTTTCTTTTTTTGTAAAAAAAAATTAAAGTTAAAAATATATCCTATACCTATATAAGTGCCTGTGCCATGAACCGCTATATCTTATCTTGCAAGGCCCTAAAAAGGACCTGGGCGTATCTGTATGTAACGGTTGTACTTAACACGAGGTGAATGGTTGAAAGTGCAATGAAAGCGTGAAGGTGAAATAACATGTCTTTGTCCCATATATTTCGCTTAGTAATCATACATTTGTATAGCATACATTTACTTTTTAACCTGATTAATATGAAATATGAAATTATAAGTGTCATATGTCATTCTGACACAAATCTTTCCTTCTATGAAGGTTGTCATTCATGAATTTAAAATGAATTTTGTATCTTCACATGTAAAAGGTCATGTTTAATTGAATAAAATGCTGAGTCAGAGAGGTTTATATGGAAGATGCTTTAGAAAAAAAGATATTTTTAATAAACTTTTCAGTTTTTAGGTATTATGTATCATTCCAGATAAACAAAACAGTAAAGTATCTCTACGGAAGTCTTCAAATCGGTCTGAGTATATAGTGATCTTGGTGCATGCTCGTCCACAAGTTTCTCTGCAATTACTGAGCACCATCACTTGATATTTTGACACTGTATATTGGTATATCATTTTAAGACAGATACGACTTGAACTTCCTGTTCGATATGACCGTAAGGTTACCGAGGTGGGAGCGGGGATATTCCTTAGTGAGGTTTTCTCGCAGTTTTTTTTTTTTTTTATTGCTTCTCTTAATTGTGTTGTGGTAGTCCTAGTGTATTGTTGGAGAGACCACATAAGTAATATTAACTTGTGTGTGATTTCTTTTGTTATTTTGCAAATAAATATGTAATAATTGTTTATTGTAAAAAAAGTTTAAAACCCATATGAAGAATACAAACGTGTCCGTTTTAAAGCCTTCCGGTATTACTTGAACAGGGTTCGACTTATCTAGGTTTAACTGTACATTGTAAAACCAGTAACTAACTTTCAAAACATAAACCAGAAACGTTTGACGAAAGCTCGCAAGAGGATATTAGGGCCCCGCTCCCCATGGTCAAACAAAATTGGACGTTACTTCAATCTGAAACCGTATCACACGACGTGGCACATCAATGTAGAGTTTCAGTCAAAATATCAAATTGCTGTGATAAGAAGTTGCCGAGAAAACTCTGAAGAAATAATTGCAGAGGGACAAACGGCCACCATGATCACTCTTTACCTACTGCAAAAGCGGGGGTATGATTAAACATAGGTTTCAACTTAATCAGGTCCGTTCACCAAAAGTCAAGATTTATACACAAGATTCGACTTGACAAGGTCACTCTGGTAACTAAACAGTCATCAAAAGACAGTATGACAATACGCACAGGACTGAACCTGACCTGACTTTAAGTAAACCAGGTGTTGTAAAAAATGACAGATAAATTATTCAATTTTAAAAAACATGTTAAACATTTTATCGTAAATTAATAATCATAAAAAAACAAAAAGGTTGAATATCCTCATTAAGACGAACAGTTCACCTGCCAGATATATTACAACAAGATCTCACCGTCGGTTATAGTATATATAAAGCTAGTCAACTACCCTATAGTCAGTAGTAGAGGGTCACTGTGTCGAAATGGCAAAGCTGGAATGTGCCGCCGTTGTATTCCTTAGCTGTGTGGGGATCGTCGTTTTCCGTAGTTTGACATTTCTTACAGAATACCAGTATTGGAAATCTCATAAATATTACTATAGCACAAATGGAAATTTTACACTGGAATATAATAATTTAAACACTACTAGTACTGTCTATACAAATACAAGTAAGTTGCCGTTGATTTATAGTTTTGAAATAAGATCAGAGACATTTTCAACTACTTGGACTGTTTTATATGATTGAACTGAGTACATTTTAAAAATTTATATTTTTAAACTAAGACGACATACATGACCACGACTGTAATTATTTTGTATGTTGAACCTTAAATACATGTAGAAAATTCCCTTCTGTTCTTTGGTACATGTACTGTAGTTCTTTCTGTTTTTTTTTCTTTCTACATGATGTCCATTTATATGTTTATCAAGATGGCATATCATCTGTTACTCAACAAAGCTAATGATTGTCTCGAAAGCTCTTAAAGTTCCAATATTGTGCCATCAAAGGTTGATAAGTTGCGTTATATCATGTGGCGCGCTTTCAGTTGATGTTACTAATTGTACTTTCTCATCTTTCAAGGAAGATCAATGGACCGCCTTTGGTTGTCTTGTTTTTAATTCACTGTTTGATAGTGTTGGTACAGGGGTGGATCCAGACATTTTGGAAAGAGGGGTGCAAGCCGGGATTCCTCAGAAAAAAGGAGTTCTAGGACATTGTTTGCCAATTTTTGTCAATTTTATCATTGAAAATGACAATTTTTACTAAAAGGGCGATGCAACCACCTGTTACTCCTCTGAATCCCCCACTGTGTTATCTCATTTCCTGTTTCCAATTTTCTCACTGTTTTTCGCATTGGAAGTGAATAAACTTCTCATGGGAGAAAAAAATTCTTCCCTTGGGATTTTTTTCTTCCCATATAGGAAATGATTAATCCAATTGGAATTACATATTCCAAGTGGGAAAAAAATACGAAGGGCAATATTTTTACAATTGGAAGTGGGCATTGGCCAATTGGAACACTGGTTTTACAATTAAATTATTGAATTTCCTATTGGAATCAACTTTGGCGATTTGCCAAAAAAAAATAGAATTGCAAATTTAAATTAGAAAGAGTTGTACATGACTGTACTGAAAGCACAGTTCTTTGCAATTACCCTGTTCTAAACAAATCATACTGAAAAAACATACCATGTAGTAGACAAGTGCAAGAAAACATTCCTGGCACGTTTTAATACGACTTTTTATTGTGGCTTTTTTGTCTCATTGGTGGATATTCCATATCTTTTGGAAGTAACTCAATGGGTACATATACCAGTACATGTACATGTATAATGATTCTAATGCAGACACACTGTTTAAAGTCCAGAAAGTAAACAATAATGGTCATCATTAATGCAAGTGAACATCTTTGCATCATTTTAATTTTTTTTCAACTTCATTAGCATGTGATGCACTGTGATATTGAATAACATGACTTTCTGAGGTCTCATTTGATTTCCAGTCATGCTGTTCTGACTGGCGTATAGGCTAATTTTAAACATTTATAGATTTTTAGTCACATGTAAACTAGTTTAGTATTCCTTGAAATACACGTTATGCTAATATCTGTCTAATATAGATATACTACAATATTTACTGTGGCTTCAATTACTTTATTGATAACATAGATCACAGCTTTCAGTCACTACTAAGGCAAAATAAACACTCCTCCTCAGCCCGACGCGCCGTTCCAACGTCCATTTACACCACAGAATTGGAATTTTATTCCACTCTAGGATGATGTATTCAATGTATAACGAACATCCATAGACGTCTAAAGCCGGGCAGCCTTTTAAAGTTAACCTCTGATAGTTCTCAAAATTACTTTTTCTGACTATTGTATTTCATAATATTTTAACACCTCATCAATCAGACTCAAGCGAAAATCAGAGTACTGTATATGAAAAAAGCACACTGAGTATATTATGAACGCGAATTGGTTAATTCCAAATGAACTGCTTTTTATAAAGTCTAAACTACGGGAGTAAGCTAAAGTTCGCTTTCTTTTACATTATGAGAAGGAAAAAAATATTATTTCATTAAAATCGTGAAGAATAAATAAAGTAAAACCTATTCTCAGTTAGTTGTGGCGAAACCAGAGGATCCCTAGTTAAGGCACGTCTTCTTTCAATTTATTCTTTAATTTTGAACACTCCAGGATCCACCTCTGGGTAGAGTATGAACATTTATTTATAGGTACTTGCACATGTATATGACATGTAACTTAAAATGATCGAACGACCTTCTCCAGTCAATGAATTTACAATGTAGCTTAAGAATCGAACTCGGTTCACCACCAAAACAAAGAGCTCCTGTAAAAGATTTACATGTACATACTGTTTTTAATTTCAGTTATAGTAAATAAATTAATTACCATAACACGCTATATTGGATGGCTCCTGGGTATAGCTGCTTTCCTAATGGTGCTGTTTGTTGTGTGCTTTGTACATAGAATTAGTGGGACTAAAAGACTTCACAGCCTGAAAAGAGTCACCATCTTTGTTCTTCTTCTTTGTGGTAAGTCTATGGACATTATGTAACATATAAGCTTACCGACGCTGGTATAAATCAGTGACAGATCCAGAGTTTTATGTAAAGGGGGGAGGGGGGGGGAGAGCAAAAACATTTTTCGACAGGATCACCGATGAGGATCACGAAGTAAGTGTTTTTCATGATCTAACACACACAATTTTTCACCAATTTTTTTTTTCTGAGAGGGACCCCCCATCTAGATCCGCCACTGTAATTGGACATGATAACTCACTGCATGAGAATTTGAAACAAGGTAGCGACGTATATATAGCGACCAAATTAATAATCGTTCGGAGGAAAGCTCCAGTGATTCATAGTGATTTTCAGGTAGGATTAATGACAACAGGGGCAGACCTAAGATTTCAGATAGGGAGTATGGGAGAAGCTAGGCAACAAAATATGGGAGGGGTAGGGTAGAATTTGTGATATCAAGATTTCATGTAAAAAAAATTTCCCCAATTTTAAGGGGATGGATGCCCTGCATGCCCGCCCTTGGATCCGCACATGTGCAACCATCTACTAATTATCCCCCTCAGTCTAAGGTATCTAATGTTATTTTTTATTGTAACTTTATGTAGTTGCCAAGATGCTATGATGTAAATAAATGTTTTTTTTTTCTATTCCAGCTTTATGTGGATGTCTAGATGTCTATCTTTATACAGAAAACAGAGGTTTATTGTGGACTTACTTCAGTGTTATATTCACAGTGTTTACAATACCATTAGTATATAGTTATGGACTGAGTCAAAAATATAACAACAAAGATCATGATGATGATGTTGAAAAGTTGATTTGATTGTCATGCACTGTTTGTTTCCCTATGTCTTTGTTGTGTATTGCTTATTAATACTGTGTACATTTACATGGTTCTCATAATTTATTTTTTTCAAAGCTACATGCAATAAAGGAATTCTTTTTCATTTTTTCCTATTTAACCAGAATTTTGGTGAATAGAAGTACTGATACATTTTCATATCATCCTATCCTTTTTATATTTCCATAACATAAAGCTTCTGTTTATCAGGGGTTCAGTTTAGACAGGTTTCAGGGCTGTTTTCATGGTTTTATACAGTGAACTATAAATAACATCTGGATCATATTTACAAATACTTTAATGATAATGATGAACATCATTTTATCTTCATGTTATCTGTACCAAATATTTTTGGACAAACAGTATGACATCAATCCATAGACATTGAGTTTCCATGGTTACATTTGATGTAGAATAGATCACATGACTTGTTTCCATTTCACTTGACCTGCTACAAATAAATGTACAGCTTGTCTGTTTTTTATTGTCATGTGACTTATCTAGATCACATGACTTGTTACCATTTTTAGACACACTTTTACCATCATCGTTTCACCTGTTTAGGTGACACATATATCTGTACAGTTTTACTTAAATCTATTGTCTGTTTTGTACTGTCATGTGACTTGTCTTTTATTGGCTGAGATGATGAGTCTGTTTCTATGGCAACACAAATCTGTACATTAGCTGGCTCTGTAAAAAAAATGAAAAGCACTAATCAACTACAACCTTTTTTATGTGGAAACAAAAACACTAGAGATAATAAAGTAAGGATTCAATTTGCATTAACATTCAATTCATTCAATGACATTTATACTACTAAAATAATGAGCTCCATTTTCAGGGGCAGATTCAGACACTTATAAAAGAAGGAGTGCCAGCAGGGGTTCCTCAGAAAAAGGAGGGGGTGCCAGAATGTTATTTGCCATTTTTATCAATTTTATACATGAAATGACAGGTTTCCCAATAAAAGGAGGCGCCAACCCCCTCCATCCCCTCCCTCTGGATCCACCACAGATTCTTCTAGACAACATGGCAAAACAACGGACTAAATGTTTAAACTTAATGTATTGTAACAAGTATGAGGCCATAATGTTTTTTTTTTCCTCTTAATGATTATACTCATGTACTACTGTATGGTGGGTGTAAAATTTGGGGATTTTGAAGCAAAAAGGTATGCGAAAAAATTGGGTGTTTCTTAATTTGGTGGATGATAAGAGGTGAGCTTAGTACTTAAACCCAGAGAAAATATTTTGTAGAATTTATTTTGGTGTTTTTAGAATGACCGTTAATACGCACCAAAATTAGCATACTACAAAAATTTCCCACTATACACAGGCAAAATTTCACATGATTTTCATGCAAATTAAGCAAATAAACTTTGTGACAGACTTCGTGGGAGAATTGAGCCTTCATGTGAAATTCACACAAATTGTTCACATGAAATTAGTGTTAAGTGAATTTCATGTAAAAATTATGTTAGCTTCATGTGAAGTTCACATAAATTTCATGTGAAGTTCGATTAACATGAATTTCATGTAAAAAATATTTCCTTGTGTAGGGTATTAGAAAGGTATTACAAACCAGATATTGTTTTAAATAAGTTTGATCAGAAAACCACTAATTAACAAGTTCTGCTTAGTATAGAGTACCTATCTAATAGTACAGGAGTCATATATGGAAAATGTAACTTCCAGATGCAACCATGAAAAAAAAGGAAAGAAAAACAAACTTTTTAAGTAAGAACTGCAGCCATTCCTCAGTTGTACTGAAAAGTAGTTTCAACTTTGTCAAGTTTCATAGCTCATTGCTACTTTACTAGAAATATTTAAATGATCTGACAGTACACAATGTTTTTTTTTTTCAAAAAATGATTCTATATTGTTCTTATTAAGATAATTAGCCACTGATGGATTAGTGAATGTAAGTGTTTCTAAATTCCTTTGTAACAATCTTTCCAGTTACTGGTTCTTAGACATTCTATGCAAAGGGGAGTAACTCAAAAAAAACAGAAAGACTGGTTCACTGCATTATTAAGTAAGAATGAATTATAAGCAGTCTATTTGAACTTTAGCAACAACTTGGTTATTTTTTTAGTACATTTATTTGTTATTTAATTCATTTCAGATATTTACTAAGGTTAAAATTGATTTATTTTCAAAGAAAATAAAACTTACAACTCTTCCTACTCAAGAGGAGGCAGCTAATCAATCTCCCATCCAGAGGGTATATTGGGTATTTCGAAGCTTATCTCCTCTGCCACACTTGTTTCTGATTAACTGTACTATTTGCAAAAAAGAGGGTGGGGTTGAGAACAGAACTTTATGGATTTGTAATGAGTAGTGCTTATGCCCTATAATTTTCACATCCTGTAAAGCAGTGATACATAGTAAATCAGAAAGCGGTCATAGGTCTGCGGAGGAAATTGGCAGCAGAATCTGTCTGGGATATGAGCTGCTTCTCTTTGCATGAAATTCCTAAAATTACAGTATATGCAGTGTTACAGGTCAAAGGACTACATTGTTGGTGAAGGGATTACATGTATAAATAATTACCTGTCCAATAAGAATGAGATAGTATAACATGAGATACCAATCTGTGTCGTAGTGGACCTAGTTTGTGAAAATCACTTGGTTTGGGTGTAAACAGTTGAACAGTCTGATCTGCATATTTTATCTGCAAAATCATGTTGACAAAATGTGTAAACACATCAACACAAAACAAATACACAATAATCTTACTGCCTTACATGTTTTTTTTTTTTTAAACATCTGATAAGAAATGTAAAATCACATAATCTTGAAAAAGAAGTTGTTTTTACTATGCACATGTTCTTTGGAGCTACAAAAATTGTAACTTAAATATGACAAAAACTATTTTTTTATTCAAGGAATTTCAAAGTATTTAAAAATTAATAGGATCACATTGTTTAAAAATAAATTCATTTAATTTTCAGAGCAAGAAAAAAAACAAAAACATTTAGCGGCTTACAAATAAACATTGCAAAATAAAGTTTCTTATGTACGACAAGTTACTCCATTTGGTGTTTTTTGTCTTTCAATCCATTTAAAGAGAAAAAATAAATTTCAATGTTTTTTCAAAACTAGAGTTTTCCAGACTAGTGTCAGGTCAAGTATATTTATATACTTTCCATCTACTTGTCTTGAAAAGCATTTTTTTGTCCCTAAGTTGAACAGACAGTTCTATTGTACAGAACTACATGTAGTTCATAAATCTACTTTTTTTTATTGAATATACCTTAATTCTAATATTTCTGGTACACTGAACATTTTCAAACATTATATCTACTGGAACTCCCAATGTTAGTCCTGCTGTGAATTTCAATGGCTTGTCTGTAGGCCCGGTAGGCTCGTTAATTATTGCAGTGATCTTTCTGATTCGATTAGCAATAGGGAAAGCTGATGCCTTGATCATGGAGACTCCATGTTGGAGACTTATGATGAATTCTGGGATACCATTGGTGTCAAGGTCATCAATGTTTGAGAACATGTAAGATGAAAAAGCATCAGGATGACATTGACTACTCGATGACATGTAGCTACAAACAGATAAAGAGAATTATTGACATTGAATAGTTTTGTTTTATAGTCCTTGAACAATCTGCACGACTTGAGGGATCGATGACTGCTGACTGATTGATTGCTGACGGATCGATAACCAATGACCGTTGGCTGATCTGATCCCAGTTTTGTTATGTAAAATGATGTAAAAAATTAAACAAATGTAAAATAAAAGTATAAATTGATGTTTAAATCTATTGTGTTATGTAAATATGTGTAAAATTGAACGCTCTGTGGTCACATGATGTGATCACCTGTTTAATGAATCAGTTTGCCGGATGATTGTTTGGAAACTGATTAGAGATCGATGACAGATAACAATTTTTGTTGCACAGATCAGTTCAGGTACTGTAACTGGACATGCATTATTATGGAATTGATGATTCCATTAAAAAAGTTTTTAGGACATTTTTTTTTACATGTTTTCAAAGTTGTCACTTGATGTCACAATAAAATGATTAATCTTGTCTTGTAAATCAAAGGAATTTCGGCAAGCAGGGTGTTGTGAATTAGAGTACTAATCACAAAATGAAAAAGTGAGAAAAAGACTAAAATACCGCTAAAAATTGTGAGACTATGAAATTTTAGACAGCCATGGATAAGACTTCTATGTTTTGCTGTCTCGGCAGTGTTAGATTCTGAATTTCCTTTTAAAGATATTAAATCAAACCTTTTGAGATCTTTGATAAACTTGAGGTAGTACTTTCTGATATCCTGTTGAGTTTCTAATGACTGTTTGGTTTTCAGCTGTATCAGGACTTTTAAAGTGACAGCCTTTAGTTCTGTTTGTTTTATCAGACCGATTTCTGTTACGCTAAGACCTAAGTATGTATACTGACATTTCTTTGTCAACTCCAAAATCTAAAACAAAGTATTCATGTTTATGTTCTATTTGATGAAGAATGTAACTTAGTGATAAAACAAATTTGGATTTTAGCTTTATGCAACTACGGTATTTCGTGAAATGATCAGATACTACAATTGAAAAATACAATAAATTCAGAACATGAAGGTGTACACATTGTCATGTTAGATATACCCACACTGGTACGGGAAGCTGAAATAGAACAGCACTCAAAATCACCCTATTTATAAAAAGCTGCATGACAAATTTGAAATAAATTATCCATTGGGAGCTGAGATAACTGCAACAAAATTTGGACGGACTAGTTGACGGAATGACAGACTGATGAAGTGATTCCAATATATAACCGTCTTCTTGAGCAGTGGTATAATAAAACGTTTTTAACTTAACAATAATAATTAAAAATAAAATGTCTTCATATTTATATTGAATGCATGTACTAATTCCTTCATTTGGTTCTGTACATGTGCAGTATGTAAATTAAGTTGTCACTTATCAACTATCAAAATGTTTGATAAGTCTTTAAGCTGCAACAAGATGGAGCTGACAAGAAGTATGTAAAATCCTGCTGCTCTAGCTTCCAAATTCTGTCGCCAGAAAAATCGCCAGCTGCCATTTTTTGTAGCCAGTTTTCAGAAATTAGAGCCAAAGGGTGCCAAAAAAAATTATACTTTTTAAAAAAAAAGACAGTATTAAAGTCACTGATGAATTATCTTTGTCAATTCATCAAAATAACCTCTCCATTCATGACATACATGTACCCAAGATTCACTCTTGATGCATGTACTTTCATATGCATAAAATATTACTACTCCAGAAACAGGTATTTTACTTCTATCAAAGACTATATTACTATTCTCATACAATCCCTGATTTTAAAACATGTTCACCTTTGTCCTTTATGGTCTAATTTTTCTAATACAGTATAATTTACTTTTTTTTATTGTTTTTAACAAACTTGATTCTTTTTTTCAAGTGATAAAATTTCTATCAAACTACAGTTTGTACCATGAACCATTAATTGTGTCCCTGCTTAATTATCTTAATATCTGAATAGGATTTCCTTAATTAGATTTTGGGAATCCCCATTCTATTTGTTTACCGATTTTCCCGCTAAAAAGTCACATGGCAAAAGTGTAAACAAATGTCATCTATTTTCTTTTATCAATTCTTTCATTTCGAAGTATTTAGACAGTTCCTGATGGGATAATCATCGTTAATTGAATTTAATTTATTCTGTTATTAGGTAAGTCTGTTTCTGAATGTATTACATGGTTAAATAAGGCTGTGAAACTTGTGTGTAGCCATGTGCACATGGCCTTAATTGTGTTTACCTTTGACCAGATGATGAGACTTTTGACTGGCTCAATAGTATATTTACATTTGATTGACACCTCCCATGAGGATATTGTCAGTCCAGTCGTCAACACAAATTTAGAGAGAATATCTGTAGCTGATAAACTTCCTGTCAATTTTAATATACAAAACCTAGGCGCCAAGAAAATCGCCAACTGGCTATTTTTGTCGCCAGATGAAATAAAAAATTGCAAATTGTGACATTGGCGAAGCCCAGCATGACCCCTATCCTGATTTTGTTTTTTGATTAAGTGTCGAAAACAAGTATGCCCCTCATTGGCTGTAGTTTTTTTTACAAATCCTCCAACCTAAAACTTTCATCTGCCCCATGTATACAGACATGATTTTAGAAGCCAAAACAAAAATCAGATATTGACAAAATTTGAAGTAAATATACAGTTAAAAAAGAAACCTAATGGCAAAATTTGAAAAATCACATTTAAAATTTTTAATCTGAAAAATATCACGTCTCTGTACATTTCAGCATCAAAAATGTTTAGGATTTCTCCTACACTGAAAACTTCTATTATTTATATTCATATTACCTTATCAATAGCGCTCAGTGTATGGTTATCTGTGATGTTACTACTGGAAGCTTTCTGTTTGGTCATTAGCTGTAACAATTTTAACAGTATTAAAACTTCACGTGAAAAAGGGTACTACAGTGTTAAAAATTCAGTTTTAAAGCTTTATGTAATACATTGTTAAAAGTAATATACCACATGGTCAAGAAGGCTAGATAAGTTTGCATTGAAATCTGTACTTTAGTTCATAAACAAAGAACTATTGTGAACAACTGTTTTGCTGAGAAATAATTTTTGCCTTCAAGTTGGACGATACATCAATTTTTTCCCCACCCCTGACCTGACCAGAAGTCGGACGGTGTTGTCGAGCCAGGTATGACCCCATTTATACAGGAATCACATACCGGAAGTTTATATTGCAACCAAAAGTCTAATTCATCAAGTTATAGTGGTATTACAAGTTAATAATTTTACATGATCTCAACAATGGAATCAAACTCAAAATGAAAAAAAAAAACGGTTAGAAAATGTCAAAACGTTGTTGAAGTAGATCATTGTGAACAATATTAGTGAGCCTATATAGACATCATATGGTAACAAATATAGAACGAGACTAACAAAAGTTGTTTTCTGACTTTACTGTGGTCATAAAATGACAGAAGATACTTGATGAAATTTCTGCTGAAGAAAACAGAATACAAACTTTATACAGAATTTGTTAAAAATTTCAAATCTGCATTAACTTTCAAAGTCTAAGGGCCATAACTCAGAAAAAATTCAACAGACAAGAACAATATCTGAACTCAAATGAATATAGTCCAATCTCGTTAAGTCAAAGTCGAATGGATCTTGCAAAAATGTTGGAGTTATCCAAGGTTCAAGTAATCCGAGGTTGAGGATAAACCGGAAATACTAGTAGTTTGGTCAATGATTGTTTCTGCATTTACATCATTTGTTGTGCTTGTACATGTACATGTACTTCACTTTACACCGTGTTTCGTAATGTCGTGTGTTTCATATTGGAAGACATTTTTTCTTGTATGTTGTATATCATGTTTGAAATACTGAACGGCACCAAAAGTTTTAGTGAAATTTTCCTATTTATTTTTTCTACATTGAAAATGTCAAAGTTCATCACATGCTGTTTGACTCACAATCAGGAATATTGTCGAACCGTGTGCTTTACATTATTACGATAAAATTTCAAATTCACTAGCGAAACGAAAGTAGTTGTTGAAATACACTTTCTTTTGTCTGTTTATGTTTCATTAAATAGTCACATACCATTATAATTCTTCTGTATTTTTTTTTAAAAATTATATCAAAATATCAAAATATCCGATATCAATGTTAGTGTGAATTTCGACGTGTAATTAATAAAATTCGTTTCTTTTCACTACATACGCGATTTGAAAATAATTAAATACACAAATAAAGCCACAAAAAGTGTCAACAAATTAATTTAAAAAACCACGCTAATCGCTGTTAAAACACACTACGATCATGTTTTGTAACAAAGCAATCAGTTTTCAACTAATTAGTTGACTTCGAGACATCAGGGTAATATTAATTAACCTCGCAGTCCTATCGAGGGGACTGACTGATTACCTCAAATTATCTGAGGTTTCCATTCATCCGAGTTCGAGTCATCCAAGGTAAAATTGTATTGGAGTAAGGGGAGTTTTGCTGGGACTTTGTAATTAGTTCAAGTTATCCAAGATTTTGACTAATCCGAGATTCCACTGTATGCAATCATGATAAAAAAAAGTGTGGAAAACTGATCAGCCAGACAGACAGACAGACAGATGGAAGGACAGAAGGCAAACCTAAGTCCACTTTGTGGAAAGTCACCAGTAGGGGACTAATAAAGTAAAACAATAAGGAAATAAAAAATTGGACCAACTGAACTTTTTTTCAGTAATGATGCAACCCAAAACAATTTTTTTGGTTATTACTTTGGACTAACATACTATTAGTGTTAGGTATCAATACCTGTGTTAAAAGCAGCTGACCCTGTAGAAAGTTTCCTATACATTCTGCTGAAGCTGCATTTTTATTGTCTAGTGATGATATGTTCTGAAGGTCTCTGAAAAAAAGTACTTAAAGTCTAGTGTTTTTCCTAAATTAACATTCATAAATTGATGTCATTGACTCTTTTACTGCAAATCATTTCCTCTCCTTTAACAAATGGTCCAACTTTTGTTGAATTTTTGTCAGGAAGTAGATGTTCGACGGGCCTAAAATTGGATCCCACCGTATAGGACCCACACTTAATGCTGGATACCAAATATCAAGGGGTTGCTATTAGTAGTTACTGAGAAAAGTGTTAGAAAAATAATTTCCCCAACCACCACTCGACCAACATTTACCACACTATAACCTGATTTTCTCTACATGAAATTATATTATTGAGCAGTTAGCAGAATTCTCAATTTATTTAGTTGAAACTTAATGTACAAGATTAATATGGTTTTAGGCTTTGCTTATGAGGGACAGACCTGTTTGTACTAACAATTGACTAAGTTGATAATGTACATAATAACATGCTGTTTATGTGCATTTTATGGTCAAACAATCACTTCTTTACTACACATGTCATTTCCAAAATACTTCACTTATGACAGAATGATTTTAATCCATTCTTGTTTCAGAGCATGTACAATCATAGGTGGATCCATAGGGGACCCAGACCCCTTTCCCCCTTATCAAACTGCAAATATGACAATAGCTCATTTTTTTGTGTAAATGCGTGCATTACAATGTGTATCAAGAATTTTTTTCAGGCCCCTAGTAGGCCCCCTTAGCTCATTCTCTGGATCTGCCAGTGACATTAGGACATTGCTAACATTTGGTCTTTATTAAACAAACCAAAATAAGTAATCACAAAAAATGGTTTGCATTTCTTGTGCCGCATGGAATACATCTAAAAGCTGCTATGCAACGATACTTGTCAATACAATGATAAGACAAACATATAGAAATATATTGAAATAAGGAATCAATAAAATCTACCTACTTTACAATAACCTGTAACATCTGTTGTGCTGTGTGATTCTCCATGGAGCAGATATTCTCTACTTGGTGAGAGATTTGTTGTATAAAGCTGGAGGCACTACTACAAGGACTAGTCTCTAACTTCTGACATTGTTTCTGACCAAAATAGAACAGTTCTTAAATAAATCACATTGTGTCAATTTTTTTTATTTTTCCTATAAATATACTATTGTAAACTCTGTCATTTTT
The DNA here is from genome assembly GCA_037379345.1 of Perna viridis. Taxonomy (NCBI): domain Eukaryota; kingdom Metazoa; phylum Mollusca; class Bivalvia; order Mytilida; family Mytilidae; genus Perna; species Perna viridis. Next base: position 67,654,367 of record CM074512.1, on the reverse strand, counting down.
TCTAATATCTTCTTTCATTTTGAGGTACTTTCATTAATATCTATAACTCCAAATTTAGTAATGGAAACTATATCAGTTCAAAATCTCTCAAATCAGGACTAATATAAAATAAATATACATAGATAATGCAAAATGCCCTGTAGATAAGTGTAATGTTGCCTAGTAAACTTACCTGGAAATTGGGTACGAATTTAGCGAAAAATTTTTGAAGGTTAGTGTAAAAATGACGGGGAAACATACATGTTATTCAGGTATCATTATTGTAGCTATGTGCAAGATCAAGCAAACTTTCCTGAAAATGAGTGTAATGTTGCCGGGTAAACTTACCTGTAATTCAGGTACCACATCAGGCAAACTTTCCTGAAGGTTAGAATATTGTTACCTGGTAAACTTAACTCTAATTAAGGTGCCAGTCCAGGCAAAATTTGCTGTAGGTAATTATAATGTTGCAAGGTTAACTTACCTGTAGGTTACTGTAATGTTGCAAGATAAACTTACCTGTAATTCAAGAACCAAATCAGGTAAACTTTCCTGTAGATAAGTGTAATGTTTCCAGACAAACTTACTTGTAATTCAGGAACTAAATCAGGTAAACTTTCCTGCAGATAAGTGTAATATTGCTGGACAAACTTACCTGTAATTCAGGTACTAAATCAGCCAATCTTTCTCGTAGGTAAGTGTAATGTTGCCAGACAAACTTACCTGTAATTCAGGAACCAAGTCAGGTAAACTTTCCCGTAGGTAAGTGTAATGTTGCCAGGTATAATCCTCAAACATGGTCATCATCGTAGGACAACTGGCAGCAGCATTAAACACCATTAACAATACACTTATATCTTATTACAATTAAGTTTAATTATTGGGAGTAATACATGTAGTTCAGTTCCACATTAAAATTGATCCATTAAAAGTAGTGGTATTGGCAGATTAAAGCTGATAAATAAATAAATTTGGTTATTTCATGAACAAACAGTTATTTTTAAATATAAAAAAAAATGTATGACGTGTTCCTTTGATGATTGTTAGATTCTTCTGTTTTGTTTGTTTTTGTCTCCAGTCTTAAGTTGACAACATATTGTTTGTTCATAGTGAGACCTGTCAGTAAGTGCCTTAGACCATAAAGCAGGCCATTTTGGCAGGCATAAAATTTGATGATTTTGAGGCAAAAAGGTATACAAACAATTTTGGCATTCCTAACTTCAACAGATGATAAGTCATGCACTAAGTACTTAAGCACAAAACCTGTATTTGGCACAATTTGATTTGGCATTTTCAGACAGAGCACTAAAATACACCAACATAAGCACCCCACTAAATTGACCAACTATACAGTAGTTAGTGTTTTTGACCAAGCATTGTCAGCATTATCCTTCATTTTGTGTTTGATGAAGCATTAACTTTTATTATATTGTTGATGAAGCATAAACTTTTGTTGAGGTTTTGTCATATACGCAATTCTCTCATAACTTATTTTTGTTATTTAAGAATTTGTTCGGTCTTAAGGATTTGTAGCAAAAAATAAATATGACTGTGAAGATTTCACAAAGGAATGTATGAATGTATTCACTAATACAGGATTCTGACCTTAATATTTAATGAAAATATAAGTTTTTCAAATAGGAAGACTCCTTTGCATATTTATATACAAAAGACATCTGAGCCACTCCCCCGTTTTTTTTTTAGCAGACAAACTGAAATGAGGGGAGGGGTAACGAAAATCTGATTCCAATCAAATTAAATTTTTGCAAGCATTACACAAGTCATCAGAGATACTTTTAAAGGATACAAGCTGGATCATCCATATCTGGTTCTGGTGTATCAAAGTAGGGGTGAAGGCACAGTAGAACGGGAACCAGTGGTAATGTCAAATGAGGATGTCTCTTCCCCAAGAACTTCATACATCTATTATCAACAGAAAAATGGACAGTGAAGAGAATCAATACAATCTGTAATGGTTACACAAACTTGTCATCAAATTTCCAATCCAGACTTTCATTTGCTTCTTTAACTGTCATAAAAAAACTGAACTTATTAACCTTGAATAACCTTAAATATGCAAATCTTGCCAATTCCACATAAGTAATATGGAAATATATGTCCAACGATGGAAGTAACTGAAATACTCTTTTAATATATGTGTCATTTAAAAATTCTTCATAATGATCGACTGAAGTTTTTGTTTCCTTGCTTTCTATTAATATTGCAAAGTCTCTGATTTTATGTCTGTTGACTCCATTAGACCTTGATATAAATGAAGAACTTTTACCCTACCGGTGCACCTGGTCCATGCTTCCAGTTTTTAGTGGAGTCCGAGTTGCTCATTTACTTTTGTTACTTTGTATGTATGATTTTAGTTACTTTATGTTCTTTGTTGTGAATGTCTGTTTTCCATGTCTGGTCTTTGTCCCTGGATTACATTCTTTTGATTACCGCTATAACCTTGGTTCCCTTGATTACTCTTTCAGGTATGGAAGTGAATGCGAAAGTCGTTTATGGAGGCACACAAAAAGATTTAATTAAATACCAAAACCTACTTCCAAATTGATTGTTTATCTTGAGGATATCTCCTGAGGTTATCCAGTAACCCTATAATACAAGCATTGAGACTTTCTTTGGTGGAGACTTTAACCTCACATAACATGTCTCTCAATGCTTCTCGTGATACTGGTGAGAAATCCTAAAAATATCATAACATACAGTTTTAAAATTAATCAGCAAAAGCATGCAATGTTAGTATAATTTAAAAGCAATTATTCCTTTTGAATCCTTAATACTATTTTTTTACTAGTATTTATGAATGATTTTATGCTAAGACTTGGCAAGGGCGCCTCCTAGCAGGGTTTGAAAAGGGAAAAAAATGGAAAAGCTAAATCAATTCTAGTACCACATTTAGTTATCAATACAATGCAATACATGTATCAACAACATTTTTTTTATTTTGTAGATATAATACATAGTAATTAAGAATTTTTTTTCCTCTAGCATCAAATCCCAGATCTACCACTGAAATTATTTTTAACCCATTCACACTGAGAAATTTTTAAACACTTTTTTCCTATACATACTTTCCTGTTTGGTCACAAACTAGAGTGCAGTTTATGAACTAGTTCTAATCCGCTATGCAATATAAAGGCAAGTAACCCAAATCTTACGACCAATCAACCTGTTACTACTTTATTTCAGATTTGCCATGTTTTTGCCAGGAAAAGGTTACTTATGATGAAGATTTATATACAACAATTCAATTGATAATTATAGCTTCAGGTGAAAAATCCTAGCTTTCAAATGAGGAAAATTACCAAAGGCAAATTCTACAGCAGTAATTGCTAAGTATTTAATCTATGTCAATATATTGCAAGAAATGATAATTATGTTTAGTACATGTATAATGCCTTTAGTTCAGCGTGAAATTCTCAATAGCATTGTAAGAGCAGAGTCACTCAAAAACCCTTCCATAGGCTGGAATAAAGCCCTTAGCATTCCCAAGCATTTTGATATGAATAAAGAATGCATTACTTTCTTTAATTTACCTGTAGAACTCCAAGTATTATCTCCAGCTGATCTTCTCGTACAGTTACATGATTACTGAGTTTACGTAAACTGTTAATAGCATTTAGTCGGACACTTTCTATCTCATCATTAAACATGTCAATAATACTGTCCTGTGACAAAATGGCAAACTCACGAGACTGGGCTGCTAACTCACATAGGGAATCTAAAGCTGCATTTCTAACCTCTAAAGTGCAAAAAAGTACAGCTTCATCAAATTAAATTTATTTTTCATTTACCGGTAATTCTAATTCTACAAATTGTAGTACATAATCCAAGATTTTTTGCACATTTTCAGTGTTCTTATAAAGCAGATTTAGTTGGTTTAAATTTTCAAAATCTAACACCTTTTAAAGTTCCTTTACATCAATTTTAAAGTGTTTTGATCCTTGGTCAACCAAACAGAGTTTGGTTTCGACAGGTTTTTTTTTAAAGGTATGTTGTTTGAATTAATATTGTGTTGCAAAAATAAAAAAAGACCAACAAAACTAGGAAAGCTAAAAACCACAAAGACTAAATTCTTCAAAAGCCTGAAAATTAACTTTATTACTGCTAAATAATAGAACAATTTTAAAACCATCTGTTATTATTGCATAAAAAAAGTCTTCTTTTACATATGTGTATTCACTTTACCTAGAATTATCTTTACCAGAATATCTAAATACTATATTTAGATATACATTTGTAATACTGCTTAAAACGTGAAGTAATTTAGGCAGGTTTGACCAAATAAGATATTCTGAGCTATATTTTGTCTCTGGATATCAAACATTACCTAAAAATTCATCTTCAGTTCCATGAACAAATGCTCCACAAGCTCCCATGTTCATAAGAGTAACTGATTCAGGATTCACTTCATCTTTTGGGGCATCATCAGCCCATTTTTGTCCTGAAGACCATTCACCAGAGGCATATTGGTCCTTTGCTCTCTCATGGGCACTCTTCTTTTCCTTATCATTGAAACAGAAATAAGCATATGATACACCATCTTCGGTGAGAAAAATTCCACTGCTTATTAAAAACTTTCTTCCATAAAAACAAATATTGTACCCAAAAATTTTTTAAAATCCCTAAACACATTTTTGCATTATCAATTATATATAATTTCACTTGACTGACAAAAACAGAAATCTGTAACTGGAAGTATTGAAAACGCTTTAAAAACAAGAGTTGTACCAGCACAATCCTACATAAAATAAGCAGAATTCCATTTTTAAAAAAATAATGTCTGCTAACACTGCCAAATATTTAATTCCAAACAAATGACCATTTTTACAGTATATATATACATACCCTCATATTTGACATCAACTTTTTATCCAGTGTTTGTTCAAGAAACTGTGGGCTGACTTGATGTAAAGATCCCTAAAAAATGTTTGTTGATTGTTGATTAAATTTAATGAGTGTTCATTAACAACCAATGACATCAATTTATATGTTATTCCTTTGAAAAATATGTAAATCTGAAGATTATTCTGTATTTATTGCAATTTTTAATGGGAGAACACAACCCTCTAAGCATTATTTAGATTTTTTTTATTTTTGCTGTTGGGGCCTTTCAGAGCTGGCTAAAAAGTGACTTTTTGCTCTTGTTGAGGACTTTTAAGTGACCTCTTATGGTTTTTATTATTTTGGATTTTGGTCACACACTGCATTGTTTTACCTTGCTTGGTTTGTTCTATGAACTAATAAAGAAAATCCCCTGCAGATCCAAGCCTTTACAGTTATATGTCCTTGAACTTTGACCTACTATGACAGTACATACCAGCAATGTTGCTGCCTCTACTCTGACTTTAACTGAGATGTCATTCATCATATCACAAATCTTAGCAAAACCATCATCCACCAGGCGATTCTTGTCATCTGATTTTGGAACTGGGATTAAACTGTCAAAAAAAAACAACAACTAATATAGAAACATAAATCAATCATTTTATTACACATACATTTATATATATGTAATCTTCATCTAAAACTATGAGTGAGCAATTGATATATTCCTATCCATCAATAATAATGGATGGTACCACATTATAAAACATTTGCAGTATTAACATTTATATTGTTTCCAGAAGTTGGCCCATTGGAAATGGAAAAATAACAAAGCCGCTGTTTATATTAACAAATGGCTGTTGGTAAAAACCTGAACATTCAAACATGTGTATTTTGTGAATTGACCACAGTTGGAATTGCAAGCTACATTTTTTTTAATTTCCCACTAAATGTAAACAAATATTTCCTGTAAAGTACAGATGATTTTAAACATCATGATTATTGTCTACCACTGCACAGAGTGGAATTTACACATTCTCCCGGAATTGTACTGTACCTTTCAGGATACAGATGACTAAGAATCCACACCAACTTTACAGCAGCTGTCCTAACGTCTTCATAGTCATCTGTCAAGGCATTACAAGCAGACTGATACACTGAAAGGTCAATTGTCTGACCTCTCTGGTGAAGCTGTTGCTAAAAATATAAGAAATTGTTGCCAAAAATAAAGAAAATATCAAATGTGTGACGAGACCATTTTTTGTTATATCTCATATAAAACCAAAGACATATTGTTTGTAACTAGACTTCAAAATAAATTTTTGGATTTAAAGGAGTCCTCAAAAGGTTTTCATAGCCTTTCAGGCCCGTCAATAGCTTACTTTAAGGTGTGTTTACACTTGTTGGAAGACCTTTTAGTGATCCTAAGTATTTACTATTTATAGGTTATATACTGGGGCATTTGTTGTGTTCAACATATGTTCTTTTTTCTATACATGAATTTAATACCACAGGTGGCTGGTCTCACAAACTTTGATTTATATCCAAAAGTAAAAAAATAGCAACCTTACTAAATTATTAAAAAAATCCTTCGTAATAAAATTTCAAAATACATGGGATAAAAAACAAGTTAGATTGCCTTACATCATTCAGAAACAGACAAATCTGGGATTTTTTTTCATTAATATAAGTTCCTTATAAGTAAAAGTAATGCCAATGAATCAAACACATAAAAACCACTTACTTCTTACAGGTATATTAACATTTTACAAAAAAAAAATAAGTGACTAGCCTAGCAATGTCTAAAGAATTTACAGAGGTTAAAATCCAATAGCTTCCAAAATTATTCAGGAGTTATCACAAGCATTGTATCTTATTACACCTACCACAGCCCTGAAAGCACTGGACCTAACTCTTGGATCCTGATCTTCTGTGAAGGAGAGAATAAAAGCCTGAACTGTAACATTGTCTTCTGATTGGTCACTATCTTTAGAAAAAATATCAGGTGATCCTAGAGATCCAACAGCTTGTAAACAGCTGCATCTCACCACATGGTTGACATCTTTAGAATGCTGCAAAGAAAATAAGGCAGAGAGTGATTATTTAATTGATAGATTGTGGTTTAACATCTTGTGGCAGATATTTTATGCATTCCAAGACTACAGTAGAATGTTTGACCAAGGTCTCTTCCTATTCAAATGGCCACCCCTGTATGTATAGTACAAAAAACACACTGAACCTAGATTTATTACATTAAGTTTATAATCTGTGTGTTGATCAAAAGTGTAATTTACTACAAAGGTAGATGAATATTATCAACATGTGTGAGTAAGTTTCCTCTGTTAGCAGAACTGATTATCTTATTTCAACACATCAACATGAGAGTCTGTATATTTGTAAAAAGTTTCATCAAAGTCCACTGAATTGTTTAAGAGTTTGGCTGACAAGATACAATATATTAACAGACAGACAAGGTGAGTATTCAATTCCAATCCTGCTGTTTTTGTCAAGATAAAAATAAAAATAGATTAAAACAAATGCTGACACCTTTATCTTACTTTATGCAATCTGAATAGATATAAAACTGGAAAAGAGAGAAACTATTTATTTATAGCAAAATGAGCAAACTCAAAAGACAAAATAATTTGTGTGTGATTACAAAAAATGATATATTGGTAATTTCAAAACAATACAGTTGTATACTTTCTGTTTGACTATTACTTAGATTTTATCAGTTTACTAACTTTGTTATTACCCTACATCATACATAAAATGTACCTCTCTGATAATCTGTACTATTTTTGAATGGAGTTCCTTATTATCAGGGGCAGATAACCCAACTGTCTGTAGACTTAGAATCAACTGTCCAATCACTTTGTGAGACTCTAAAAATTAAACATTTTTTTAGCATAGCATGAAAACGTAGTTGTAAAAGAGAAAAATCTATTCTAGTATTAAAGAAACCTAATCTGGTTACCCAAAATTCTCACTTCAGTCATGTTATAAATGTATATAAGTAATATATATACATACTTTTACTAAGAATAGTATCCATTTCCTATTTTAATTATTTCAATTTGATGCCCAAATATGGCTTAACAGGCCTGAGAGATTTTGGAATGATATCTGGCAGAGGAGTTAATTTTCTTGAGCTTCTGATGCATGACCAGTACTGACTGATAATATACCCAATCTTGTATGTGATAAACCAGCATGCTAATACAAAGATGTTAAGCTGTATTATCAGTTTTCACAGTACTTAGGGCAACAGTAAAAATGGTCATTGATAAAATTTATAATTAGTAGGAGGTCAATGTGTCTTTTGGTGTTTTTTGTTTTTCGTTTCTTTCAAAAAATATATTTAATTGCACAATTTGATTTCAACTAGAATCCTGGTTCCCTTGATTACTCTATAACAATATTGACATTTTTGTCTCTGTAATATATTACAAAAACTTCACCCTTTCAAAGATTGGAGAAGTGGTGCACAAACAAGGAGAAGTTTTTGCTCATTTCTCCCTCTAGATTAGGTCTTGAATTTAAATTGCAGAAATTTATATCTATAACATCACCAACCATTCAAGCAAAATAGTAGATCAAGAGCATTCTGCTAAGGCATACTCAAATACTGATAAAAATATTGCATGATTATTTACATCTACCTATATAAACACACATACTTTCAGTTTTAAGTAGTGACAATATTTCTTCAACTACAGCATCAGCAGCACATTGTGGATGTTTGGACAATAAACCCAGGACATTAGCAATTTTCCATCTCACTAGTGATTCCTTCTCCCTGTGATAATGATCTATTAGCTGTCTAACAATAGTTACAGCATTTTCTCCAACTTGTGAAATCCTCCTCTCAAACTGTAGCAAGCTACTAAGAGCTTCTTGAGATGAAGCCGCACTGGTTAGATCTAAATGTACTTCTTGCGGAAGGGGTTTTTGTATGAGCTTTAACTTTTTGACAGGCCTGGGTTCTTCCTAAAACAACAATACCCATACCTAGTGAAAATATTACAGATGTATGTACACTGTACATGCATGCATTTGCAAAAGAAATTATGAATTTAGCTTAAAAGCACATAAACTATATGTGCAACAAGCACTTACATTTGTTAGTGTGAAACTATGAAACTTGAAACAAAGTTCCTATATGTATAGAAGACTGGATACCAAATACAATTCCAAGTTAAGTGCTGTTAAGCTAGAGTGTTTTATTCAACATCATGTCATGTGCAGGGTAGGAAACTCACAGAAAATATCTACCAGACCCGAGGGCTGGCTACATCAAAAAGTTACCTATCGTGATTAAAATTTACCAGCCCTGAAAATTTAGGCAATAAAATTCCTTTTCAGATTCTAATGTATTATGTATGACTTATGGTTTGTCACTTGACGAAAACACACCGCAACAAGTGCATATATAATTGAGACACTACAGGTGACTTTAAAGAGCATTTCATTTTTAGGGGGTGGATTTTTGGTCTACAACTTAATTCAGCATGCAATCTGAAAAGTTGTGCTTTAAGTAAATAAAAATTAAACTTCGATTTCATTTATTGTTACTTCACTTAAACTCAGTCACTGTCGATAATTATCCTCAGACTTTTCTAGACAGCTGAATGGCATAGTTGAAAATATAACTTTCCATGCAAGTCGTCGCAAATTAACCATTCAAAACTCTTTTTAAAGCTTGGAACAATTAATCGTTTTGGCTAAGACTGATCATACAATTTATTCTTTTCCTTCGGATCAAGGTCGCTTTTTTGGGGAGGGAAGTAAAAAATATTGTCGTAAAGACTGTTACATGTGATAAAGTGGTTCCTTCAAAACTGGAGATTAGTCATTTTTCAGTTGGAGATTTGGTTTGAAAACTGGAGGTTTTTAATCAGTGTTTTTTTTTCTTCTAGCAAAACAAGTAAATTTTGTGTAATGTTTATGGACAACCTCATACTAGAAGTTTGTTTTGTCATAATCTATGCTGAGTATTGATTCTCTTGTCACAAGTTATTTTCAAAATAATGTACCATATTTGTTAGCAATATATTTTCACGATATTACGGCTATACCATGTCCAATGGAAATTGAAGTGAAAGCCTATTTTTTTCATTAACTGCATACCATGAGGTTAAATATTTGGGGAAATGTAGCAAATATTCAATAATGCTGATACAAAATCTCCAAAACCATCACAATTCTACAGGAGTATCATTTTCTTTACTTATTGCAAACGAAACCTGGGAAATATACTGTACTGTTGAAATTACAGAAAATGTAAAATAAGAATTATAAGGGATCGGAGATAACTGACATTTTGAATCAAGAATGGTAATTTTAAAATTTGTTTACACACGAGGCTCTACTGTAAAATTGACAGTAATTAACAAATTAAATTAATCTATAGGAAATGGTTGGTTGTACATGAAATGTGGATGTGTTCAATCGGGATCCATTTTTACTAATTGCCAATCATCATCAATAACACTGATCAGCTGATTGCTCCACAGAGAATATTTACTTGTCATAAAACATTTCCTTACCTGTTTAGACAGCAATTAACACCTTTTGTCAAATTTATGCCTCATTAAATAATCAAAGGAATGAGATTGAAACACAAATTTTGGGGTTTGAATACCGGTGTTTCTAGATATTTTTTTACAGTTCAGAAAGCGGTATATTTTCTGTTCCCACGGTAGAACTGTAGAAAGGTTCTAATTCCGGTAGAAATGACATACCAACGTACATGTTGTAGGTTCATATACATGTGAAGATACAACTTTTACTAATTTAACAACAAAACAAATTCATTTTTTCCCTTTCTGTCAATATTTTTGTTTTATAAGCGTCACAATCGCTATTGATTGATTAAATAAAAAATCAGCCAAAGGGATTTGATTTGACAAATACAAGGGTTTATCATACTCCTTGCAGAGATCAGAACAGTTATGAATGAGGTTATACTGAGAACTCGTTACAAAAACAGAAAAGCGTAATCCCAATCATCTGTAAAAATAGCCTGATCACCAGGCTGTTGAAATTTAATATTTGACCACCGGATTGTAAAACAGGCAGTCTCGGGCTGTCAGGTGGGCTATAATTTTCAACTCTGACATGTGTATATGTACATGTAATAATACATACAAGGAAACATTAACAACCCTTTTTTTACAATCCTTATAGTTATACACAATCTTTGTACCAATTTTTTATACAAGGATTGTTAACAATCCTTGTATACAAGGATTCTTAACAATCCTTGTATACAAGGATTCTTGGCAGACAAATTAATTGATCCCTAACAGATATTGATGTACAGAAAACAGCCTTCTTACTTGTATAACTTGGCTAAATTCAGCAACAGCCCTTTTCTTCAACAAAGCTGCCATCCGGAAGTTGAGAAAAGAATGTAAGAAATTAATCAAATGACGGTACAGACATGAACATATTCCGAATATGAGACGCACACAAGGGCTTGATAGACGTTATGAAATATTATGAAAGTATATGACAACATTAGTATATACAAACAACGGACCCTGTAATTTATTGAAGTAAATTTAGGAGGGGACATATACGATAAATGCATGATAAAGGCAAATGGTGGGTCCAGTGGATCCAGCTATAGGTTTTGAACCCACCCCTTTGTTTTAACATACACAATGTAACTTTTTGAAAAGTTTTTATCGTCGCCTAGGTCATCCACCCGTCCCTGGAAATGCCGATCATGGTTTATTGTCAAGATAATATATACGCATCCTTAATAGTAAAATATTTCCAGCAGCATTAAGATAGCATTGGAAAACTGCATGAAGCGATATATTCCAAATTCCATGCATCCAATATAGTAAATATGAAGAATTCTGAACTTTGCAACCAGCACGTATTTATACAAAGTACAAAAAAACTACAGCTCTGTGTTCAAAAGGCAATTTAGAATTTGAATTTTTTTCGCATAAGGGACTTATCATTTTACCGATTATCGGATGGGGGAGGCTCCTTATCTCTGGCCAATGCATACAGAAAAATGTATACCCCCTCTTAAGCTGATTAAGAAAAAAATATTCCCCTTCTTACTCTTTTGACACCCGTTATTTTGTTGTAGATATTCTTATCATGAAATTTTATGCCATTTAAATAAAACGTTAGAAACAATGACACCTTCTAAAATTAAAAATCAAACAAGCGACACATTATCCTTACATGATATAATCTAAAACTAGACACCAAAGACCTATGTCAAAAGATGAAAAAGTTAAAGCACAGGCAAGAAATTGGCTTTAAAAAATAAATTTTTCAACCATGAGGTCGGAGACAACCAACTTTGTTACATTTACCTACTTACCAAATAACAAAAGCCCTTGTAAAAAAAACGAAAAATTATGAGCCGAACAAGAATTTGTCTTATAATTCTATTATTTGACCTTGAGGTCAAAGGTCAAAGTCACCAAATTTAGTACAGTGCCCACATAATATGATCTACTTGCATACCAAATCACAAGACTATGTGAAAAAAAGTTATGACCCGGACAAGAAATTGGCTTAAACAATCAATTATTTGACATTGAGGTCAATGGTCAAGGTCAAAGGTCAACAACTTAAGTATGCAACATATTATCTTCATATGATCTATTGACATACCAAGTATGCAAAACTAAAAGGATATTGTCCGGACAAGAAATTGGCTTAAAAATCAGTTATCTGACCTTGAGGTCAATGGTCAAAGGTTACCAACTTTGGTATGCGACAGATCATCTTAATATGATCTATCGACATACCAAATATGACAAGCCTATGCCTGTGTCAAAAGATAAAAAAAAGTTATGACCCAGGCAAAAAATGGCTTTTAAAATCAATTAATCATTTGACCCTGAGATCAATGGTCAAGGTCAAGGCGTAGTTTATGAAGGGCTACACGTCCTGAATAAAGTCAGACCTGCAAATGCTGCAATTTATATAGAATTCTTAGTTGGTTTCCAATACACGTATCAGTGGTACTGCCTTGTATCAATTATCTTTTGACCTTAAAACTATTCTTTGACGAACGCACTGATAGCTATATAACTGTCACATGATTGATTAAAGCTGCATTAGCTGTCAAATTTGTTCAGTTTTGATTCTACTGAATTTCGCTGATTCAATGAAATAAGTTTGTAGTATTGCAATTGAAGCAGCCAATGTCGATAATACCTACAGAATATTGTGAGAAAAACGTTTTTTTATCAGAAAAGATCGATAGCTCTGATCGAATTATTTTTCGCCACTACTCCCGAAGATTGCCGACAGGACATACACGTGAATTAAAAATACTTTAACCATGATAAAAAAAAGAACAATAAGGGATACACAGGTAAGCACGTGTTTTGTTTTCATTTCATTTCATCTCTTCCTTCATTAGTTTACAAATGAATAATGACCATAATTGAGCCACATTATATCACAATACGTAAATTTCAAAGGGATCCTTGCGTTATATTCGAACTTTTTTCTTTTACGGCTTGAGTCCGTCGGTCTTCCTTACTTTTGCTTTGCAACCAGATTTGTTACTAAAGAAGCGACCCTTACAGTACATGCGCGGATTTATGTCACCAGAAGTCACATGCATACGAAGTTATCTAAGTCGATATTTTGTCTTGCAAGAAAATGAATATATAGACAACCATTTCATGTATTTTAATGCATTTTATGTGTGGATATCAAATGAAATTATACAGGAAAAGTACGAATTAGTAGAAATAATTCAAAGTTAAGGTATATTTCAACAGAAAAAAAATTTACGAATTTGACAGCTAATGCAGCTTTAATATTATTGTCTTGATAAAACCGTTTTTCACAGCACACTCAGCCATTAAAATCACCAAGAAGTATTATGGCAATTCATTATTCATATTTGATCATGTCATTCCCGATAAGATCAACAATAAAGTTATCGTGGTTTTGAAGTGTGGTGGATTGTGCTTGGGAGGGTTAGTAGAGCGGTTAAATAATACAAACAAGATAAGTATAGATGCCATTTGCAAGATAAAATAGTGACCAATGTGATAGACCTCAAACCTATAACAGGGCCAATATGAAATTACTTATTTATTAACATATAATACAAGTATATAACAATTTTATACAGCTTTCTTAGGTATTTAGCAATGTAAACCAATATTTAAAAATCTTGTATTTTCTTGTACAAATAAAAGGCAGTCTGCCTATAGTTCATGTTAATATACATGTACCATAACCGAAAATCTAACACTAAACATATTCTCACAATAGTTCGAGTGGACTCTCTCTCTCTCTTTGGCTAGAGTTGTATGTACACCCCTATATTCCACTTGCATAACACAGTAAAGAACTAAAATGTAAGTATTGAACATAAAAAGCGACATAATCTAAATCCACATTTTTTCAGCAGACATTGTTTTTTTACGTGATTCAGATAAATTCTGTTCGATTTATATCTTAGACTACTCATCAACATTCTCAGTAATATAAAATAAAAAAAACCCGCTAAAACACTGAGACTGTGAATGCAGTTTTATTCTGATGCCGCTGATGATACGTAAGTTACTCCTTGAGACACATGTACAGCATACCCGAATACGCAATATTAATAGGAATGGTATATATGTGTGTGTTATAAAATCTCTTTGTATTTTTTTTTCTGCGTCAAGCTCAGGAAATTCACAATCGCCGTTTGTGTAATCACGTAGCTCATTGCCACATGCAATGTCAAACTTCCTAGACGATAAGTGTTTGTCAGTGTTCATGAAATAAATGCTACGGTACATTATCCATTCCTGAATTTGAAATAAAGCGGTTTCAGTCACTGTACTTCAGAAAGTCCATATTCTTTCGATGCGTTGATATTCACCCATAAACTAAACTGAAATGAGAACCGATTTGTTCATCGTGTCATAGTTCCCCCCTTCATTCTACCCTGGACTATGAGCAACACTGGGGGTGTTTCTAGAAAAGCAGAGGACGCTTACCATACCGGTGCCCCTGGTTTATGCTCCAAGTTTTTTAGTGGAGTCCGAGTTGCCCATTTACTTCTGTTTCTTTTTACGTGTTGCTTTAGTTGTTTCATGTTCTTTGTTGTGTATGTGTCTGTTTTCCTTGTCTCAGCTTATCCCTGGATTACATTTATTTGGTTTCCGGTAGAATTTTAGTTCTAAAGGTTACTCTCACTGCTAGACAAAAATAATGACTGATATGGTAATTCGGTCATTTCATGACTGATACAGACACTATGTGTCTCAAGAAATGTCTGATCTGTCTATGAGAAATACATATTGTCTACCGCAACCATCAAAATGTTGCGCCAGCCTTCACTGTCGACCTAAACAATTATTTTGTTTAATTAGACAATAATTGGTCATGTCAACACTTTCCTGGTCGAGTTTGTCATACAATGTATACGTAAACGGTTTTTAGGTTGATTTAGACAAAAAAATGTAAACGTCAACAGTTTGTTACGTTAAGGTAGACAATATGGTTCTATCTAAAACATTTTATGTAGCTATATTTTGTCCACTTCGATGCAAAAATGTTGAATTAGATATTTTATGTCAAAGTCAACACTAACTATGGTTTAAGGTTTTCAGAATGTCTACAACAACACATTGTTTAGTTAGACAAATTAAGTTTTTAATGAACATTATTAATTGTTGAGATGATCAAAATATGACTGAACAATATAAAACGAGCATCTAAGTACACATTATTTTTTTGTCTTAGTTACATTTTGTGCGTGGTCAATACAGTCATCATTCTTGAAATATTTTTCGTACATTGTACTATAAGCTTTGTCCCCTCATTCTTTACCTTTACAAGGAAAATACAGCATCATGCATTTGCCTCACAGATGTATCTTTTAATATACCTATTCTAGTAATATTTTTTTGCCAAAGATAACTCTATATATACGAATAATTCCAATGCAATGAAAAAATACCGCATAAAGAAGATGCTTTCTGCATGATTGCTTTTCATTAGTTAACATATCTGAACTTACTAACGTAATGATCTAATAAATAGCTAAGTCTAACTAGCGCATATTACGTTTTCCGTCAGATTCAGAATGATATAGATCGAAATCTTTTAAGCACTAAAATCAAGCTAATAGTCTGTTGTCTCTGTTTTTTATGTTTTTTTTTTACTTTTGCTAGATGTTTTGGTGATCAATCACTTAAATAAGTTTTTATGTCAAATCTGAAGTTTTAATATCACTTTGTCTTGTGAGAGTTAAAACAAAATTTGTATTTTTCCGATATGACTATAGCAAACAATTTTATTTATTATTTTACCTGTTTACATGGAAACTGCTGATCACAGTGAAAGGTAACTTTACTTTTGGGTACTTAACTATTTTATGTACCATAACAATTAAGTTCAATTTGTTTTTGTCAAAGCTAGAACTGTTTTCCCCTGCTATAATCAAACTACACTATGATATTTTCCTACATATTTGATTTTAATGCTGCTGATGAGAGGTTACTCCTTGCATATCGAAATTATGTTTGTGTATTTCGAAGACAGATCAATTTCAATTATTTCATATTACTATATTTCATCTATTCAATCCAAATTTTTCAATTATAAAAACCTAATGCAGGACTTTGAGAATGCGGACTTCAAAGTTATCCTTGCAAAAACTCTCCATTTAAATATGGCATCTCCGGTCACGTCATTGCGGGATATTTAAACATTATCGAAAGGGAATCTCCCCGTAAGTTCCTTTCTAAATGTCCAAAATACCGTGAACCACGCTCCAAAAATTCGAATTGTACCTTTAAAACTAATTTGTAATTAGGTCAATGAGTGTAAAACCTACATCAGTTTTCAAAGATCCTGATGTAGCAAAAACATTGTCAATTATACATACATGTAAATATGTTGTCGTACAAGCAGACAAAGTCCAATACAACATTGTTTTTGTCAGCAAAACGTATTACATCTAATGTTTATTATCACAGTAGACGTAGAAAATAATAGCAATTATAAAAATTATAGTGCTACCATACTCTACAAGGAAGAGATAGTGAAAAATTATAAAACTGTGCTGTCATCTTTTAGTCTCTCTACAAAAGACGATGATTGTAAATAACAAGAATCCAAACAAGCAGCGCTACACAGAACACTTGTTACTACCGCTGTGGTATTAATTCAATGTGGATCCTACAAAATTCCAAAGATCTTCAGAAAATCCTCAATTCAAGATTATTACTAGAATACAACAACATTAAAACTTATGATTTTTCAAAGAGTAATCAAAGGAACCTAGATTCCGGACAACAATAAAATGTAATTCAGGGACATATGACCAGACATGGAAAATAGACACACACAACAAAGAACATAAAAAAAAAAACAAAAATAATACAAACAAAGTAATATAAGTGATTGAGTAACTCGCATTCCACTTAAAATGCATAGTACAGGTGCACTGGTAAGATAAGCGTCCTCTGCTTTTCTAGACACACCCGCCGAGTTGCTCATAAAAAGTCAAGTCCCGGGTGGACGAAAGAGGTAAAGAAAATATGAACCATAAAACTTCTGTAGTGATGACGTCAATCTTGTAGCTCAACATAACTCTGTTCCAGAGGCCTAATTGTAAGAAGACTAGCGCGATACAAAAAGTCTGCGTAGTTAGAACAAGCTCTGAAACAAAAACATCAGACGATACATGTAATTTGTCAAAAATTAAAAACAAAATGTCGATGAAGAAATTATCAGTAATTTTGATTAATAATGGCACAAAGAAGCCACAATAAGTGTGAAAAGAGGCGTAAAATTGTTTTAACAGTTTGAACCAAATCGTTCATTGTAATTATCTAAACACGCATTTAATGAAATTCAGTATAATGTAACGCATTCTGCTACAGTTGTGGGTGGTATGCTAGATCACCACTCTCAAAAATGAATATCACACTAGTCTCGCGCGATATCTTCCTTCGTGTGTTCATATAATATACCAACCTCAACTGCAGGCTCTATGGGTACAATACTGACGTGTAAAAAACCATTCTTTTACTACACATAAATACAAATCAGTCAGCCAACGCGTAACAAGATCACAGTAGCCAAAATATGAATGAAATGTGGCCCTGAAGTAAACAACAATTTCGTTTCTCATCTTAGCGTACTGTGAGTAGAACTTGTTTGGCTTCCCCCATTGATTTTTGTTCATAAATTGTTGGTAAGTTAAGGAACTGTTTGATAACCTTACATGTAAAATCAATGTCAGAAAAAGGTGTTTAAACAACTTTCTTTTATGTTATATAATAAATTGATTTATATGCACTTAACTTATACACAAAGGAAAAAAATAATATGTAGTTGTCGTCGTAACAGCCTATAAGACTTATAAAAAATTAAAATTTCTAAAAGAAATAAAAGATAATAATTTTGTTTAATTACACAGAAAAAAATCAATTAGACTATTTTTGATATAACTGTACTACAGTCAAACTTCGGTAGCTCGACATCCACTGGACCATTAAAATGTGTTCGTGTTATCGGGAGTTTGGGAAATGATGGTCGTATTTTCAGGATTCCTTTCGTTGTCGGTCCGAGTTCAACTTTATTGCTTACTTTCTATGAAGTTTTCATTAGTTCTTTGACATTTTTCATTCTTTTTCGGCAGGTTATGTTGATTTGTGGACATTAAAAATGCTGTGTTTGCTTTAAAAAAACATTCAGAGTTCAAGTTCCTTGGTCAATAATTTGTTTTCATCCACAAGCAATTTTCTTTGAGTCTTTATTATGCCAATCAACCCTATGTTGTATGACTATAGGGCGTATTTCGACTATAAGGTATTTCCAAATTAAACATGAAAGATGAACTAATAAGGAAAAGAAATGGAAGTCTTATCTTGGATTATATTTCAAATAACTTTTACCAGTTGTAAAATCTACTTAATTAGTGAGGACTTAGTATAACCTGTAATTATGTTAAATGACATTTGGATTAATGATAGTGTTCCAGTGTTTCACACCTTTTATTACCAAAGCTGACACAATGCTCACACGTTTGAGTAAGTGAGGGTTATTCTCTAAGATTTATTACCAATTGGACCAAATAGTCAGTTCGAGTGTTTGAGAAATCGAAGTTCGAGGAATCCAAGGTTATTTCTATTGATTATATAGGAAACAGTTTCGATTTTTTTTATCATGTCCGAGAAATTCTGAGTGTTAGAGACATCTGCGTTCGAGCGAGTGAAGTTCGACTGTACTTGTTTTGGATACTAGACATCACATTAACAGGTCTAATTCCTTCGAGTATTGTTTTTAGCCGTGTTTTTTTTTAATTTCTATATGTTGATTGTTGCTAATGTCTCCGTTCTCTTTGAGTATTTTATTTATATCTGATTTGATATAACCGTGACAGTCCTTAATATATAAATAAAATCAAAATGTATATTCAAGTATATAATAAATTGACAAATTTGAATGGGGTAAATTCACTTTAATTTGATTTGCGTTTGAACTATGCCTTTTGAACAGTGCAATGACAATTAGGAAAAATAATAAACTGTAAGAAGATAAAAATCTAGTGAAAAAAAGTTATATTTACATTAATCAAGTCTGGCCTTTTTATGCTTCTTCTAGTTGTTGGTTTTTGTCTCTGGTGTTGTACTTGTGTCATAGGGAATAGTAAATAAAAGCAGGAAACGTTGGAACATCTTGTTAGATGGTACCTACAATTTGATAAGTAAATAAAAATCACAGACCCAGGAATGCATATACGATTGAAATCCAAACATATTCAATTGTTTAGTGGGCTTGATAATCGATTATGTCTAAAAATATATTGTGTAGTCCATTTAAACGATTTTTGTCTGATTACTGATCACTTGCCGAAAATTTGTGAAGACTAGATAATTATAGGGCGTATTTCGGCTGTAAGGTATTTTCAAATTAAACATAGATGAACTTATAGGAAAAGAAATGGAAGTCTTATCATGGATCATATTTCAAATAGCTTTTACCAGTTGTGAGTATTTATGAGATCAATCAGTTATAAACGATTTGGAGTTATCTTTAGGAAATAATTGTTAATTCAAAATTAAGCTATATCACATACTTTGAACGGGTTTACTTCAGGCTTGATCGTTGACTGATTGATGAAATGGATAGTTATCGAAGAAAAGTTGACAATAAGTGTGTGAGAAAATTGTTGCACGAATTCTGTTTATTCTTTAAACCTTAAATACATAAATCCAACGTACTCATCAAAATTTTTTAATTCGGGCAAAAATGGTTCTTTATTGATTAAATACGGGTGGTGTTAACTGACTTTTTGCCAAAAAATAAAGATATTTATAAAAGCGCATTTACTTAGATAACAAATTTGATAAAAACAACAAACAAACAAACAAACTAAAAACCGAATACCATGAAAGCAAAGATACAAGATAACAAAAAAAAAAAAAACAAAAACAAAAGCATAATATATAATACACATTGTTACGAGATTTCTTGTTTGTCGCATTTACGTTATTTCTTAATTTAAAACAACATTGATATCTATGTTATTTTAATTATCAATGCATACTTTAGAAGATAGTTTTACATCGAGACATTGTGTAAATAAGTCTTTATAGTGATTATGAACTCACCATGATATACGATGACTTACATCGAAATCATAGTTCTTAAAGTTGCATGTACACCTCTTTGACCTTGACTCGTTCTTACTGATTTCAATTTGTTGTTAGTTCGAACTACTGTTTTAATATTTTTGTTGACTAAAATCTGTTTCAATACCCATGATATAATATCTGAAACTCATGTCTCAGATGCCCACTTGTGTATGCAATTTCACTTAAAGATACACTGTTACAGGTTTGAAAAGAACTTGCTCGTTTTAATTGTTCAACCAAAACAAATATGATACAAATGATTTCTTTATAATTTTGCTGAACTAAATACGTTCATGTATATTACCAGGCCTAATTCATAAGGAAGTTTAGCCTATAAGACATATCAGACATTTCTAAAGTTCTCCTTACAACGTAAGACTGTAGAATATTTAGACTTGCAAAAGTTGATGCATAGCCAATCACCTCATTCGTTTGTTGTCTCCAAAAAGATATATTTTGATCGTTCTTATTCTTACGTCGTCGTAATTTGATGTTTAAAACAGTCCCTGAACCGATTTGCACAGCTGTTTGTGGCATCGATAGACGGTAACTAACTTATAGCTGTAAATATTTTTCTGGCGTGGCAGGCGTCACTAAGTTGAAGCAAAATGACAATACGAATTTCAAAATTTGAATTACGCGCGACGACTGCACTAAACTTGATCAATAGCCAGGAAAAAATCAAGAAACAATGCCAAAAGATCGTAACACGATGTCACGGGTCCAGACAAAAATGTGTATTGATATTTAAGACGTTTCTTTACATAAGAAGGTCAAATTTTGCTTTCACGATGTGTTGTATTGAGATTTCCCTCCAGCCATACAACAGACAAAACAATGTAATTAAGGGGAGTCCTCGCCATACCCTTACCAAAACGACGGTTTAATATTAAAAATTAAAAGACATGGATGTCTTGTCGAGAGAGAGAGAAAAAGATAAAAACATTATTCAGTAACATGACTGAATAATCGGTTCATTTCATTTTTTTTTTCATTGGAATTTATATAATTTGAATTATTGTTAATTTCAGTCTACACTACAATATTGAGTTCAATTTTTACATTTTATTTACAAAAGCTTATACAGGAACGAAATGTAAAATGCTTTATTTAAAAGTTTATATTTTAATTGTTTAAACAAAACAACGAAACAAATCATTCTACAAACTGGTAAAATGTACGATTCAATCAGGAACACGTACTGAATATTAACTGGTCATTGTTTTTTTTTACAGATCGCTGACTGATCTGTTAGTGTTCATCGATCATGAATCTCAAAAATGGTTTGGATAGAGAAAAAAAACGATTTCCTGTTTGCAGAATTTATCAAATTCCACGAAATAATATATTAATTGAATTAATTATATTTCATTTACTTCATCCATATATCACATATTTAGTATCTTGTATATCCCAATGTTGGTTCTTTTTGTCGGTATGTATCACAACCATTATCATTTACTCTGTATCGCATACCCCGTATCGCACCCCTTTCAGAACTCATCGTTCTTTAATATCCCGGGGCTGTCGGGTTTTAAAATCAGGAACAGACGACGCTTAAAGTAACGCAAATAAATTTTTAATAGATAATAATAATAATTGAGGGGCAATCAGCAATTCACATCGGTACAGTGAGCATTCTGTTTATGCGGTATTAACACCGTGATATCACTTATATATCATTTCTTGCGATGAACCTACAAGTAATTGTGAAATATATAGCAGTCATCACTATAATACATGAACTTGTCAAGAACCAGAAATACAACTAAAACCATTCACGGGGCCTGATATATGTATCTCGTTGGATTCACAAACCTTTACAGAATCAATACAAACAAATTTGATAGCTGGATCTGCAAAATGTACCACTTAACCTCTTCCAAAAATTTTAACTTTTATAACTTTATAGCTTTCAAAAATGGTCTAACCTTGACACTTGTTACTCCTGAAGGGGTATTATGTCAATGTTGATCCTGTAAAATCTGCTGGAAACCGATAATGCTAGATTATCTTTATCAGAATATAAAAGCATAAATAACGATGGCTTTAACCCTTTGTAATACTATTCCCCATACACAGTTGAAATTCTAACATTATACATCGTTGTTACGCCAAAAGAGACGAAATACCTAGATATAAATATGTAGTACTTGGTAAAGAGCCTTCACATTTGTGAAAAACGATTCTATATCGTCTCCTAGATGTACCGAAGATTGTGTAAAAATGACTAGATTTTTATATCGACAACATATTGGTTTATTGTGGTAAACGTGATCTTCAACAGACGGTCGGCATTCTAATTGGAACCAACTCTCTGACATATCCTTCACTCGTATGAGGTACTTTATGGCTGATCTTATTCAAAAGAAGGAACGAACATTATTTACCCTGGTCTTTTGAAAGCAGTTTTCACTATATAGATGACGTTTTGTCGTTGATCATAATAGTGTTTCCAGCAGCATCATGATACCCTGATTTGTTAACCGTGGCATAGTTTTCCTTTTCTCTTCGTCTATCATGGATATGATATTTTATCGTCTGTGTTTAGAAAAAGCAGAGGAAACTTACCGATGCACCCTATTCATACTCCCAAATGTAAGTAGAATCCAGGTAGCTCATTTACTTTAATTTCTTTTACGTGTTATTTTGGTTATTTCCTGTTCTTTGTTCTGTGTTGTTTATTGTTCCTGTCTAGTCTTTATACTTCGAATATATACTTTTGATTTCTGCTCGAATTTGTGTTACCTTGATTGAACATTTCTTATTATTATTTTGTTTGGCTAAATCAACTATATTAATGCACACAAAACTAGTCATTTGTTCCTTTTCTGTTTGGACATGTTCATTCCTGTTTTGTTCTGCTAAGTTTTGTTTGTTTGTTTGTTTGTTTGTTTGTTTGTTTGATTTTGTCATGTTTTCGTTTTTTTATTGTACTTTGTTTTGTTTTCGTTATTTTGATTTGTTTGTTTTTGTTTTGATTTCTCTACGACACAACCTCTTAACTGTTGTGTTTTATTTAAAAAATGAAAACCTAATTAAAGAGTATTGTAACAGCCCCAATATATTATTGATTAATGTCGCTATGTGTTTTGTTTTGCTTTTCTGTGTTTCGTTTTATATTTTATTTGTTGCTATATTTTTGCTATGATGATTTGTAACTTGTGTTTATATTGTCAGTTTGATTTTGAACGCAATTCTTTAAAAAGTACCACATTTAAAACAATTGGCAATGGTCTATAATCAAGGTCACAAATTGTTCCTTTAACCATTGAATAAACAATATAAATAATCTAATGCATAACTTTTTTGGACCACCATAGATAACTTGCTTTGATGCTCGTTATTTATGCAGGTAAGGGGTCTTTCCAAGGGTCTATGTTTAACACCTTAGAAACAATCTTAAATTTAATATATATGTAGACATATTTGTAGCTCATAGTGACAATCCATTTATTTCGTCAGATAGCCGTCTGTGACAATAATTTAAAATATTTCAACGACAGGTAGCAACACTTGCAAGTACCAATGCTTAGTTACCTTCTGACAAATTAATAGCTTTGAAGATTATTTATTCAAACATCTTTTTTCGAGAACAGATAATGATAAAACAGAATAAGTAATATTAGCTAGGTTGATATGATAAATGAAATTTTACAAGTAAAATTGTGTTTTTTCTAGATAAAAAACTTAGTGGGTTATTTTATATATTTCAACATGTTCATGTAGTAGTAAAAGTTCATACTGGAGTCATAATTCTTCTGAAAGTGTTTATAACTTTAAATTTAAACAGTTTGGCAGTCATTTCTAATTTTTTTTGTCCTTAACAAAATTGTATTCAGAATGATAGACGATAGTATTGAAAAAAATATAAGACATATGCAACAACATAACTACAGTGAGGTATTCCCAGGGCCAGACCTGTATTCCTTACAGCGTTGTCTAGTAATACTACAAATATGATGACATCAAATTGAAAGTATGTTATCAGTCTGAGCAAGCTAATGCTACGGGAAAACATTTTCAAAACGAATGGGCGAACTTAAGTACTGGTTTACCTTGTAGGAAAAAGGTGAGCAATATTCAAACTTAGACACTGCCGTATAACCGATATATATAATTTAATTTCTCTAAATTTATCTTCAAGTTAAGTGCAGGAATGATCTAATCAATTTTTATAAATATTTGTTCCGGATACTATATGGCATGATATTTGACACTTTTTTACAATTTTTTGAAACGTATGCAATATACCAAAATCAATATGCATAAATCATATTTGGAAAATTAAACAACAAATGAGGAAGTGTTAAACAAAAAGCTAAGGTTATTATCAGAATATAATAGCATTAAAACCTATGAATTTTCAACACTTTATACTTATATTTCCCATACTTAGTTAAATTCCTGACTCAAAAAAAGCATTATATATCGTTTTTCTAAAAAAAAAAAAATGGAACAACTAGGTACAAATATATAGTTCTTATAAGAGATTTCTCAAATAGTCTTCCAAATATACAGAAGATGTTTTCCAAATTTTTGAAATTTTTATGGACAACATATTTGTCCAGTGTGGGGGACGCGTTTTTCAACAAACGATCTGCATTCCAATGGGTACAAATTGTGCTCCTTAACTTGCTGACCTATCTCTCTCGTATGAGGCTGACTTTATAGCTGATCTGATCCGAAAGAAAGAACATCATTTAGCTAGATCTTTTAAATTCAGTTTCCGCTATATAGAGGACGTATTATTGTTAAACAATCCTACTTTCGGGGATTTGATAAATCGCATCTACCCCAAATACCTTGAGATAAAGGATACTACAGACACTGTTAAGTCAGCCTCACATCGTGACCTACACTTAGAGATCGATTTTAAAGGAAAACTATTGACCAAACTTCACGACAAACGTAATGATTTTTCATTCTGAATTGTCAACTTTCCTTTCATCTGTGGCAACATCCCTTCATCACTTGCGTATGGAGTGCTCATATCACAACTCATACGTTATGTCAGAGCTTGTCAAAACTACGCGGACTTTTTGTATCGCGCTAGAACTCTAACAAATAGGCTTCTGGAACAGGGTTATGTTGCTACAAGATTAAAATCATCACTACAGAAGTTTTATGGTCGTCATCATGAACTCGTGGATCGTTATGGTGTATCCATCAGCACCATGAAAACAGATTTATTCAACGGGTCATAGTTTTCCTTTCCTCGTTTGTCTACCCCGGACTTGACTTTTTATGAGCAACTCGGCGGGTGTAGAAAAGCAGAGGACGCTTACCCTACCGGTGCATCTGGTCCATGCTCCCAGTTTTTAGTGGAGTCCGAGTTGCTCATTTGCTTTTGTTACTTTTTATGTATGATTTTAGTTACTTTATGTTCTTTATTGTGTATGTCTGTTTTCCATGTCTGGTCTTTGTCCCTGGATTACATTCTTTTGATTACCGCTATTATCTTGGTTCCCTTGATTACTCTTTCAGCATATTAAATCAGTACCAAAAGAACTTTAGATAAAGGATACTACAGACACTGTGAAGCCAGCCTCATATTTTGGCCTACACTTAGAAATCGATAGTAAAGGAAAACTATTGACCAAACTTTACGACAAACGTGATGACTTTTCATTCTGAATTGTCAACTTTCCTTTGATCTGTGGCAACATCCTTTCAGCTCCTGCGTATGGAGTGCTCATATCACAACTAATACGTTATGTCAGAGCTTGCCGAAACTACGCAGACTTTTTATATCGCGCTAGAACTCTAACAAATAGGCTTCTGGAACAGGGTTATGTTGCTACAAGTTTAAAGTCATCACTACAGAAGTTTTATGGTCGTCATCATGAACTCGTGGATCGTTATGGTGTATCCATCAGCACCATGAAAACAGATTTATTCAACGGGTCATAGTTTTCCTTTCCTCGTTTGTCTACCCCGGACTAGACTTTTTATGAGCAACTCGGCGGGTGTTTCTAGAAAAGCAGAGGACGCTTACCCTACCGGTGCACCTGGTCCATGCTCCCAGTTTTTAGTGGAGTCCGGATTGCTCATTTACTTTTTTTACTTTGTATGTATGATTTTAGTTACTTTATGTTCTTTGTTGTGTATGTCTGTTTTCCATGTCTGGTCTTTGTCCCTGGATTACATTCTTTTGATTACCGCTATAACCTTGGTTCTCTTGATTACTCTTTGCTCAAAGTCCTACAAAGCCTCGTATCACTTTGTTTATAAACTGACAACATTAAACCAAAAGGGCCATTTTTGCCTGATACTGTAAAACAAGAGAAAACACTAACTGATGAGAGTCCTCTTTCGATCGATTCATATTTCCATACAGAGGCGATTTACTCTAGCCTGAAAGTAAAAATAAATAAATTTAATCATAACAAAGGACAAAGATAGGGTGAAGTTTTATTTCTATGTGGGAAAACCGAAGTTTAAAAAGATGGGAAACTTAGTTATAGATTAACAGATTGGACTTTTAAAAAAGCCATTGACTTCGATAAATTTAATAAAAAGCAATAACAACAAGAATTAATTTTGGTTATTTTGGTTGAGTTGTTCCTACTGATTTATTCTTGTATTCTTTTAATTTTGCAAACATCGTCATGACATCTGCGATTTATGCTATTTTGCTTTACTTGTAATGATACTTTTATTGTTAAACAGTAATTAGAATTGTTTGCGGTCATGCATGTTTTGGTCAGAATACTTAATCGTTTACACCCATGGAAGAATGCGCTTGTGTTATTTGTTTCTTGGTGAATTTTAATTTTGATCCAACAGTTTTGTTTCAAACAACGTTCGACGTAAGACGTATTGAATTTATTTTCAATTTGTTTGTACATTTACAGTATCTGCATCGTGCTATTCAAAAACTGACTGCAAACCTGACTACTTTTGTTGCAATGATTTTTATGGAGGATGTTGCCCTGACGGATATGTCTGCCATTCATCGGATAAATGCATGAGATATGTTGAATATAATGAATATACTAACAGTATTTCTTCTGGGCTAGGTGTGGGGTATGATATAATAACTGTAGTTTTATTTTACATACAAACCAAAAATAGTGTCAGTCTGCCCATCTAACCGCCTATCCATTCGCGAATTTGTCCATATTATATGTACACAACATGCATTTTTACATTTTGCCTAATTAAGAATTTTAGTCAAATTCTAACGAGAGTGTTAAAATTTAATTTATGTGGTTTTTACGTTTTAAACAGTAACAGTGATCTTCTTCTAAGGAATATTTTATTTATTGGTCTGTCCGAAATATCAGAAATTTTTATAATGCACGTAAATAAAACTAAAAAAAACATTCCTTAAAGAATCCAAAGCGTTTACTTTGAGGATTAATTCTCATGGAGTTGAAAATTAGAGTGCAACCTTTAATTTTTAGATAATAGTAATTAGTTTATTCAAAAGCTGATTCAAATATATCTTTCGACGCATCTTGTATTATATATATTACGAAATAAATCACTGGCCCACAATGTGGTCAAATTAACTCTTATCATTTAAAGTCCCCTTCGTCTATGAGTATCTAAACCTTGAAATGTTTCAGTTATTTTGGAATGAACTGCAATGCTTCTGTTCTTCCCAATTTTATATTTCACAATCCTCCTTTTTACTCAAGTCTTAGTTCCCTTAAGTAATATCATTTCATAATCAACTAACCCTTTTATGATCAGATACTCTTTACGAAAGAAAAAAGGTTCGATCAAAGTTCATGAAAAACATTAACGGTAATGTTGACTGTGTTTAATTTGTCAAGCTAGTACGATTGCTAATTGACACGTACATTATATGGTAAACTGTATAAGAAACAAACGGTATGGATAGGATCGCCCATGTTATAGTAGTCATATAGTCAGATCAAATGTAACCTTATCTAAAGCTTGTTTCAAATATCAATGATTAACGAACAAAACAAAACCAAAAGCATCCACACACACAAAAAAAAAAGCATACAAATCAAATGACAAAATGACAAACACTCAGAGACATGAAATAGGTATGGACAATCCGGACTCAATTGAACATATTGAATTCATGTATTTTGTTTTTCAAAGGCATCCAATACAAAAGTATAATTCTATTTTTGATTATCCATTGTAGTAAAATAGTTGGAATAGCAATAGGTGGATTCTTCGGTTTAGTGATGTTCATTGGATGTGTATCAGCAATGTGTCAAAACTGTTGCAAGTAAGTTGGAGCTTAATATGGTCATTCCACGATTTTTTCTGCAACACAGTATTTAGTAAATATTCAATGTTCAAAAATGTCTTGTCTCTTAAAAAGACCTATAAGGTTTAATCAGGATTATGTTTTTTCGCCTTTACCTTTGACTGTCTTATTAATTCTGAGTTTCTTTTCATAGGACTGAAAACACAGTACAGCCAAGAACTGCACCACAAGACACAATAGTTCCCAAATACTGATATGTATTTACCTGCATCTTGTTGAGGTTGCGTTTCAAGATCTTGTAAAAGAACACTCAACACTTGAAACGTTTTAAATATTTGTGTACTTTGAATATTATCTCAGTTTTCTTTTTTTTTTTTAATTATTTAAAATAACTTCCCTTTTAATTATTGCGTTTCCTCACTAAGCGAATAAAACATGAGCCTGCATTTTTCTCAGAATTTTATACTTGAAGTTACATGTTGAAGAAGATATACTATGAAATACTTAAAATGAACATTTGTAGAAGATTCAGTTCGTACAAATATTTAGTATTTGCCTTTAAGACAGCTTTGTAGATATGCCTTGATACATCTTATTTCAAATCAGTTTTTTTTATTAAATGTATGTTAATACTTCAGCCCCATACACAGTCGAAATCCCGTGCTCCCCGGTTATTTTACATCTTTGTTACTCCAAAGGAGACGGAACACCTTGATATAAATATGGAATAATTAGTAGAGAGTTTCCATATATTGTACAAAACGATTACAAATCATATGTTGTCAAAGCGTTGTATTTTTTTATCGATAAAATATTTGGATCCAGGGTTGTGAACGTGTCTTTCAACAGACGATCGGCATTCCACTAGTAACAAATAGTCCTCCGCGTTCTTCACTCCTATGAGGCTGACTTTATATATATATTTGATTTGATCCAAAAGATTAAACATCGTTTAACGAGATCCATTTATCTCAGTTTTCGCTCTATAGATGACGTATTGTCCTAGTTTCGGGACATATACATCACATCCACCTAGAGCTTGAGATTAATGACACTGCAAACAATATTATCTCTTATCTTGCCTACATTTATAGATCGATGGAAAGAGAAAACGCATAATCAAACTATACGACAAAAGCGATGACATCTCATAATGTATTGTCAACTTTTTTTTTCATCTGTTGCAACATTCCCTAAGCACCTGCATATTAGAATTCATACATTATGTTGCTTCAAGATCAAAGTCATCACTATAAAATTTAGAAACTCGTGGATCGTTGAAGTGTATCTATCTGTACCATGAGAGCCGATTTTGTCACTGTCCCCGGACTTGACATTTTATGAGCAACTCAGCGGCTGTTCTTAGAAAGGTAGAGGATGATTACCCCATCGGTACACCTGGTCCCTGCTCCCGGTTTGTTTAGTAGAGTCAGATCATATGAGTTGTTTATTTACTTTGTGCGTATTATTTTTTTGTTATTTCATTTTTGTTATTTTTTTTTTATGTCTGTCTGTTTTTCCTTTCCAGTCTTGTCTTTATCCTTGGATTGCATTTCTTTTTATTTCCGCTAGAATCTTTGTTCCCTTGATTACTCTTTTAAAATGAACTGCAAGGGTCAGACAGCATTTTTTTTTCAATTACTTCAAAATCCTATAGGTTTTCAAACTTTGACAAGAAGTGTGGATTTAACTCTTTAGATCGATATAGAGTACAATCACCATAAAATAGAGGACAAAAGACAACAAGTTTTAACTACCCCGAAAGATTACTCGCTTTTTTCTGTAAGCTTGTTTAAAATCCAAAAGGCAACAGATAAGCACACCAAATTTATTAAAAAAAAGTGCCAATAAAAACAGATCCAAAAGGTTAGATAAAAAATACTATAAAATATATGAGAAAACATGGCCTTCGTTCAAATGCCAAGATAAAAAGCAATGACGTTCACATGGCACATTAACATAATACATAAGACTGTATTCGTTTGTCTTGAACTTTGTGAAGGAACAATCAAATGCCACAGGAATACTAGAATACAAGGAACAAAGTATCTAGAAATAACTTCTACAATGATACACTATGTTGTTCCGATGACTCAACGGGTAGAAGAGTAATAGAGTATATAATTTCAATTGGAAAATCAAAACAATGTAATCCTGGGAGAAAGACCAGAAATGGAAATCAAACATTCATAACAAAGAACATAAATAACCAAAATAATACAAAGTAACAAAAGTAAATAGGCAACGTAGACTCCAGTGAAAAAGTTATCAAGGGAACCAAGGTAATGTAATCCAGGGATAAAGACCAGACATGGAAAACAGAAATACACAACAAAGACCATAAAGTAACTAAAATCATACTTACGAAGTAAAAAAAGCAAATGAGCAACTGGGACTTCACTAAAAACTGGGAGCATGGACCAGGTGCACCGGTAGGGTAAGTGTCCTCTGCTTTTCTAGAAACACTCGCCGATTTGTTCATAAAAAGTCCGGGGTAGACGAAAGAGGAAAGAAAAACTATGACATGCTGAACAAATCAGTTTTCAGCAACGTAACCCTGTTCCAGAAGTCTATTTGTTAGAAGTCTAGCGCGATACAAAAAAGTCAACGTAGTTTCGACAAGCTCTGTCATAACGTATGACTTGTGATATGAATACTCCATACGCAGGTGCTGAAGGGATGCTGCCACAGGTGAAAGAAAAGTTGACAGTTCTGAATGAAAGTCGTCACGTTTGTCGTAAAGTTTGGTCAATAGTTTTCCTTTACCATCGATCTCTAAGTGTAGGTCAAGATATGAGGCTGACCTCACAGTGTCTGTAGTATCCTTTAATCAAGATCTTTGAGTTAGATGCAATGTATCAAATCCCCGAAATTAGGATTGTTTAAAGATAATACGTCATCTATATAGCGGAAACTGAGATTAAAGGATCTAGCTAAACGATATTCTTTCTTTCTGATCAGATCAGCTATAAAGTAGGCTGCTGTGGTACACTCTGAGGAACATTCTAGAATATCCTGAAAAAAAAATAAATATATACCTTGCATCGTGGTGTTATGTTAAGACAGAAATCATTGAGCTTTTGCAAACATATTTGCATTTAAGAAGTGACTTGTGTGTAGCCATATTTCTTACGCCGCTGCAAAAATTTTGGTACTAAGTAAATGTACATATTATAAGTCTACTTTTGTTTAAGGTGAATTAATAATTAACCAGTTGCAAATTGATATCTCAATAACCACCAAATCTGGTGAAACTATTATATTTTTATGATCAAGCATCGAGTAATAGATATATCAATTAATAAGAATTTTATGATCAGTAGTATTAAAATAAAAAAATGTACCTCACAAATAAAACTGTCTGTGATACTGTCTAACTCAGTCTAATACACATAAATGTCTGGCAAAACCACCTTGAAGTCATCTTTTCTCGGTGCTTTGTTTGGGTTTTAAAATCTTTAATATATCAACGATTTCGTTTTCATCTATTCTAATATTTGAAATACAGCTATTTGTCTTACTTTCGGTATATCCCTGCAAAGCAGATTGTAATAATAATGTCATATGGCAAATATTGCATGTATTTCATTATGAGAATATTTGACCTGTTTTAAGATCGAACTTACCCTGCCAAATTTAGTTTGATTTAATAATGATGGGCATCACCCCACTCAAATACATGGCAAATGTAATCCATTGCTTGAATTTCAATAGTAGGAGCCGAAATCATACTACAAAGGTAAAGTCTTGCATACTGCAACGAAGAATTGAAAAAAATCAGAGAACCAACAATTTTCAATTGAAGCAGGCCCTATTCTGGCAACATCAAAACAATGTAAAATTTGTAACACTATAAGGCCATAATAAAACATTATATTTACTCATCCAACATTTTTCAAAATTACTAGAGGTGGCGGCATATATGTTATTTTTGTAATTTTGTTATGAATTTTAGAGACAAATGCAGTGATTGAAAAAGGCAGGGATCATATGCCCATTGAAGCTAGAGATGGCCCATTAAGAACAATACATTTGTAACAGGATTTAAATTAGAATGTTATAAACGGTCCATTAAAATCATAAATTCATGTACTTGTAATAAATGCTAAAAACGGCCCGTTTGAAAGAAAATCTTTATCGACCAGACCACTGAAAATGCTTTTAATTTGAAAGAATTTGACCTAAATATGGCAAAAAAAAAACAAAGTTATTTTTAGGGGCAGGGTAATATAATTGGGTGGGGAGGGGATGAGAATCTATCCTAGGATATTTTGTTTTGGCCTAATATAATTATAATTATGCAGTAGCAAAGGACAAAGATCATTGACAAAATTTTGACATTTCATTCTTTTTATGTTTCTCAACTATGACTTCTGGAACTTCATACCTGACCCTCCTTGAACAATCTGTGTCTTTATGCACCAAATTCCACAAGTCATTGCACTGATGACTGTTCTAGTGGGTTTCCGTTTACCCTTATAACCTGGAAGCTGGCATGTTGTCCTTGACCTCCAAAAGATCCCAAAGTTATATCTGAGCTTGGGACAAATGGTTAATTTTTCGAACAAGCCGGCTCGTCTAGCGATTAGTTGGCCCTCTGTTTGCGTGTCACATTTATTCTGATTTTGTCCAGGAACAAGCTTCATGGAATTTAAGTGACCCGACATGTCCCTATCGCAATCAAAATAACTTAACAAGGAGCAATTCTTTCGGATAGTGACTAGAGGTTCCAAACTGACTTTTTACAATTGCACCAATATTACAAGTGGTAAACATATCTTCTGTAAGCTTCTAATTTGCAGCCATGATTGTCTTAGAGTTATCAAGGGAACCAATGTTCAAGCGGAAAACAACAGAAAGCAATCCAGAGACAAAGACCAAACATGGAAAACAGACACACACAACAAAGAACAACAAGTAACCAAACAATACATCCAAAGTAAAAAAAAAAGCAAATTAGCAACTCCAACTCCGCTAAAAACTGGGAGCATGCTAATATGCGGTATAATACTATAAATAATGATAATAGAAACAATCCTCATTAAAATAATAAATAACGTACTTCAAATTTGAAAGTATTATGATATTGGAAACAAACGCCAGCAACAGTTGTTTACAAGATATTGCATTGGTACACATCATCTGAATATTGAAGAGGGTCGGTATATCGGATTGAAAGCCGAAAAGAGAATATGTAACTTATACAATGAAGAGGTGGAGGATGACATATATTTTCTCCTCAAATGTAAATCTCTAGAACTGGAGAGAAATCCTCTTCTAAATATTTTAGATTAGAATTATAAAAAAAAATGTTATTACTCTTTCAATACAGAATACATTTATATGGTACTTAAGTAATGAAGACACTGATGGCATCCATAAACTTAATAAACCGTCTGAATGCTGTCTTTAATAAAATAGATATTTCATTATTAAACTGATATGGTTGTCTCCTCTATAATGAGAACGTGGTGTGCCCCTGGCAATTTCATATTAATATTTATGTAACTCCTCAGTTCAATCCCTGTGTTGTATATGTATGCATATTATATGTAACAAATAAAATGTCAATGAACCCAACCAGTTAATTTCTGTTTATTAATGTGTTCTTTTTTATGTTATGAATGATTGTTTGTAATTGCTCTGACTATAAAGCCACCTTAATTGGTAAATAAAGCATTTTTTTTCTTGTATTTGTAAACATTGATCTCTAACCAAAACAATATACCTCGT